>JAHGAU010000039.1:0-464487 GCA_019925105.1 Niebla homalea | reverse complement strand
AGATTATGGTCTAGAATAAATAACGGTAACTATAGATTTTAACGTTATTTAAAACTTTTTATATTATCCTTTATAAATAATAATCGAATAATATAAGATTTATATAGTGATTTATATATAACGGGTATAAAATAAGAAAGGTTAAGTATTCTTATTTAACTTAAATAACGTTAAAAGGGTATACTTAATAAACGTAAATTTTAATACCATATAGTCCGTAAAGCTTATTAAAGCTTACCGGGCTTATTCTTTTAACATTTTTACCCGGCTTATTCCTTTAATATTTCTTATTAATACTTTAACCTTCGCGCCTTAAAAAAGTTAATAAAGATTATTACTTAAAAATATACTTTTATCGTAATCGACTTATTTATAATAAATCCTTAATTATACGCGTATATTATTATATAAAAGTATATATAAAGAGTTAAGAATAAACCCGTTACTTTTAATTAAATCCGTTAACGTTTATTAAATAAGTAATTTAATAAATAATGTTTTCCTCCTTTACGTTTAAAGAAAAGACTACGCTCGTAAGACTTTTAATAACGGTATAAATAATATTTATGCCTTAAAATATAAATTAATGATCCGAAATAAGTTATTAAATATTATTAATCTTAAAATTATCTTATAGTTTAAGGGAACTTATTAATTATTTTCCTTTTAAAGGCTGAACTTTAAAAAAGGATATTCTATATATTATTAATATACTTAAGGGTAAGTTTTATATTCTTATAATAATAATAATAGCTATTATAAATATTATTTAAACCGTTAAAATACTTAATAACTTTAATATCCATTATAAAAGTTAAAACGTTAAAGTAAACTTTAAATATTGCCCGATAAATAATAAATCCTTTAAGCCGGCATTTAATTAAACTTTAATAATATAGCTTATTATTCTAATATAAAAAAGGACTTTTTAATTTAAAAAAGAAAACGGTAATTAAAAAAGCAAACGTAATTAAAAAGTGAAATTATTTATTTTATAAATTAACTTAAACGTAAACGCGTAACTCTTTTATATAATTAATATTATCGATAATAATAATAATTCTATTAATATAAATGTTTCCTTTAAAGTATTAATCGTAAATATTATTATTTAACCGGTTTTAAAGATCTCGTTACGTTAACTGCCTATTTAAAAACGATATAAAGGAGCGTTAGAAACGTAATATAAAGCTATTATATAAAACGTAACGGAAATTTATTATTTTAAATATAATAAGAATTTCTTAAAGGTTAATACCTATATTTAAAGATATAATTATATTTGGTTAACGGACGGTTAATTAAATATAGCGATTTTTTTAAAACGTTAAATTAATTAAATTATTATACTTTAAGCCGTTATCTTAAAAGGTTTTAAGTAATAATAACTTTATTAATTAGAAAAAACTAAGTTAATTAATTAAGTCAACTTAATTATAAATAAAAAGACTTAATATTAATATAGTTAACGTAGCCCTCGCCCTATAGCTTTATTAATATTATAAAAGATATAATAGGGTTAACGGGGGACTTATGCTTCCTATATATATAATTTATTATTAATATTAACCGGTTAAAAAAGCGTATACCCTTTTATTATTAATAAGCCCGTTAAATATAAATCTTATTTATTATTATTAAAACGCCTTTAACTATTATAGTTTAAGATTATAATTAAGGAGGTATTATTGATTATTATAATTATAACCGCGACTTTTATAAAAAACGAAGTTAAGTTAAATATTTTTTAATTTAATTTTAAATACTTTTATAAAATTATCTTTAAATATTAATAATTATAAAGGCTATTTAATAGTTAATAACGTAATAAACGTTAAATTTAATAAAAGAAACTTCCGGTATTATAATTTTATACGTTAAATAACTTTTAAGTAAGTTTATTAAAAGCGGTTATATTATATTTAATACTTTAATAACGTAAAAATAAACTTAATATAATTAAGCTTCCTTATATAAAAGTTAATAAGATCGTTATAATAAGGAGTTAATACCGTATTTAAGCTTATATTAAATACGAGGTTAAATAGATCTTAAATAAGGTAATTATCGTTAATAAATACTTAAAGAATTCGGAGTAACTTTAATAATATAATTCTATAAATCCCTTTATTATTAATGCTTAGAATTTTTATTCCCGCGGTTAATAACTTTAAACCTTTCTTTAAATTATTAAAGCCGTAATAAATATATATATAAATTTTATACGTATATTTTATATTTATTATAATATAGTTATAGATACAGATATAGACGTTATAAAAATTATACTTATAAGTAAAGGCGGTTTTAAACCGCCGACGTAAGTATAAAAAATAAATAATATTATTATAAACGGATAATTAAGGGATTTTATAGTTCTTAAGGTTAAATTAATATATTTACGTAACCGTCCGTTATAAGACTTAAAGTATAATAAAATAATTTAATAACTTTTCTTTAATAACCTAATATTAATAACGTATAAAGACCTATTTCTTAAGAATAACTTTAAGAACTTCTTAATATAAAAATATATATAAACTATTATATACGTTTATTAAATCGAATATTATAATTATTTTAGCGTAAACCGATAAATACGCGGAGTTTATTTACGGTATATACCCGGGGGGTATATATCCATAAGGATGTAAAACGTTATATATATGGTTTTTTTACGTAAGGAAAACGATCTACTTAAAGTAAAGAACCGTTATAGGTAATTAATAAAATCTAAATTAATAAAGTTTATGCCCCGATTAACTTTAATAAAATTAAAAAGGTCGGTAATAAAGTAAGTAATATATTTTACCTTAAATTCGAAGAAATAACTTAAATATTATATATTATATAAATAACCCATATTATTTCTTATATATTTAACCTTATTTATAAAGCGTTAAATAAGTTCTTTTAATCGTTAAAACCTTAATAATAAAAAGATTTACTTATCTGTTAAATTTAATATAATAATAATAGAAAATATTTTTATTAAGTTTAAGTAAGAAAAATACATTTAAAAGTACTTTAACTTAAGGAGATTATAGGTTAAACTAAAACCGGGCCTGGTATTATTCTTTATTAATATAACGCGTAAACGAGCTTTTAGAAATTATACGGTAAAATAACTTAATAAAACTTAAAAGTAAAAACGAAAGACTATTTCCTTAAATATAAGGAAATCGTTTATAAAGAAATATATTACGTTAATAAATAAGTATAAAAAGCGGATATATATAATATTAAATACGTTTTAATCTAAGGGTAAGTATTACCGTACCGGAATATATATCGTCTTATAATATATAGTTATAACTTTATTATCCGGCGTAAATATCCTTAAAAGGTTACTTTTAATAAATAATACCGGAAGTCGCCTTATAAAATAACGTTATTAACGTAAAGTATAATTAAATTATCTTACCGTTTATTTTTAAGGTTATTTTAAAAAAAGAGTTCTTATAAGGTAATATTTTTAATTTTACGGCCGATAAAGAGTTATATAAATGGTTTTTATTTAATTAAGTTAACTAACTCCTTTAAAAGATAAAATAGTTTTCCGTAGTCTTAAAAAATTATATTAATATTTTTATATATTATAAGTTAAACGTAATATTAATAGGTTATAACTTAATACCTTTAAGAACTATACGGTCCCAGTTTATAGCAATTATATATATAAAGTATAATAACCTTTAAATAATACGTTTATTAAGCTTCTTTAAAAATAACGATTTTTTAATTAATAATTATAAAAGTCCTTTAAATCGTTATAGATTATAAAATAATTTTGCGATTATAATTATTATAGAAATTATATTTAACTTAATAAAGTATTTTATTAACCGTTTTAAACCTTAACCGATTAAACGGGCTCCTTAATAACTTAATTATTATAATATTTAAAGGTTAATAAACGTATATAGTTTAATAGGATACGATAAGCTCTTATAGGAAAACTATATATTAATAATTATTAATAAAAAGGTATAAGTAATAATATAAAAACGAAATTTAAAAGATAATAATAATTTATATATATTATAGTTAAAAGATAATCTTATTTATCTTTATAATAAATACCGGCTTAAAGCCGCAAGAACTTTTTATATCCTGATAATTACTGATAGGTTATAAACGTATATAATAATAATAAGTTATAATTATCTTTAATAGATCCTTATATTTATTATAGCTTATAATAATAATTAATAGTTTAAAGTAACGCCTTAAATAGGCTTATTTAAATATAAAAAAATTTAAAGATAATAATATTTATAGAAACTTAAGGTAAATTAATAAGGAAAATAATTTAACATAAAAGTAGAAATGGTTAATTATACTTTTATATTTATAAATAAAGTAAAAAGACTTATAATAAATAAAAAAGCAGGCTATTAAAAACTTATAA
This sequence comes from Niebla homalea, assembly GCA_019925105.1. Lineage (NCBI taxonomy): Eukaryota > Fungi > Ascomycota > Lecanoromycetes > Lecanorales > Ramalinaceae > Niebla > Niebla homalea. Next base: position 460,076 of record JAHGAU010000039.1, on the reverse strand, counting down.
ACTTAATATTTATAAGATTATTTTAATACCTTATTGCCTTTTATTAAACTATAGTTTACTTTATAGATTGGTACCTTTTACCGGCTTTTATCTTTATGTTATTTTAAAGTACGCTTTATCCTTAAATATAATAAATAATATTTATCGGTTTATAAGAATTATATAAGTATTTAATTTAAATTAAGGATATCTAAGATGGTATCTTAAGTTAAAATAATGACTTTTAACATAAACTTAATATATAAACGGTAAATATTTTATAAAATTAATATCCTTAATATTTTAAAGCCGATTAACGTTATATTAAATAAAAGCAATAATATATTATATTTTATTTAATATTTTATAAGTAAATTATCGCTATAAAGCGGATTTTAAAAATAAAAAGTTTTATATTATTAATTTATACTTTCTTTAAAGATATTAAGTTCCTTAAACCGGGCGTTAAGATTATAAAGAATCTACTTTTTTCTAATTATAAAACTTTAATTATTTAAGAATTTATAAGACTATATAATTTAAGCTATTAATAATTAAAGTAAAAAAATAAAAATAACGTTATATTCTAATAAAAGGATTTAAGTAAAATTATTAATTAATATGGCTATTATTAATTATAATTATTTACGTTATAATATTTCTTTAATATATTAAATTAAAGTCTTTATAAGGATAAAATAATATTAAAGAATTTTACGTTATATATTAAGTAAATCTGGCGGTTTAAGATAATTTAATTAATATAAAAGTATAAATTTACGGGGATTCCGTAATAAAATTATAATTTAAAGATATTATTATTAAGAATAATTATAAAATTTATACCGTATATATTTCCGTTATTAATATTTATTTACTTTTCGGAATCTAAAGTATTATACGTTAAGGATTTTATGAATATATTATTCCATATGTTATTAATAATAATAAAGGCTTTAATGCTATAATATATTTATAAGTCCGGTATTAAGTATTATTATAATATATTTTATAAGAAGTCTTTTCGGTTAGATTAATATTACTTATATCTTTATCGTATTAATAATATAATTATTATATAATAACGTTAGCCCTTTATAAGCTTATTTATTATTAAATAATACTTCTTTTAAGGGTTTTTCAGAAGAATATCTAACTTAAGAAAGGCCGTTATTACCGCTATTATACCTATTACTTTACCTATATAAATAAATTTTGAATTTAAGTAAACGGATAATAATCCTATTTAAATAAATATTAATTATACGTAAAGGAACCCCGACTTTATTAAGACGGAGAACGACCTTCTTTATAGGTATAAACGTATAAGAAACGCGGTAAATAAGGAGCCCTTTAACCTTATTATATCTATAAATAATTAATAATTAAACTTTTTAAGGGCTTTCCCTCTTAATAAAATTTATAATATAATAATAATAATAATATCTTAAAATAAAAGACTTATTTAAGTCGTCTTTCCGCGGGTTATAAAGGATAAAACGTTCTACTTTTTTTTAATATTAAAGGATTAAATTATTATTTTTAAGCTCTTTTTATAAATAAAATATAAAATTTATATATATTATAATAACGTAAACGGTAAATATTAAACGGCAGATTTTAAATAATTAAGTTATATTAATAAGTTAATCGTAATTTATTTTACTTCTTAATATTAATAAGTTTAAAAAATTATTAAAGAATATAAATTATATTATAAAATATATAAATAAGTAATTATTTAATCGTTTTACCCAGCTTAAGTTAATTATAAATTAACCTTAACCCTCGTACGTTTATTTAAGATTATTATTTTTATTTTAATTTTATTATTATTATTATAAAATTAAGCTATTTCCTTTTTTAAAGTTAAGACCTTATTCTCCTTAAGCTTTAAAACGACCGCTTTTTCTTTAATTAAATTTTTTAATAAGTTAAACTTAATATCTTTCTGCTTAATAATTTCCTTTAATCGATAATTTTCTATAAGAAGAAAGTTAAGCCTTATTAATATATTGATTTCTTTTTAATCCCCGTAAATATTAAGAATATTAACGTTATTAAGAGTAAATATTAATAATAAATTTAATTTCCGTTTATACGTAAACGAGGTTTCTATTCTTTTATATATAGTAAACTTATAATTAAGGGATTCTTTAATTATAAAGTATTATTCCTTCTCCCTTAAGAACTTGGTTTAAACTTTCTGTTTTTATTTTAGTAAGGTATTTACGTAGTTTTTAACTTAAGTATAATAATACGTTATTTCTTATAATTAGGTAAAAACGGTTTATAAGTACTTATTCAAGTTTTTCCTTTCCCCTTTAAGAAGGTTTATATTATAAATTAAAGCTTCTAGTGAATATAAGTTTTTATTATAGCTTAAATATTATTAATTAAAGTAAATAAATAACGTTTTAAGGTCGAAAACATTTTATACTTATTATACATATATTGTAAATAGGTTTAAATCGGGGTTAATAATAAGAAAAAAATAAGAAAAAGGAGAAGTTAAACTTTATAAATATATTTATATATATTATATATTTATTTTAAATTAATTATCGATTACGTTTTAATTATTATCTTATAGTTAAATTATTTTAACTTATAATAATAATTAACGTTTATATTTTATATATTTTAAGTATTAACTATTAAATAAATATTTAATTCTTAAATTTATTATAATAAAATATAAAAGAGTTCGTAAAGTTTACTCCGTTATAACCGTTATTAATCTTTAATTTAAATATAAAGACATGTAAAATAGTATTAGATTAACCAAGTTAATTATTACTATATCCCGTCTTTATAATTAAATTTATATTTGCCTTTAACGTTAAGTTTTATTCCTATATAAAACTTTATAATAATATTAATTTTTATAAATAAAAGTTAATTTAAAAGTCTATATTTTTAAATCGTATTATTTATATTATAAAAGTAGGGAATACTATATATATTAAGTTATAAGATATAAGTAAATAAAAAATAACATAAGCTTAATAATAATACTTACTTTATTAAACTTTATTATTAATATACCCTTATATATCGTAATAATTATTATCTCCTTTTATAAAATTTAATATATATATAATATAAGTATTATCGTTATTAAAAGGTATTTAATTAATAATTAAGCTTAAAAAAAATATTATTTATATAAACTTATATTAAGTAGTTATTCTAAAGTTATTTTACGATCGGAAGGCTTAAGTTCTATATTTAAGTATATATTTTTAATTCTAGGTTACGCTTTTATTAAAGTATTTATAATACGTATTATATCTTTAACTTATTATATATTCTTATTAAAAAGTTTATACTTTTTATTTATAATTATTTTTAAGAAAAACTTTTATATTATTAATATTCTTAATTAATTACGGCTACTTTATTTTTCGTCCCTTATAATAATTATTATAAAGGAGTTTAATAAGTATAAAAGGGTATAAATAAAAGCTTAAAATATAAAGGGGACTATCGTTAATTATAACGTTACCTTATTTTCGGTTTTATATAAGCTTAAAGTAATAAACGTTTAATATTATTAAACGTTAAAATTACTAATTAAATCCAGAAATGAAAATATAAACGTCTTAAGTATTAAGGGATTTATATTAGATTTATTTTATTAAGGGAGGGAGCTCTAAGGTATTTATCTTATTAATTTATAAATTATTAAAGAAAATAAAAAGGAAATCTTTTTATATATTATATTTTTTTAAAGGCTTAATAATAGTTTATAGAACCGTATTTTAAATAAGATTATAATAATATATAGAACCTTAATAATATAACCTTTTATAACGGACTTCTCCGCTTTAAACGGCGTAAATTATTTTATAGAAATAAATAATAATTTTTATTAAGCTATTATATTTAATTTTACCGTTAAATCTATTATAGAATTAACTTAATAAGTTAATAATAAAAAGATAAAACTTTTATTAATTAAATTCCGTTAAATAAAGGAAGTTATAGAAATATATAAAAAACAATAATATTTATTATTCTTATTCTTTAAAATAATGATTATTAATTACTTTTAAGCTTAAATATTAAGTATTTATAAGTTAATAAATTACTTTAAGATATATAGAATATATTAGATTATATTTATAAATTATAACCTTTCTTAAAGGAAATATTTAAGATAAAAAACAAAAAAGTAAATACGGACTTAAATTAAATTAAAAACAAGACTATAGAGTATACGGATTTTACTTAAAGTGATTAAATATAAATAAAATACGATTAAATTATAAATATATTAAAATATAATTTAAAATATAACGGTAAATTAGCTATAAATATTATTAAGCGATTATTATTTATATTCCGTTTATTTATTTTTATAAAATAGTAAAAATATAATATAATTAATAATATCGTTAATTATTATAAAGATTATTCTTATAGTATTAATATTTATATTTAGATATTTTAAGCCGTAATCTATATTATAGGGTTTAACTTACGTTTATATATATTTTAATATTTCTTATAATTATATTATAACGGTATATTAACTATAAAATTCGTTTAAATATTATTATCCGCCCTTAAAATAAAACGATTATATATTTAATTAATAAGGTTAAGAATTATATAAGTAATATATTTTACGTTATATAGTTTCGCCTTTTACGTTTATAACCCTATATATATAATAATTGACCTTAAAACGTAAATAAGATAATTTTACTTTATTATATCGTTTTACGGTAAGTATAAAATAAATAAAGGCTAATAAAAAAGCCGCTATAATTAAGTTTTAATAATTAACAACATAAACGAATTTACTATACGCGGATAAAGGGTAAAAGAAAGTTATAATTATAATAATATTTAATTTAATTAATTAAGAAATTAATATAAACGTTATAATATTAATTTAAACTTTATATTACGGGTAGGGCGATTAATAAATTTACGTATTCTTATCATATGGCTTAAAGATTTATTAATAATAAACTTATCCGTAACGTTTTCTTAATTATCCTTTTTTAAATTATATTATTTTTAATACTTAATAAACTTAAAAATACCAATATTAAAACCACTTTAGCCTATAAACTTAATCTTTATAGCTATTAAAGATTTTTATTTAAATTAAGTTACTTAAAAAAATCCCGCTATAAACGTTACGTTATTTTTATATTTTAAATTATTAATATTTTAGAATTTTTTTAAATTATTAAAACCGATTTATCGTTAAAATTATAGAATAGTTAAGTACTTAATAATTACGTTTTAAGGATTATTTATAGTACTTAAATATAATCTTTATAAAGGTTAAAAACTTTTATATTAATTTTATCTTATTATAAGTATATATAGTTAAAGTATAAAAGGTTCTTATATAAATAGTAAATTTTGGGCCCCAAAATTACCCCGTAGTAGCCCTATTACTTTACTTAAAATTTTAGGCTTTAAGGCTTAAAATCTATATTTAATATATTACCTTTAATATATTCATTATAAAGTATTAATTTCTGAAACTTAAGCTATAAAGTCTTTATACTATAAGTATTAATTTCTTTTATTTATATTTAATTTAAATATATAGTTATTAATTATAAAAATCGTACGTAATTTTAATTTAAATTTTAAATTTATAAATCTGAAAATTCTGAAAATACTAATAATTTAAAATATAAAAATAAAAAGCTTAAATTATAGATATCTTATAAATTTAACCGATAACCGTTAAAGAAGCTATATAAGTATTTTATTATATCCTATTTTATTAATATCCGTTTTTACGCGTTACGGTATTATTAAAAATAAAAAAATAGTTATTAACGATATTATATTTAGAATTTAAAATTATAAGATTAAGTTAAAAGAAGGAAAAAATTTATTAAAAGAGATTAAAGATAAGCTTTTTTTATATTAGATTACGATTAAAAGATATTTTTAAAAACCGAGAATATAAGTCCAATAAAATATTATACGATAAAGTTAAACGATTATTAAAGTACTTAAGAATTAAAATACGTAATAACGCTTTAAGAAATAATATAATTATTAATAATTATTAATATTTAAAGCATATTATTTAATAAATATCTAAATTTATTTTTATTGGTAATAAAATAAATTTAAGTTATATTATTTTTATTAACGTTAAAAGAACGTTATACTTAAACCCGGGAAAACCCCTAAAATCGGGTTAATATATATATTATATTATTAACTTTAAATTCGCGTTAAAGTTAAATTATATCTTTATAATTATTAAGTTAAGTAAATAAGAAAAACGCGTAATTAATTATATCGGAAGTAATATAAAAATTTTATTATTTTTTACGCAATTTACGGAAGAAAAATATATTTTATTATATATAAATTAAAGAGCTATAAGGTATATTTAATACTTACTCGTAAGGCGTAATAATAAACGATAGGTCCCCCTCTTATAAGTAACTTAAAGGGTTAAATAATATATTTCCTATTTATTTATAAGGCGTAATAATATCCCCCTCTTATAGGTAGCTTAAAGGGTTAAATAATATATTTCTTATTTACTTATAAAATATAATAATAAATAACGGGTCCCCTTCTTATAAATAACTTAAAGAGTTAAATAGTTCTCCTTCTTAAAAATAGCTTAAAGAATTAAATAATTCTCCCTCTTATAAGTAACTTAAAGGGTTAAATAGTTCTCCCTCTTATAAATAGCTTAAAGGGTTAAATAATATACCTTTTATTTACTTATAAGGGGTAACAATAAATAATAGGTCCCCCTTTTATAGGTAATTTAAAAAGTTAAATAGTTCTCCTTCTTATAAGTAGCTTAAAGAGTTAAATAATGTATTTCCTATTTACTTATAAGAGTTTTATAGGTAGTTTAAAAGATTAAATAGTTTCTTTTCTTATAAATAACTTAAAGGGTTAAATAATATACCTCCTACTTATTTATAGGATAAGGTCTTTTTAATAAACGATATTAACTCCTTCTTATAACGGTTAACCGGTAATACGGATCCGATTATAAAGTTAAAAGAAAAATTATCCGTATATTTATTTATATTTATTTTTAATAATTAATATTTAAGCCTTAAACTACGTATAAAAAAGGGAATAATATTATTTATTATATAATTTATATAATCAGAAAAATCTATATTAATTTAATAAGCAATTAAGATAATAACGTTTAATATTTATTATATAATACGGTATAAATCTATTATATTATACTTTAAAAAAATTAACGGTACGTTATTAAGAATTATAATTATTAATTATTATAATTACTTTAATAACGATAAAATTAATTTACTTACCGCTTAATAAGTTTTATAAATAGTTTAAAAGAAATAATTATACTTTTTAATTTATTGAACTTTCCGTTCTTAATTTTTAAAAAGCGGTTATATCAGAAAACGAAAATTACGGAATAATTTATTCTACTTAATAATTATTCGTAAATAAGTAATTTAATTCCGTACTTAATTTTTCCTTTAATTATTTCTATATTATAAAAATAATACTTATTAATATAAAAATACTTTTTTAAATATCCGTTCTTAATATTAAGTTTTATTAATAATTAATTAACTTATTCTTTAAATTTAAATATATTATATACCTTTTCTTTTTAATTATTAAATTCAATAATTAAAAATTATTAATTTAACCCTTTACGTAATATACCTTATAATAAAATATATTTTTTAATGAATTAAATATTTATAATATAAAGATTATTAATAATTTATAATAGCTCGTTTTAATTAACATTATAATATACTTTTAATAAAAGCTTTTTAATTTTCTTTAAATCCTTTTTTAATTCTTTTATAAAAACCTTAATAAAACTTAATAAAATTAATAAAAGCCTTTAAGCTTACGTAAAAGCTTAAGGATAAATATATTAATCTTAACTTTACATTAATAATATTTTCTCCCTAATTAAAATTAAAATAGAATTATTTATTTTTTAATAGCTTAAAAGTCCGTTATTATCCCGCTTAATAAAAAAGAGGTTATAATAATTTATTATAAAGGGAATTATATTTTAATTAATTTTTTAAATAGTTATTAATAGCTTATTTCTATAAAATTATAATAATTCGCCGGAAACCTTATAAAGTATATTAAGTACTTTTAATAAATAATATAATCCGCTTAAAAATATTATATAAGGGTAATTCGCGGGTAATAAAAAAAATAAAATAAAGATATTATTATCCTTTATTACTTAAGTTTTAAGAATCATTTTAACTTTCTCGGGGGTTTTAATTATTAAGCTTATTATTTAAGTTAATATTATTTTAATAATAAGGTAATCTTTTATTTAAATAAGTAATTCTTAATATAAATACTTAAAAATAAACTATTTATATTTACTATTAAGATTACGTATTATATTTTCGATAAAAGAAGATTTACTTATGGATTAATCTTTAATAACGGAAAGGATTTCTAAGTAAAGTTAAAGAATACTTTTTTATATTTATATAAAAAGATTTTAATAAAGTTAAAAATCTTTAAAGAAGTAAAGACGTAATATTATTTATTCGGATTAAGCGTAGTTAATTATATTAACTTTAAGATACGTAGAACGTTTTCCTTAAATAATACGATTATAAAATAAGTTCTATTTATATCTTAAAGAACCCGGGCTTAAAAGGCATTAATAATAATAATAATTAAAGTATCTTTTTATATATTTACCTAAAAAGTCGTAGAAAATAAATTTAAGAGATTAAACTTAGAAATATTGAGATTAATAATATTCAGATTAAGTTTTATTTATTAATTAAATAAATATATTTCCGGGTATATAACGCTTTAAGTTAATACCTTATTAACGTAAAAAAACCGCGGAAGATAAGAATCTTAATTACCGTTCTTTAATATAATATTTGAATTATTTAAGTTAATAAATACTATTAATATTATTATTTCCGTCCTTTAATAAATATTAATATTATTTAAATAAAATAAAATTATAGCCTTAAGGATATAGTCTTTATATTTATTTTAATGGGTAATATTATTCTGCTTAAAGTTATTTTAACGAGAAACTTAATCCTTATCTCTATAAAATCCTTTAATATCCTTAATTTTATACCGGACGATAACTTTTTAAAGAATAACTATAACTATATTATCGTTCTTTAATATAATATTCAATTTATTTAAAATAAATAAAATTACTCTTAAAGTTCTTATTTTCCTTATTTTAAATACGGAATATTTTTAAGTTTTCATTAATAGTTATAATATTTATTTAATTTAATTTCTTATTTAACTTATACTTTATAGCTTTAAGTACTTTAATAATTTATTAAAGACAATTTATAACTATAAATACTTTAACGGAGTTCTTCGGAAATGAATTATAACTCCTTAAAGACGAATTATAATTATAAATACTTTAACGGAACTCTTTATAAATATTTAATAACTTTTCGGAGACGAGTTATAACTTAATAACGTTAAAAGGCAATAAGATTATTATAAATATACTTTTATAACTATAGAATATCTTCTTATTTCCTTATAAGCGGTTATAAGTTTTAAATAAAACTTTACTATCTATATAGCCTCTAATGGAGGATATAGAGGAGGAGATGGAAGAGGTGAAGGAGATGGGATAGAGAAGGTGAAGGAGATGGAGAAGGTGAAGGAAATAAAGGAGGTAAAGGAGATGGAGAAGGTAGAAGGTGAAGGAGATGGGATGGAGAAGGTGAAGGAGATGGAATATTACGATAAATATGCGGAATTCGGGGGTAATTCCGGGGTTGGCCTTAAGGATGGCTAAACTTGGAGTATACGTTAAATTAAACTTTTACGCGGATAAATACTTCTTAAGTACTTAATTAATTACTTTTTAAGAACTTTTCCGTAAATAATTAATTAATCCCTATATAATTAATCTTAATATTCTTAGATAAATCTATATCTTTATAACGGATTAAAATAATTTCCGTATAACTAAAAAACCTTATAAATAATTCTTAATTAAAACTTTATTAAATTTATATTTAAAGATAATTAACTTCATTTATCTCCTTAAAATTAATAACTATAACTCTTTAAGGATATTACTTACGTTTTTATATAGTTCTTATAAGAAGTTAAATTCCTTATTATCCTTTACTTTATTACTTTTTATTTATAATATTTAACTTTTTTATTTTATTTAACCTCAGACGTAAATTAAGATTATAAAGAAATAAGACTATAATATCTTTAATAGTTAATAATTATTTCTTAAGCTTTAAATCCTATTAATATATAATTAAAAACTTAAACGTTTTATTTACTTATTAACCTCTTATAAATAACATCATAATATTTATTTTAATATAATTAACTTTATTAAATAATATTACGTAATTATTAATTAATTTAAGGAACGTAATTATTATTAACGTATCGATTTTATATTATAACTTCTTTAATTTTATATTCTTTTTTAAGCTTACGTACGTAACTTAATACATAATTAATTTTATAAAAGTAATATTTCCTTTAACGGAGTAAATAAATTAATATTTTAAAAAACTTATTAATAAAGGGCATTACGTTATATATTATACGGTAAGAGGCCCCCCTTTATTAATATCCTTGGCAACTTAATTAAATATAGGGTTTTATTTTATTATTTTATCGTTTATAACTTAATACGTATATAATAAGAATAAAAGGAAAAGATACCGTAAATACGGATCCTTTAATAGCTCCCCTTTCCGATCTTTAAAAGTAACTTTTATTTATAAATTAACCTATTTAATATAATTAATTTAAGGAATAATAATTAAGGTTATCGGTATAAAACGGGATAGAAATATAGAAATCTTACTTAAAATATAAGGTAATAATACGTAGTATTTCAAGGGGTTATTTTATTTAAGCGTTAAAAAACTTAAAAATTATAATAAAATAAAGTTATAAACCTGAAATTAAATAAACGGATTAATAAATTCCCGCGTATTTATATATAAAAAATAAAACTATATTTTTACTATAAACATAGAATATTATTTTAATTAATAATTTTTTTAATTTATAATACTTAATTTAATATAAATATAAAAGGAGAATTAAATCTTAATTAAATAAAGCTAAGAAATTACTTAAGGGCCTTAAATTCTATTATTGTATTATATAGGATATATATTTATAACGTTAATAACTAGCTTTATTAACTGCGTTTAATTAATTATTTATATAATTATTGCCGTCCGTAAAATAAAAGTTTCTGTACGTACGCCGGATAAGATTTTAATATCTCTTTCTCCCCTTTTTTCTTTATTATTATTTTGGATCGTTATAACGTTGGATATTAAACCGTAAAAGCTTTATTCTTTAAGGTTTTTACGGTCTCCGAAGTAAATTATTAACCGTATCGATCTTAATTATACGTTTATAAATGAATACCGTTAATTATAGCCGTTAACTTCCTTATTAACCCCCTTATTTACTTATAATCGGCTTTCTGAGGTATTTCGTTTAAATAATACCTTAAGTTATTATTTAATTAATCGTCTGAGTAATCGTTAAAGCCGTTCTTAGCAGCAATTAAAATCTATTAAACTTTTAAAATAAGCCCTTAAAGATAATAATAATGCTTATAAGCTTACGAAGAAACGTTATTATTATCTATTATAATCGCTAACTTCCTTATTAATTCCTTCGGGAATAAACGACGGGCTTTTTAAAGTCCTTTACCCGATTAATCGTTTAAGTAACGTTTTAATTAATACTTTATTATAGTTAAAGTCTATAAAGCCTTTTAAACGTATTCTTAAAGACGGCAATATCGATTATACGCCTTTAAGGAAACGCTATCGATTTAAGTTATTAATATCCTTATTAAGTCCCTTATTAATTAACGAGTAATTCTTTATAATCCCGCGAATAAGTAATCCTTTAAATATTCACTTAAGGAATATTCCGGTATAGTATTTAAACGGTAAAGCGCTTATAATAATTAATAATTATTAGTTTATATTATTAATAATTATTTAATAAATATCGCAATTATAAGGATAAAGTCTTAAGCGGGGCTTAAACGTATCCTTTTAAAATTTAAGATTAAATATATTATACCCTATATATTGTTTACTTTTATTTAATAACGGTATCCGTATAAATTATACGGGAAAAAGGATACCGATAAAAGTTAAAGAAATAATAGATAAATAAATTCTTTAAAAGCGGTCCTCTTTACCGTTATTAAAGGAAAAAATACTTTAAATAATTAAAAAAGCAAAAACTCTTACAGATAATATTAAAGGTAAAATATTAAGCCTTATAATAATAAATATATTTCTTATTAATCACTTTAATATTAAAGAAAAAGGTAATATTATATAATTTATTAACGCGTTACTATATAATCTTAATTATAATTAATTACTTATTATATTTAAACTTAATTTTTATTACGGATATCCTTTTAATTAAAGGTTTAATTAAATAACTTAAAAGAATATTATCGCTAATTATTAAGTAATATAACCGTATATTTAATTAACGAAAAATAATAAATTCTTATTTTTAACGCTTAAAATAAAGTTAAAAGTTATTAATAAAATATTATAATATATTAAGAATTAAGCCGTAAATAATAATTTTTATTATATTAAAGCGTTATAATAATTTCTGGAATAAGTTTCCTTTACCGAGATTATTTTAATTACCGATTATATCGCCTTTATAGGTACCGTTATTTATTAAGAAGTTATCTTCTATATATATTATTATTTTAAAGGAAACGTTTATTATTATATATCCTATCTTAAGAGATTCTTAATTATAAATTTTAAGGATATTTAAGGGTATTACGATTTTATTAAAAATATTCTAAAGTATAAACTTATAACTCGTTAAATAAAGATTAAATACGTTCTTATATAATTATTTTTAATACCGAATTAGTAAAAATAGACTTAACTTATTAATACCGTTTTAACGCTTATTACTTTATTTAATAAAGAGTTAAAGCTTAGTAAAAGTACTTAAAATTTATAAAGGTAATAAAGCTTATATTTCCCTTTAGGTATAATAATTATTTAAGCATAGTAATATAATTAATAACGGTATAAAGTCTTTAATTTAATAAATTTTTTCTTAATACTATATAAATAAATTTAATAAATTATAAACTTTCTTATTTAATTTTATATATAAGATAATAAATAATAATTATAAGGTTATTATTAATAATTAAACCGTTAAAGTTAATCCGGAGGTTATGAAGGCTTAATTTATTAAGATTAAAGTAAGGAACTTTATATATAAATAAAGTAAATTCTATGAAGCTTCCTATAATATTATATTTTTACGTTATAAATAAAAATAAATAAAGGAAGTTAAAGTTATTAATTATATTTAATATTAAGAACTATTATTTATATCTATATATCTTTATTTAAACCGTAAATTAAATAATTAAATAAAAATATTCCTTATAACCCGGAAAAAATATAAATATAAAGGTTTTTTATTATAATAAAAACCTTTTTTTAATAGTTTATAAGTATTTTTAAAGTTAAAAAGGGAATAATAATTATTTTTAAATATTAGTTTTTTATTAAAAATATTTATATTAATATCGATAAACTTAATTACCGGTTTTAATTAATCTTCTTAAGTAATAATAACCGTTTTTAAACTTATATATTATAATAATTATAAAAGTTAATAATAGTTTTTTAATATTATTATAGTCTCTTAAAATTAAAATAAAATTATTTATAATTTAAATAATATTATAAACTTAAAAGTAAGCTTATTAAAAAAGGCTTTACGTAAAGTAAGTATAAAAGCAATTACATAAAAATTATATTTAAAAAGGTTAAGTAATAATTTTATATATTATTACTATATAATTTTATAAATAACTTTTATTATTTAATTTAACGTTATATCTTAAATAAAGATAAGCAATTAATTACTTATCCGGATAATAATGGAGGTACTTTCGGTAAAAATGCCGCTTTAAACCGCTATAATTCTTAAAGGACTATAAGCGCTTTACCGTTAATAATTTCTTATTATTTAAATAGAAAATATATTACGTTAACCTATATTAAATTAATAAAGACTCCGGGGGAATCGGGAGCTAAAAAACGGCGGGTAAGGCCTTTTTTTAATTAGGCTTTTAACGGCGGAAGCCTCGGCTTTCCTATCGCCGATATAAGGCCGTTAACGTATTAATAACTGCTATTCATTATTAACGCTTTTCTTTAGGAGAATCGGTGGTAAAAGTAAAAAAAGTATTAATTACGCGGATTTATTTAATAAAGATATAGTCTTTTAACTTCCTCTCTTTCTTTTTTACTATAAATAGTCCTTTTAATTATTATTAAATATTAATTATTAATTATTTTATTTTATATTTCGCTCGGATTTCTTTTAAGAATGCCTCTTTATACCGTTATTAAACCTTACGATAAGTCCGATAAGCGTTTTAATATTTATAATAAAGGGATATTCCCTTTATATTAACGATGGATCTCTTTTAATTTTAAAAGATTTTTTATAATAATTATAATCTTTAATATAATAGCTTTACTTCCGGATATTATTAAATCTTTATTTATTAAATAATTATAAGTTATTTAAGGCGTTAAAAGTTAATTATTTAACTTATTTTATTAACGGTTTATATTATTATGGTTTAAGGCTTTAAGTTACGGTAAATAGCTTAAGTATTAAGTATATATCTTAAGATATAATTCTTTTAAAAAACGGTAAAGTTATAATATTATAAGATTAAGTTTTATTACGATTTAATAATAAAGTTTATACGTTAATTAATAAAGTTCTTAAGTAGGAAATTTATATATTATATATTATTATTATTTAAAGCTTTTTCGTTATTACGTTAAAAAGTATATAAGCCGGTCGGCAGTTTTATATTAATAACGTTATTTAAGTTAATTATTTACGGACGGAAAATAATATTTATTAAAACGTTTACTTCCGATACTTATACTTTATAAATTATACTTTTATACCGATAAAATATAAATACTTTTTATACTTTTTCCTTAAATAAAAGCTTTAATTATTTTTATCTTAAAGGAATATAAAAATAGAATAATTAATTTATAAATATTAATTTAAAAGCGGTAAAGGCTTAATTAATAAAGATTAAAGTTAATATCGTAATATAAAAATAAAATAATAAATATAACTTATTTAATATATCGGGGATACCGAATTTATTCTTATTATAATCGTAAGCCGTTATATAAAATCATAATAAAACGGGGTATTAAACGTAAAAGAAATTATTAATACGTCTTTATTACCGAAATAACCCTTAATATATTTATATACGATCTTTAATATTATTTATAACTGTTCTCCTCCGTTAAGGTCCGTAAATAAAATAACCTTAATATATCCGTAATAGACCGTAAAGAAAATAATAGGCCGGTTTCCCGTAATTCTAATTAATTATATAATTAAGGTTAATTATATATAGTATTACTTATAATTAAATATTACCTTAAAGGAAAAGAATAAGGTTTTAAGGAGTTTAAATTCGTCCTTTATACGTATAATAAACTTTTTCTTTTTCTTTATACGTAAATTATATTTAATAATAAATTATTACCATATCTATAACCGGTTAATAAAGGGCATAATATTATAATGTTTATATACTTTATATATTTAATTTTTTATAAACGGATTAATTATTTAATTATCCGTTTCTTTCTTTTATATTAAATAAAATACATTTTAATATATTTATAAAGTATTAACTATACTTAACGTATCCTTTTAAACGGAGAAAAGCTAATTAAAAAAGACGTAAAAAATATTAATTAAAATGCCTTTAAAAGTAATAATAAAATCTTTTTTTATAAATTTATAATACTTAAGGACGTTAATCTGTTTTATTTAATAGAATAAAAGGGATTTCCTTACTTATATTATAGGCTTTTAATCTAGCTTTATAGATTTTTATTATTCGCTTTATAAATACGTTAAGTAAGGGTTAAGACGTTTAATTTAACCTTTATTTATTTATAATATTTTATTAATTATTTTATCGTATACTTTATATGTCTTTTAACGGCTATAACGAGTAATATAAATAATAAATAATAAAAAGGAAAGTAGGAAAACGAGGTTAATAAAAGTGGATAATTAAAGATAAAAGAGGGTTATTAGGTCGAAGGAAAAGAAGAAGTGGTCTATAATATAAGTAAAGGAAGCTTATATAGAAAAAGGATACTTTATAGCCGACTTTTTAATGGTCATTTTGATCGGCTAAAAGGCTATTAAAAGCGGCGCCCGGACCAGCCGAAAATAACATCCTTTATGCCGTCCCCCCGTTATATTTTATAATAACGGGTTTTAAGGGTAAATTAATTTATCTTAATAAGGATAATTTCTTTTTAATTAAAATATAAATTCAATCGTTTATATAAAAGGTAAAGTAAGCCCGGAAAATATTTAAAACGTATAATTTATAAAAGGAATAATATTATTTAAGGATAATATAGGGACTTAAACGTTTATAGTTTAATTTTTTATTAAGTTAATTAATTATTAAATATTTAACGTTTACGTAAACCTTATTATTTATTTTAAACTTTATATCCCGGCGTTAATAGTTAATTTACTTAAACGTATTATTATAGGTTTTATTTAAGTTAAAATATATAATATTAAGGATTTTTATATAATTTTAATAATATCGGTAACTTCCTTAACCTAAAATCGTTCCCGGGCGGTAATATATTTAATATTATCGGGACTAAATAATATCCTCAAATAGAAACTTTTATTAAGGTAGAAGGATATTATTTTAATTAATTAATTTAGGTTATTATTATCCGCGAATTTTATTATAAATAATTACCGTACTTAATCGTCTTATAAGTAATTTATATAAGTCCGGGGTTTTTACTTTGTTTCTTGATTTATTCTTTTAATTTAATTATTATTTTTAATATAATAAGGAATTAAAATTTAAAGGTTAATTTTAAATTAATATAATAAAGAATATTATATTTTATAAATAAATTAAAGGTTATAATTTAAAATAATATTATCTAAAAAGCCATAATACTTAAATACTTCC
Source organism: Niebla homalea (assembly GCA_019925105.1). Taxonomy (NCBI): domain Eukaryota; kingdom Fungi; phylum Ascomycota; class Lecanoromycetes; order Lecanorales; family Ramalinaceae; genus Niebla; species Niebla homalea. The sequence continues at coordinate 443,017 of JAHGAU010000039.1, read as the reverse complement.
CTAATAAAGAATTAGGCTATTTCTTTAACGGAAATCCCTTCTTCTTTAGCGTAATACGGGATATAATATTAACCCTTAAATAGTATATAAATTACGGTAAGAATAACGTTTATACCCTTATATTTAAATAGTTTAATAATAAAATTAATTAAAAGATTAACTTATTTTTATTCCGGGATTTCTAATTAATAAAGTAGTCCGGCGGACTTTTATTATAAGGTTTTAAACCGAAAATAAATATCGTAATTTAAGATATAACGGTTAATATTATCTTATAAAGTAAGTTAAAAGAAATATTAAGAAATAAATTTAATTATATAAATTTAATTAAGATAGTTATTAATTAATTTATTATAAATATACTTTAAGACATCCGTAATAAACGGCGTTAATATTTATAATTTACTTTTATTAATAAGCATATTAAACCGAACTTTAATATAGATTAAAAATATATTTTTAAAATTAAATAGTTTATCCTTTATAATTACTTTTTTAAACTCTATTAAGCCTTTATCGGTACGGTTAGCTTTACGGACCTACTTATAAAACCCGAGTTCTTTAAGGATTAAATAAGTTAATATTAATACCTATTCCCCCTTATTTAAGGTTAAGACTTTAAGGCGCTTAAAGGATAAAACGGTTTAAAATTAATCTTTAACCCTATTATCATCGTCGCTTTAAGGTCGATAATTAAGTATCCGAATAAAGGCGTTAATTTTATTATTTCATTTACCCGGGTAATAAATAACCTTAAAATTAAACTTAAAAAGGATATTAAAGTATTTTACTCACCGTTTTATAAGCTTTTAACTTTTAATAAAGTATTTTAAGGCTTAATTATCATTAAAAATATAAAAAGGCTTTTCGGTTATTTTTAATCTTGACTATTAATTCTTTAAATACTTAATAATAATAAAAAGTTCTTTATTATAAATATTATAATTATATTTAATTAATAATATACTCTTAAAATAATAAGTTATTAAGTATAACTTTCCGGCCTTATTATATTAAGAAAGAATATTACCGGAAATATAATTTAAAGAATTAATCTTAAGGATTATTTCTTTATCGGGATTATAATAGGTTAATATAAAAGTTATAATAAGAGCCTTTTTAAGTATTATATAAGCCTTTTAATACTCCGGGGACTATATAAATAAGGTTTCCTTTTTAATAAGCTTTAAAAAAGGTTTTATTATTTAAGAGAATTAAAGAATAAATCTTTAATAGAAATTATAAAAGTTAATAAATCCTTAAAAGGCTTTTAAATTAACGGGAACCGGTTAATCTTTAATCTTATTTACTTTATTAAGGTTTATTTTTAGTCCGTTAATAATAAAAATAAGACTTAAAAATTTAGTTTATTAAACTTTAAATTTATATTTCCGGATATTTATTTATAAACCGGTATTAATATAAGCGCTTTAATATTAAGCGTATATATTAAATATACTTTTTCTTTATAACGTTATAGATAATAACATTATTTAAATAAGTTTAAATAAAGATATTTAAGTAATTAAAATTTTTTTATTTATATATTATTAATATAAAACGGGGCTATTAATTAAACTGAAAAATATAACTTTATACTTAAAAACGTTTAACGAAATAATAAATATTATAAAGTCTTTATTCTCCGGATATATACGGAGTTTATTAAAGGCCATAATAATATCCAAGCGGGTAATTTATTTATAACCGGTAATTCGGGATAATACCTTTTTAATTAAAAAAATAAGGTATCGATTCCTTTTAATAATAACGTTAATATTACGGTAATCCACGTACAGTCGTAAATCGCCGTTAAACTTAAAAATAAAAAGGATAAGGGAATTATAAAAAACTTTATTAAGCTTAATAAATCCTTTTTTTAAATTCTCGGTAATATATTCTTTTAATTTCTAAAGCTTATAGCTTAAAAGTAAATAAATATAACTCCGGGGGGGAATCCCTTTTAAGGTTAAGTTAATCTTATAATTATAGTCCCAATATAAAAGTAACTTATCTATTATTATACGATTAAAGATATCCTTAAAATTATAATATTCCGCTAGAAATTTAATTATAATTTTATTTATAAAAGTTACTTTTTCCGTAAAGTTATCCTTATAAATTATTATAATAGAAATATTAATTAAAGTATTATTAAGGAAATCTAGATAATTAATTAAATCCGTTATTAAAATATAAAAAACTTAGGTTTTTTTTCTTTTTAAGTTTTTATAATAATATAGAAGGCCGTTATATTAATAACTTTAATTAAAAAGGGCCTTTTTTCTTTAATAAACTTTAAAAAAAGAAAATTATTAAGTAATTTCTTCTTTTTTTTTAGTACTTTAATAGTTTTAATTTTTTACTTTTTAAAAATATATTTAAAACTTAATAAATTAAAACCATAATTTAAAGGAACTCCGGAATAAACTTTATGTTTTAATAATTAATCCTGTTATAATTATATTAATTTAATGTAAAGAAAATCTTATTAATTATAAAGTAAATAAATATATAATACCGTTTTATTTAAGGTTTTTTAAGGATTATATCGTATATTTTAAGCTGGATAATAAATATAAAAAATTAACTTTCCGAGTAACTTTTTATAATTATCCGGGGATAAATTATATAGGTAATAGGCCGTAAGTATTTACCCTTATAATCTTAAATAAACTTAAGTTAAAAAAGGGTTAAAAAAGAAATTTAAAGGGTTATATAAATTCATAAAAGAATTTATTTATTAATAAAATAATAACCGGTAATATTTAAATTAACTAAAAAAAATAACGGAAAGTATTAATCTTTATAACTCGTAAACCCGTTAATAATCTAGGGTTTATTATTTTAAACGTTAAAGGAGTTTTTAATATTATCGGTATATTTAATCGTTAAAATTTAAAAGTAATATATATTTTTATCCTTTATAATAACTTTTATAAAACTTAATTTTTTATTAACGGCCCGTTTAAATTATTAAATAAAGTATTTTTAAAAGTATAAGAAATTCAGCCGTTTTAATTACGGGTAAGTTCTTTATTTAAATTAAGGGTAATATAATAAACTTAAACGGAACGTTTTTAAGTATTATTTTAATTACGTTAATAATTAAAGTAATTAACTTAAAAATAATTCTTTTAATAAATAAAATATTTAACGTCTAAAAAGGAAGTTAGCTTTATAACGGCGGGAATAATTTATTAAAACCCGGACCCTCTGAAACCTCTTATTTTACCGGGGGGTTTAAAGGAAATAATACGGGTTCTTATAATTTCCTTAATTTCCTTAATAAGGGCCTTATTAAACTTAAAGGTTTTTCATTAATAATAATATTCCGAACGTTAGAAACGGTCTATCCTCTTTAGGTATACCCGGGTTTCTTTCAAGCTATTTAGGTTATAGGTTCCTTAAAAAAGATTTTTATAAAACCGGGTAAAAAATCGGATAATTAATTTACGGATTATGATTTTCGGGTTTTTCTCGAGATTTACGTACTTAAAAACCTTAATTAAACGGGTAAAATTAAGGTAAAACGTTATAAATTTATCCTTATTAAATATTTTTAAGGCTTAAAAACTATTAATTTAATTTTCTTTTTAATTAATATTTTTAAAGACTTAATTTAAAAAGGTTTAAAATTCCTTATAAGTTTAAAAACTTAATATAATATCCTTATTATATTTTATTTTTAATTATTTAAGGATTTTTAAGCTTAATAATACCGAAATATAATTAACTTAAACTTATATAATTAAGTATTAATCCTTATTAATATAGAATTTAATAATAATATAACGTTTAAAGAAACAATATTAACTATAATCCTCCCTTATAAAAGGTTCTAGGTCCTTAATTTTAATTAATTCAAGCTTCTTATAAAAGGTTAAGGAAATTATAGATCAATAAAGTAAAAAGGTTAAATTATTTTAATAAAGGTTTTTAAATTTAATAATAAGGTTAGCGTTCCGGCCTTTTAGTTTACGGTTATAATTTTCTAACGCTTAAATATAGTTTAAATCCTTTAAGGGTAAAAAACTTAAATAACTTTATTATTATAAGTAAATATATCGGTTAATTTTTAATTATAAATCCCTTTTAATATCGTTTAATTTTATTTAAAAAACTTATATTTTATTATTTATATCTTTATAATATTATATATTAACGTTTTATTCTTAACGTAAAAAATTTTATTATTTTAAGAATTCCTTAAATTTTTTAAATAATATAGATTAAGAAATAAGATAAATATAAATCTTTATAAAATATAAAATACGGTTAATTAATTCCTTTAAGGTAATACCTTTTAATTTATAGCGACGTTAATAAGTAAAATAATCTTTATATCCCCCGTAATAATTATTTAAAACCGGGTTCCCGGTAATTAAGTAATCCGTTGGGTCCCAATCTTTCTTATTTAGCCGGGATAAGGCCTTATCCTTAATAGATTATATTTTCCCTTAAGAACCGCTTGACAAGTTATATTTAAACCCCGTAAAAGCCTTTAATTAAAAAGTTTATTGGGATTTATTATCTATAATTACGGTAAATAAGATATAAATAAAAAGTAAGTTAAAATAAAAAAAGGATAAAAATAAGTAAAAGAAAAGGAAAGGAAGAAGGAAAAGGACGGGTTTTTTAACCCTTCCGTTTAACGGTTTCCGTATTATACGGGTAATATTATAGGGTAAAATAATAAAATTAATATTATAATAGGGTTAATATTGCTCTTTATATATTATAGAATACTCCTTTAAAAGGTTTTCTTACCGGGTATTAAGTACTTTATATTAAAGTAAAAGTATAAAATTAAATATTTTAATTAAAGGTTTTAAGGAGTAAAAAAAATAAATAATAAATAAGGATTCTATAAGCTTTTATATATTTATTTTTAATTAGATTTATAATAGTTCTTTTAAGGTTTACTTTATTTATAGCCTTTAAATCGCTTTATTAAGGCTTAATCCTTAAATCGATTCTTTATATAGCCCAATAAAATCAATATCTACCTATTTAAAGCTATCGTAATTTTTCGTCTTCGTTATTAACGTTTTCTTATAGCCCGTCCGGATACTAATCGCCGTACATTTAACCGTAGTTACCGCCCGTTTAATACCGTTTTTAACTGTCAGTTTACCGTCCGCTATTAATAAGTATTATTAATAAAAGCCTTTATTTTACCTCCTTATTCCCTATAAGGGTATAAATAAGTTAACTTTAATATAATATTAAAGTATAAGTTCCTCTAGGGTAATTAAAAGGCAAAAGGTATATTACGTATAATTAAAGATATTAAAGTACAGAAGTGTAAGAGTGAAGGGGCCGAAGGCCCTGATATACCCAGTCGGTGACACTCCATATACCGGGTTAACCCCGGGCTTGGCCCGGGGTAGGCCCGGTAGGGCCTATACCTCAGCTACCAACGCCCTTGAACCCTGACATTAAGGATAAATTTATAGAAAAAGAAATACCTATAATAAAAAATAAGGTTAAAATATTATATAAAATATAATTAATATTAACGGACCGATAACGTTATATTATTAAATTAACTTAAAAGATGTATAATAAAAAATATAAATTAAAGTTATATAACGTTAATGATTTAATAATATTAAATATTAAAAACTTTAAGCTAAAATAATTAAGTAAAAAACTTACGTTCCGATTTATAAGACCTTTTAAAATTAATAATAAAATTAAGATATAAACGTATTATTTATTTCTTTTTATTATTTATTAAATTTATCTTATTATTTGTATTTCTCTTTTAAAGCTTTATTATATTTACGTCAATAATTAAACGGCGGAGGCTATAATATAAGTATTTAAATTAATTAATAACGAAACGGAATAAATAATTAAAGAAATTATTAATAAGGTTAAAAATAAAAAAAGCGTTTAATATTAAGTTAAATAAATTAATTAAAGCCTTAAATATAATTAATAAATACCGGAAATAAACTTAAAGTATTCTTAAAAATTATAAAAATAATATAATAAAATAATACGGAATAAAAAGAAACGTAAATAAGGTTATAACCTTATAACGGCCGAAGTTTTATATATAATTAATATTATAAATATTTAACCCTTATACGTTATCCTCCCATAAAATTATTAGAGTTTAAGTTTTAATTAATAACTTTACTTATTACGGATATTACGCGTACGGATAAGTTAACGTTACGGAAGCGATTATCTTTATTATAATATTATATTTAATAAAAGTAACTTTAATAATAATTATGATAATATTAAAAAAGGCGAAAAAGCGTAAGCGTTAAATCATAAATGTTTAACGTATTATTAAGGAAATATTAAGTAAATAAAGTTAAAAAAAATAAAGTTATTTAAAGTAATAAAAGATTAATAAATATATTTATTAAGTTTACGTTAACGTATTAATAACTTATAGTATCGTCCGTTTTATTATTTTTTAATAATATATAGATTATAAACGCTTAACGCTTAATATTATTAACTTTAATACTTAACGTTAAATTCTAATAATATTAACCTATAAAAATAAAAGAATAATTTATAACTCCGTATTAACGTAAACCTTTTCCTTTTATAAATAAGTTAATAAGGTTAAAAATAAATATAAAGGCGTCGTATTTTCTTTATCCTTCTTTTCCCGTTTTTTTCTCCGTTTTAATTAAAGGTTTCTTTTTAATATTGTTTATTAAAAAGGCTCTTTAATTTAATTTTAAGGTATTACTCTTAAAAGTTAAGGCAAACCTTTTTAACGGCGTTATTAAAGAGAATATAACCTTTTTTTCCTTTTCTTTAAATAAATTAAAGCCCGTATCTTTTTCCTTTTTTTTATTTTTTAAGTTACCGGATATTATAAGCTTAAAATCTATTTTCTTTACTTTAAATATAAGGTCAGGAAATAAAGAATAACTCCTTAACGGAGTTAACTCTTATAAAGGGTCTAGACCCCCCGTATTAAGCCGATTTAGCTATTAAACGTTAACGCTGTTATTTTATTATTAAATTATAATTTACTTACCTGCTTTTTAAGCCGGATAATTTCTTTTTCCGCCGTTTTAACGCGGGCGGTGAACGTTTCTTTTTTAATTTAAAAGACCGATATCTCCCTTTTAACTTTTAAAGTAACTTAATAAAACGTATACTCCGTTTAACCGGCGGTAATTAACGTTTAACTAATATTTAATTAAAAAACTTTAAAATTCCAAATATTTTTATTACGCTTTTATACGTATTAAACTTACGCTTTAATAAATTACGTACCGATCGACCGATATTTACGTATTTATTAAGTTATTTAATATAGTTAATCCGGGAACTATATATATATTAAAGTAATAACGGTTTAACGGTATTAAGGATATTTACAGGAAGGTAACGGGAAAAATATCGTTTATTATAATACTTATAATAAAATAAAAGGCCTTACCGGTATAAAAGTTTATCTTATAAAAAACAGGTTAAGTAAAATATTTGTTATGTGCATGCATGCATGGGAGCATTGATAGGTGTAGGACACCCATTTGTACGTAGAGGACAGGCATCCTTATAATACTCTTATCCTTTAGGTAGAATTATTATTTATATATTATTATACTTGTTAGTCTATATATTAATAAATAATAATAATAGTTACTTATATTAATATTATATTAACGTATATTATAAGATCCGTTAATATGAATTAAAGTATTAATTTATTAACCGTAACGGATACTTCTCCTATAGCGGTATTAAAAGTATTAGCTTTATATCCTTTAAAATATTATTTTTAATTCGCTTTTAAATACCTTTAAAGAAAAATTAAAAACGGTATTATAAAGAAAATATATATATTATAAGCTTTTTAAATATTACCGGATTTTAATATTATTATTTTAATATATTAATTAAATACCTTATTAAAATCCGGTAACTTAATAATTACGATAATCCTATACTTAACTTCAGAAAGAGTTGCTTAAATAGTTAAAAATAATTAAAAATTAAATAATTTAAAAATTATACCTATTATAGGCAGATTACTTCGGTTAAAATCTTTTAAAGTTATAAAATTTATTATTTCTTTTTTTAATTTAATTTTTAAAAATTAAAAATTAAATTCTTTATTACTTTAACGTAATATTCTATACTTTGAAAACGTCCTATTATTATTATAACTATTAAAATCGTTATTAACCTTAATAAAATTAAGTAGGTTTAGATTACGTTAATATAATTAAAGTCCTTAAAAACTTAATATTATAAGATTATTATTTTTATTAAATAATTTTCTATTATTATAGTAATTATTAAATTTACCTTTTATATTAATATTAATATTACGATACTCTTTTCCGGTTTTAAGTATTAAACCCGAATTTAAGTTTAATAAATTTAATATATTAAACTTCAGTTTATTAAATTTAAGTTTATTAAATTAAATAAGAGGTATTTTTATTAAAAAAGCAATTTTTGCTTAATTTATTAATCCGCTTAATTAATTAAAAATAATAAGTTTTATTAAAAAGTAAATAATATAATTATAAAGTATAATTTAAGAATTAATTCCCGTTATTATATAAAATTAATAATAAAATAATTGTTAGCGCCTAGCGCTCAGCAAGCGCCTAGCGCATACCAAGTATACCAAGCACCGGCTCACTTAAGGGCTATGGCCAAATAACGTAGCCGTTTAAGCGGTAACTTTTAAAATTAAAGGCTTTAAGAGTTCAGGCCTTTTATACACGGGCATACGTAATTATAACCGGGGTTAAAGTTATTATTACCGTGGTTTAAGTTACTTTTAAGACCGGTTATTTAAGATAAGCTTATATTTAATTAATTTATAGTTCCTTAAGAATTAATTTACTTTTTAAATTTAAGTATTAAATTTATAGTTATACTTTACGTCTTCTATAAACCCCTTTTAATTAGCCCCGTTAACTATAAGCCGGCGGATTAATTTAATATTTTAATTCTTCTTCCTTTTAAGGTAAAAGGCCCGGAGTAAAATATATTTCTTTATTTTCCGGAACGATTTACGGAAATAATTAATAATAAAAACCTTTAAGGATCAATTTAGGGATTAAATTAAGAACCTCCCCTTAAAGGAAGTATTATATCGTATAAAGCGTTAATTAAACGTTAAGTTAACTTAAACCGATTAAAATAAATAAAATTCCGGCGTAACGAAACTTTAATTAAAGTTTAAACGTTAAAATTTAAACGGGAAGTTAATTAACTAGAAAAGTAAAATTAAAGCTTTAAGGTATTATCTTTTTTTCGTAATTTCGGTAATATTAATTAAGGTATTAAAAGCCTTTTACTTAAAATATATTACGCCGCCGCTTAACGGACTATAAGTGCCCTTTTACCCTTTAAGTATAATAAATCCTTTAAGCCGGTTACCTTACTTAAATATATAGGTAAGTCCGAAGGTAAATATTAACAATAATTTATTATTATAAAGAAGTCTTTTTTATTAAGCCCGGATTACTTTTTAAATAATTACATTAAAATTATATATTACCTATAGTCTATTAATTATATTATTTAAAACCCGGACCCCTTTTTAATCCGGACCTTTACTTTTAAAGAGTTTAAAGTTAAACTTATAAATTAAGTAATTAATTTAAAGAACCGCCGGCTATCTTATTATAAGCGTTTTAAGAATATAAAATAATAATTAAGTTAAAAGGTTATTACTTTTTATAATTATTTTAAAATAATTAAAGAAAACCTACTTATTTTACCGGATAAATTTAAGGCTTATACGCTTTTTATAAAGTTATTATTAAATTTAAAGTTTAGAATTATTTTTACCGGAAACGTTTTAAGTACTTATAACGTTATCGTTACGGCCGTTATTATATAAAAAAAAAACTTAAAACGTTCTATTAATATTAATATTATTAACGTTAACCATTTAATTAATAAAGGTAAATTTTTTAATAATAAGGTATTAAAGCTTAAAAGTAATAGTATAAAATTGGCTTGTTTTATTAAGGCTAATAATTAATATAATAAAAAACGTAAAGCCGAATTAAAACTTAATCCAGTATATAAAGATTTTAAATATTATATTTATTATAAAAAAAATTATATCTCACTTAATTATCTTTAAAAAAACAGCATTAAAATTACAGCCGTAAATACTATAAATAAAAAATACGTTAAGTTAAAAAACGCTAACGTTTTAACGGCATTTTAAAGCCGGAATTAGAATAAAGATTAATAAAGGTTAATTCTATTTTTTATATTAAAGGCTAAATAAGGCTTAAGGGTAATTAATAATTACTTATAGTATTATTTAATATAGGAGCTTAAGTAAATTTGATTTTATAACGGTTTACGGTTTAATAAGACTTATAACTTACCCCCGCCGTTTTACTGAAGGTTAAACTATTTAATAATAATAAGGTTTATTATTATAAGGCCTATTAATTATAATATAATTTAATTAATAATTAAGGATAAGCGAAGCTATATAAGATATTCTTTTATATTATAGATTAAAATAAATTAAATATAATTCTAGGTCTCCTTATATTAAAGTCCCTTAAGATTATACTTAATCCGGCGGTTAATTAATAATATTTTAAGGTTAAGTTTAATAACCTATAAATTAATAACGTTTAAGAATTTAATTAAACTTTAATAAAGATTAATAATATCTTTATAATTATATATATTAATGCGATAACGGCGTTTTTAAAAGAAATATTATAAAGCCTTATTTAAGGTTTTATAAGTATAATTATAATATAAGAATTTATTAATTTAATTATTTTGTAAAAATTAAATAATTATATAAATATCTTTTTTAATAAAATAACTAATACTTTACTTAAGTTAAAAAAGGGTAATTATATAATTAACTTAAATAAAAGGGAGTTACCTTATAAACCTTTATATAACCTATTTAGGACTAAGCTGGCGGAGCTCCGGTAATATCTTAATAATACCTTAGCCCGGGGGTAAATTTATTATTTAACGTCCCCTATAAATACCCTTATCCTTTTCATTTTAAAAAAAGATGGCGGCCTTCGTTTCTATATAAATTACCGGGGTTTAAATACGGTTACGGTTGAAAATCAATACTTATTACCCTTAATTATTAAGACTCTTAACCGGTTAAATAACTTTTTACGATTTATTAAGTTAAACCTTAAGGATACTTATTACCGGCTTTAAATTAAGTAAAACGATAAATAAAAGATAACGTTCCGTATATATTATAGTTATTTTAAGTATTTAATTATATTATTTAAGTTAATTAATATCCCGGTAACTTTTTAAGTTTATATTAATTAAGCCTTTACCGGCCTTATTAATATAACTTATATAATTTATTTTAACGATATTTTTATTTTTAATAAAAAGCCAGCGGATTATTAACGTTATATTAAATAAGTCCTTAATTAATTACGTTAATTTTAGCTTTATATTAACTTAAAGAAATACCAATTTAATACTACTTAAGTTAAGTTTTTAAAATTTATAATCTCTATAAAGGGGATATAAATAAATTAAAAACGTATTAAAATAATTAAGGATTAACTTACCTTAAAGACTTACCGGGATATCCAGGTCTTTTTAAAGTTTTTTAACTTTTATAAACGTTTTATTTATAAGTACTTAAGGATAACCGAACCTTTAATGAGTTTACTTAAGGGTAATAAAGAGGGAAAGAAGGCTGGGTTATTAAAGTAAAATAACGCAATAATAACGGCGTTTAATTAATTACGTAATATATTCAGTAATACGTTATTACTCCGTTATTTTAATTTAAAAAGGGGGTATAAATAAAAATTAATACGTTTAATTTTATTATTATTAATATCCTATCTTAATAATTTAAGGAGGGTTATTGGCGTTTAATAGTTTATTAATCCCGGAAAATATAACCCATTAAATAAAATGATAAAACGTATAATTAAGAACTTTTCGTTATTATTACGGTATTTAAGTAATAACGTTATTATTTAAAAGGAAACGTTAAAATTATTTAAGTATAAACGGATTATAATAATCTCTAAAAATTTATAAAGTAACCGGCTTTAAGTTTATATTAAATTAAATAAAACTTAAAACTTATTAATTATAACTTTAAAGTATTTTATTATTAAAGTAAAATAAACTTTATTAATTTATTATTAAGACGTTTAAATTATAAAAAAGTTTTATTTTTTAATATTACTTTTTTATTTACGTTATAAAATAAGTTTACTTTTTAATTAAAAAAGTTACCGGAACGTTAACGGGCCGTAATTATAAGCTATACGTTTTTATTTATATTAAAGGGTATTTAAGTTATTATTTTACGGAAAGAAATATATTAATTATTTAAAAACGTTTATAAAAAATTAATCTTAATATAACGGCTTATTAAAGATTTATAAGTTAATAATAAGTTTACTTATAAAATTAAAAAAGCCGCCGTTAAGCCGGTTAAAGATTATTTATAACTTAATAAAGTTTAAAGTATTAATTTAATTAGCCTTATTAAATATAATAACCGGTTATATATCCTTAAGAATAAAGTAATTTAAAAGGAATTAATTAATAAATATTACGATAACGAGTTAACGGATTACTTTAATATTAATAAAACTTATAAGCTATTAACCCGGAAATATTATTAAGATAATTTAAAAGTTTAAGTTACGGATTATATTAAGATATATAATATATATTAAAGGGTTAAGGTATACCGTTATCGCTTTTACGGCGAATTAACTTAACTCCTTCTTCCGATATAACCTTAAAAAAAATTAATTATAAACTTTATTATTAATTTACCCTTTAATAAATATAAGGGGTAAGTTTATAACTTAATCTTAATGGTCGTAAACCGTTATATAAAGATATATCGTTACTTACTTATAATAAAAAGTATAAACGTTATTATATTAATTAAATTATTATTTAAGGAGGTTTTCCTTAAATACGGCATATTAAACGGGATTATTATTAATAAAGGTTCCGTTTTTATAAGTAATTATTAAGGTTTAATATATTATTATTTAAAGATAATACGTAAACTTGATACCGTATTTTATCCTTAAATTAATAAATAAACGGAACGTTAAAATTAAGGAATAAAATAATATTTAAAAATATTTATTAACTTAAAATAAATAAATTAAATAAATTTATTATTAATAATTAAATATTCTTATATAAATATATATTATTTAAGTTTAAAATATAGCCCTTTTTACGTTAATTATAAATATAATCCTAAAATTTATTTTAAGTTTAAGGATAAACTTATTAAAGAAAAAGTATTTATAATAAAAAAAAAAGAATTAAAATTTTAAATAATATTTATAAGAAATTAACGGAATTATAACGTTATATATTAAAATCGATTAAATAGACTTATAATAAAAAATATTAATTAAAGTTATATAATATCGGCGATCTAATAATATTAAATATTAAGAACCTTAAACTTAAGTAATTAAATAAAAAACTTATACCTTAATTTATTAAATCCTTTAAAATTAATAATAAGATTAAATAATAGGCGTATTACCTTTTCCTCCTTATAAATTATCGTATTTATTTTATAATTTATATTTCTTTTCTTAAGTTATATTATATTTAAGTTAATAATAAAATAACGGAAGTGATAATATATCCCTTAAAACTTATTAATAATAAAGAAGAATAAGAGATTAAGGAAATTACGGATCGTATTAAGAACTTCCGGGGTATTTAATATAAAGTTAAGTAACTTAATTAAGGCTTTAAATATAATTAATAAATTTTAACGGATAACTTAGGTAACGTATAAGAATTATAGAAGTAATACGATAAAATAATATAAAAGAAAAAAAACGAATATAAAGTTAATACCACGATAATTAAAAATTTTATATTATAATTAATAGCTATATATAATAATTAATATCGCGGGTTATTTTATTAATATACTTTTCCTTTACGTAAGTTATTAAGGATTTATTATAATTTTATTTAATAAAATATAATACGTTTAGTATAATTAACATTATAGTAACGTTTATTTATTTATTATAATTATAATAATTGATTTACGGGTATAATAATACCGTAAATATAAGAATATAAAAATAAATTATAAATACCCGAAGGCACTTATTAATAAATTAATATTAAGTTAAAAAAAAGTAAAATTAAAGTATTAATAATTAAAGATTAATTAAAATATATTATAGTTTAATTAATATCTTAAAGGTTATAATATTATATTTATATTATTATTTAATAATATATAAATTATAAGTGCTTAAACGTTAAACGTTAAACGTTTATAATATATATAAAGATAATAAAAATAATTTATAATATTATTACGTTAACGTAATAAGTTTTCTTTTTCTTTTTTTTCTTTTCTTCTTTTTTATATTTTTAAAGCCGGATAAATATTAACGGATTAAACGGAATATAATAACCTTATCCTTTTATTTTTCTTTTATTTTAAGGTTAACTTAACCTTAATATTAACGGATTAAAAGGCTTTTTAATACGTTCCGGAGTTATTACTTTTTAAAATTAAGGCCGATTTTTTAACCGCCGCCGTTAAAATAAGTTATATTTCCTTTATCTTTATATCCTTTTCCTTATTTTTATTTATCTTAAAGCCCTTAAATTTAAAGTAATTAACGGAACGATTAATAAAGGAAACTCGGTTTTTTTCTATATTATTCTTTATCTAGAATATATTAACGTTAATATTAAGTTATCGTTATATTAGTATATACTTTTACTTTAAATTTAACGACCTCTACCTCCGCGGTAAAAGCCTGAAATAACCACTTTTTTATTTCCTTTTTAAGGGCCGTTATTAACTTATAAGCCTTTAATCGGATACGGCAATATATTAATTTAATTATATAACGCGTTACTTTTATATACTTATATAACTTACGTTAAACTTTAAACTTATAAAGGAATTTATTATATTAATATAATAAATAAGATCTCTCCCGGGGCTATAATACCCGATTAAGTTTACGTATTATTTTATATATTTTCTTAATAAGCTTATCCGGGAATTATATTTAATTAAAACGCCGACGTTTTAATAATGATATAATTTTACGGTATAATAACGGTTACTATAGCCTTTAAACTTATATTAATTATAAGGACCGATATTATAAATATAAGGTTTATTTTATAAAAAATATATAAAGTATAAAATGCTTATATATTGTTAATTTTTATTTAATTATAAATATATTCTTATCGTAAAACGTTAATAAAACGTTATCGTATTATATAAGTATTATACGTTAAAATATTAAAATAATACTTACTTTTCTTTTTATTTACGTTATATTAATATATATTCATTTATTATTATTATAGATTATTATTATATTAAGTATATAAACGTTTATATATAGTTAACGTAATTTACTATAATAATAATAAAGATACGGATAAAAATTACTCTTATATATTAATTAAGTATTATAATTAAAATTTACGTATAATATATTTATAAAAATTATTAAAACTATTAAGGAAAGAAA
Organism: Niebla homalea; assembly: GCA_019925105.1. Classification (NCBI taxonomy): domain Eukaryota; kingdom Fungi; phylum Ascomycota; class Lecanoromycetes; order Lecanorales; family Ramalinaceae; genus Niebla; species Niebla homalea. The sequence goes on along the minus strand of JAHGAU010000039.1, from coordinate 427,511 downwards.
AAGAAGAAGTTTAAAATAATAATAAATCTTTTATTACTTAACCGTCGTTACGCCGTAAAAAATTAATAAGTAAATTCTTAGGTAACGACTTAATTACCAATTAATACTATTAATACTTTTTTCTTATTTACCTTTTTTTATTAGGTTTTATAAGGGGTTTTTAATAAGCTTTATTATATTACGCCAGTTATACGCTGACGCATAATGTTCTATCACGTCCAACATATTAAACGACGTTCCCGATACGTATTCTATACGTATGGACTCTTTTCCCTTTACCCTTTTCCCATTAGGTTTTAGTAATAGGTTTTTAATAAGCCTTATGCATACGCCGGTTATACGTTAGCGTCTTCTTTATAATATTGCTACTTATTTATATAACCTTTATCTTTAAGGATTAAAGTATAAAGGGGGAGATATTATTAATGCTTAACGCTTAATAAGCGCTTAATATATATTAAGTATATTAAATACCGGCTTATTTAAAGGTTATAATTAAGTAACGTAGCCATTTAAGCGGTAGCTTTTGGAATTAAAGGCTTTAAGAGTTTAGGCTTTCTATATACGGGTATACGTAATTATGACCGGAGTTAAAGTTATTATTACCGTGGTTTAAGCTACCCTTAAGACCGGTTATTTAGGATAGGCCTATATCCAGCCAGTTTATAGTTCCTTAAGAATTAATCTACCTTTTAAATTTAAGTATTAAATCTATAGTTATATTTTACGTCTTCTATAAACCCCTTTTGACTAGCCCCGCCAGCTGTAAGCCGGCGGACCAGTCTAACAATAATCTTAATAATAATTTATTCTTTTTTTTTTAATAACGTAATATAATTAATAAGAAACTTATAATTAAACCGATTAATAAATTTTAATTTTAATAATGTCGGATTTTTTAACTTTTTCTATAAAAACAAGTCCTCCGATATAACTTTTATAATTAAGTATTCCGGGAAATATATTTTTTTCCGGGATATATATATCTTTATCGATTAATTAAAGGATATTATTTAAATAATAAATATATAATTACTATAGAATAACTTATAATTATACTTAAGAAATACCGTTTTAAATTAATATATTATAAAGTTATTAAATACTAAAAAATAACTTAAACAATATAATAACGGTTTAATTAAATAAACTTCTTAAACTATCGTTAAATTTAAATTATTTTAATAAGTTAACTTAAATATTTTAATTACCGAAAAGTATATTATAAATAATATTTTTTAAAACCGGGAGTTTTATAAATATATATAAATTATTTTATAGGTTATATATATATTAAATTTTAATAATATTGAAAATTAATTTACGCTTATTTACGGCGGATTAAACTTAGAATTTTAACGGGAGCTATAATTATTAAATATAATTATTATTATTAATAATTACCTTAAGCTTATAAATAAATTTAAATATAATTAATAAATTTACATTATTAAGTATTACGTATTTTTATAAATATATTTATAAAATCGTAAAATAAATACGTTATTTTAAGGTAACCGGAATTTTATAAAAAATTTAAAAGTTAATCCTTTTTCTTAATTATTAACGTTATTTTCTTAAATATATAGATAAAATAAAGCTTATAATATATAACCTTAAAAAAAAAAAGATAATAATAATTATCCTTAACGTTATAAAAGAAAATATTAACGTTAAGCCAAGGAAAATTAAAGCCCTTAAAAAGAAAATCCGATTTTAAATATTAAATACATTATATAAAATAAAGGGTTAATTAAGTTTCTATATTTAAGAATAAAGAAAAAAAGAATATATTATCCGATAAAAAGGAATTAAAAGGATTTTAAAATAATAATAACTTTATTACGGAAGAAGTATATTTTATATATTAAATCCCCGTTTATTATTATTATATTAAATATATATTAAAATATTTATTGAAAAATAAACTTTTTATTTATCTTAAAGGTAATTATTAAAAATTAAAGGGAGTAAACTTAAGTATTTTTAAGGCCCTTCCGTTAAATTAACGGATTTAATCCGTTAATAATTAATATATATAAGTATAATAAGTTAATAGTATAATACCTATAATTATTAATTTTACCGTAATAAAGAATACATACCCCATAGGTTTTACCTTTAATTTACCCGTAGTAAACTTTTATATAAATAGTGGGTATTTTATTACGATTATTAATCATAATATTATATTCTTTTAAATTTTAAATTTAAATTCTAAAATTCTAAAATTATTTAAGTTAATTCCGGTTATAAATATTAATAATTTTAAATTAATTATTAATAAATTTAGAATATTTAATTTATTCTTCTTAAAAAGAAGAATACGATATTTACTTTAAGAAAAATCTCGGTTAAAATTTATTTAATACGTAATTTATTTATTAATATTTTAATCGCTATTAATATTATAATTCTTAATAAAATAATAATTAATTTCGGTAATTAAAAATATACTATTGGTAATAATGAAAATATAAGTATTAAGGTAATTATTTTTATTAAGGAAGTAGTATAGCTCCAACGCGTAATTTATATAAAATAATAAATTTAAGTTTTAACTTATAGTACGGTATAAGTATTAATTATATATTAAAAAAAAAGACTTTAAAAAAACTATTTAAGTTTTAGGATTTTATCTTTAAACTATAATTAATACCGTTTTATAATCTTAGATTTTAAGGTAATATATTTACGTATATTATTAACTTAAAAATATCGGTCGTTTAAATTAAAAACGATATTAATTAAAAAATTAATTTATTATATAAAATAAAACTTAAAATTTTATATGATTTACCCTTATAACCTTATTATATAATAGTCTTAAATTCATTAATATTACTTATTATTTACGGATAAAGAACTTAAAAATCCAAGTTATAAATTTATAAAATTATTTTAATAATAATATTAATTTTTATATTTTTAAAATAATCTTTATAACTTTTAATTATTTTAAGACTTACTTAAATTAATTATTATAAATTAATAGTGATAAAAAATAAGTTTTATTTAATAACGTTAAAATTTATATATATAACGGATATACGTAAGTTTAATTAAGTAATATTATTAAAGAATTTAATAATATCTTTAAAGATAATAATATTATAATTAAAATTTTAGAAAATTAAAATATATTTATTAACCTTTAACTTAATATAATTATTAAATTTAAAAAAGCATATAATATTAAATGTAAAGATTAAAAAATTATAAAATAAGTTTTAAATAAGATATATAATAAGGGTAAATTATATTAATTTACGTAACTTATAGAATTTTTATATTTTACTTTTATCGTTTAATATAATATTTTAAACGGACGTAAAAACTATATTATAATTAATATTTAATTATTTAATAAAATTACGATTTCTAATTTATATCCGTTATTATTATAATAAGAAATTGTAACGTGCAAGCAGTACAGATACCAAGATAGGCATAGCGCAGGGGCTTAGGGCTATATATACTTGGCGCGCACCTACATAAGTAGCAACACCGTCCATAGTTGCAATCCAGGCAGTTATCACTCCACCCTCAATACCTGCACTTCGTCTTTTTCCCTGACAGAAATAATTTCTTTAATTATAAATTATAAATATATTATTATAATCGATACCCGTGGTTATTTTTATTAATTTCTTATATATAAATTTAACCGGTATAAACTTTATATTATCTTTTATAAAGATTAAAAGCAATCTTTAATTATATTAATAAATTTTAAAGGTAATCCTTTATATATATAAAAATAAATAAATAATATATTACGTTTAATATAAAATTTTATACGAATATTTATAAATAATATAAATATTTTTAATTATTTATTAAAAGAATATATTATTTATTTACGTTAAATTTTTTAAATTCTTAAAGATAAATACGTAAACCTTTTATTAATAAAATTATTTATCGGTTATTTTATAATTAAGCTCCTTAATTAATAAATTAATTCTTTAAGGATATTTATATTTAATAATAAAATTAAAGTTATTTAAAATTTTAAATTTCCTAATTTATTAAAAAACTTTAAAATCTTCCTTAATTTTATAAATTAATTACGTATTAAAATAAAGAATCATACTTAATATATTACCCCGTTTTAAGTACGTAAAACCTTCCTTATTATAAATTTAAGAAAAATAAATTTAAAATATATTAATTTATACCGTAAATAAAAAATATTTTAAATTAAGTTTATATTTACTTAAGAAGAAAACTATATTTTTAAGGATTTAAAAAACGCGTTTTTAAAACCGTTATTTCTTATATATTGTAATCTTAATTAACCGCTATCTATTAATATTAATATATTAAAAGAATTAAGTATTATAATTATAATATATTATATTAAGGATAATTTATTATTTTATAATATTACGGAGATTAACGATTTATTAAAAATTATATATAATAATATATAATTAATAATATTCCTTAATAAAAGCTTAAATATAATTAAGAAAAATTATTAATTTACAGAATTAAAAATTACGGATATAATTTAAATTATATATAAAATTAAATATTTAATTAAAATAAATTATTATAAATTTAATTATATAATCTTTATAAATTATAACGTAATTATTAATATTTTTAAATAAATAAATTTAAAAACCTTTATAATTAATGAGCTTAATTTCCGCTTAATTTACATATTATAATATTTATTAATTATATTCTTAGTAATCTTAATAATTTTACGATTAATTAATAATACGTAAAGTTTATTTATAGAAATCAGAATTTATTCACGTAAATAATAATAAATTAATTACTTTTTATTATGTTTAAATTTTAAATAAATTTAAAGAATAAATTAAAGAAAAATATATAAAAAATAAAATATAAATAAAATTATAGAAAGTCTTAATAAATAAGGAAAAATTAAATTTATAAAATATAAAAATTAAATTATACTTTATATTAAAAGATAACCTTATTTATAACTTAAAATCCGTTAATTATTTATTATAATTATATATATTAAATAAACTTAAAAAAGTAATTTTTAATAAGTGTATAATAATTTATTATATAATAACTTTAACCGATTTTACGATAAATTAATAAACTTAATATATTTACTCGGATTAAGTAAATATTTATAGAAATATTGATTGATTGATTAATTGATTTATATTACGGATCTAGTTAAGTTAATTCCGGCGTTCCTTAATACGCGGCCTTTTAGCCTTATTAATAATTATAAAAACCTGATACTTATAACGTTAAAATAAAAACCGGTATTTACTAGGCCTTTATCCTTTATCCCTTAAGGTAAAGGATATTAACGGCCGTTTAAAAAGTCGTAATTAATTTATATACTTTTTATATTCTAACTTCCTTAAGAAAATCTATAATATTATAATTATATTTTTATAAGGGCTACCCTTAAGCTTATTACTTTTCCGCTCCTTTATATATCTATATTACCTTAACTTTACGTAATACCTTTAAATATTTTTATTAATATTTACGTACTTAATATATATCCCTTTTATATTATTATCGCCGTTAATTCCTTTAAGGATTTTTAATAAATATTTATTATTATATCTTTACGGTTATAAAAAATGCTTTCTGGTTTATATAATTAATATAGTTAATTTCCGCTTCTTTTTTTCTTCTTTAATTAATAACGGGCTTTTTCCGTAAAATTTTTAATAACTTTATTTATCTTTATAGTGAAATTAAATTATAATAATAATCCGGTAAATATTATAAACTTAACGGCTACCCGGATACTTTATTTCGTAAATAATATTTAACGGTAATTCTAAATATTAACTTTTATTATAAGTCTTAATTTAATTTCCGTAAATAAAAAATAAAAAATAAAAATATATATAACGTTTTATTTTCTTTATTTATATTTATATCTAATATTTATCCGATTTTTAATATATATAATAAATAAAAAGTAAATTAAACCGTTTTTATTTATCCGGAGTTAAATTATTAATACGTTATTACCCTTCCTTATAATATTATAATAATAAAGATACTTATTAATAATCTTTTTTTTATTAAAAGTTAAATAATAATAACCTTAAGGTATAAAGTCCTTATACCTCCGTTAATATTCAATTTACTTTATTATAATTTATAAAATAATTATTATAACCTTCGCTCTTTAAATCCTTTTAATCTTAGTTTTTTTTACGTTTAACGGGAATTTATATACGCTTAAATTAACCTCCGGGATACCGGTAAGGTTAATTTCTTTCTTAACTTATTCTTATTTCGTTTTAATAGAAAAAGGGATAAATATTTTTAATTTATTCCTTTTAACTTAAAATTTATTAAGATTCTAACGGATCCGTTTATTTCCTATTATTATAATTAAATATATATATTTCTTTAATTTTATTTAAGCGATTATTTAATTTAATAAAACTTTAATTAATAATATAAAGATTTCAAACTTTAATACCGGGATAAAGGTTATTTTATAAGTATTATTAATTATTCTTAAATATTAATTCTAGATTTTCTATAATATTTAAATAAGCTCTTTTAATATCCCGCAATACCCTTAAATATATATTAAATAATTATAGTATATATTATAATTAACTTTATTAAAGCTTAATAAATAATCCGGGCCTTTTATAACGTAACTTTTTATATCGATATAATAAGATAAATAAAGCCTTTTTTTTATAAAGTTATTTTCTTTTAAATTTTTCTTATATAGTTTTTTTTAATTAAGCTTTTTATTTATTTAAAGGTTAAGGACTTTAATATTAATATCTGGCTTTACCGTAATTCTATTTAAGTCTATTATAATTATTATATCATATAGCCTTAAGCTTTTAATTATATAAATAAACTTATATTTATATAACATAAATTAAGCCTTATAAATTCTTATTTGGGGGGCGAGCGTGGCGGAATGGCATTTTTGAGTGCAGAAGATAAACTATAGAATTATCGAACATTTTAAGGGTGGAGGACGATTTCATTAAGAGCCCTTAAACCTTATCCGGTAAATTACGTAATTAATATAGATAAAGTAATAATAAATATCTAATAATTTACCGGTACCCGTAGTTAACCTTAAATAAGCTTAATTACTACGTAGGGCCGGTAAAAAGGGGTTATGGGGATTTAATATTAAAAGGTTAAAGTTAAAATTAAATAAAGTTAATCCGAAAAATTATATAACGAAATATTTAAAACGGAGTTTAAGTATTAAGAGAAATAAAGTTATATAATCGGGACTACTTTTCCCCGATTAAGCTTAATATTATTATTAAATCTTTATTATAAGTTATAACGTTAAAAAATAAAAAATTTTTAACGGAAATAATAAATTAAGGATTTAAGGTAATTATTAATTTTAATCGGATTAACGTAAAGACTTAGTTATAATATTAAGGTAAATAACTATAAAAAAGAAGTTTTTATTTAAATCGGGTTAATATTTAAGGTAAATTAAGGTTAAGTTAACCGATTACGGTTTCCTTTTTTTTCTTTAAATTGAAGCGATAAGTTTAAAATAAGTATAAATATTAAAATAACCGTAGCCTAGTTACCAGTATTATAGAATGCCGAAATTAACTTAAAGTAACTAGACTCGTGTATAAACAAATTAATCAATCAATCAAATTCTTATTTATTAAAGATAAACTTTATAAGCCTATTTTAATTCTAAATAATTTATACGTATAAAGGTATTATAGGTTAAAAGGTAAACGTCGTTAATAAAGTTTTTAACTTAAATTTTTTATTTTAACTTAATAAACTCCTTAATTAATAAACCGTTAAAAAATAAGAATAATATAAGAAAAATAAATAATCTTTAAAGAATCCTTATTATAACGGGCTTTATTAAATTTATTTTTTATCTTAAGTTAATTAACGTAACTTAATTATTTAAGAAACTTTTTATTTACTTAAGTAAGAAAAGTAATATCTTCTTCTTCCTTAAGTTATATAATAACCTTTAATAATTTATTTTATTAAAAATACTTATAATATCGAGAAAAAAAGATTTATAATATATTTCTTCCCGTAACTTTATATTATATATATACCGTCGATTAATCCTTTAAGGGCTATTTTTATTAACCGACCTTTTTTTATTTTTATTTATTAATTAAAAAGAAATCCGTAATTCTTTATATAGTTATTAAGGATCTTTATTATTATTATCTTTAAGGCTTTCCTTAACGTATATAAAAGTATAATAAGTCTATAAGATTTTACTTTAAAATAATCCGGCTTAATAAACTTCTTAAGGATAATTATTTTTACTTTTTTAAATTTATATAAATAATAATTAATATTAAAATATACTTAAAAAAAATAAGTAAAAACCCTTTTAAATAATAAGGTTATTATTAATAAAAATTTATTAAAAATCTTATTTAATTTTAAGGCTTTATTTTTTTAATTTATTAATCGCTTTAATTATTATATTTTATATTATTACCTTATTTATTAATACGGGGTCGGGGTATATAACGTTATTAATATTATTTAAATTAATTTTTAATAAAGGAGGGAAAAATATTCTTTTAAAAATTTTAATTTTACCGTTAAAGATATTAATTAATATATTATCGGGTTTCTTAAAGGGTAAGAATTTAAAAATAAACTTTAATTTCTTACTCCGTTCTTTATTATATTTTATTAACTTTTAAATATTATAAAATAAGACCGTTAAATTATATATTATAAATTAAAAGTATATTTACTTAACCTTTTTAATAATTTTTCTTTTTTTCTTAAGTAACTTTTAATTAATTAAGTATTTCTTAATTCTTATATTTAAAAGTTTACTTAATTAATTTTTTCGCTTTTATAATTATAGTTATATACCCTTTATTTTAATAAATTTTAACTCTTTAAAAAAGTTTTATTAATGGGATTATCTTATTAATTATTTTATTTAATATTTTTATTACTTATTTTACAAAAAGGTCGATCCGGTCTTTATTATTTAATTAAGGAAGGTCCGTAAATTATATTATCGTTTCCTCCGCTTTTATATAAATCTCTACTTTTTTAATTATTTTTTACGCCCTCCTTACCGGTAATAATAGGGTCGTATTAACGGTTTAATCTAGGGTTATCTATATCGGTATATAATCCGAATTATATTTTAAGTCCTTTTATAGCCCGTATATAATAACTATATTAATAATACCTTTTAAATTAAATATTAAGTTAATTATAATCTTAAATCCTTAATTTTCTTATATTATAATCCCTTTTAACATTAATAACGTAAAATTAAACCGGATAATAATTATTAATAACTCCTTAAATTTAACGTAATTAATTATATGTTTTTCTTTATTTTATTTAATATAATAAAGATTAAAGTCTCTTATTAAAAAATACTTATTAAGTATAATTATAACCTCCTTAAGTAACGGGATTATAAAGGGCCTTTTTTTTATAAATTAATAGCGGATTATACGTATTATAAATATTTAAGTTCCTTTTAATATTTCCTTTTTATACAATTTAAAATATATATAGATTCTTTCTATAATAAATAATATCTTAATTATTTATATTTAACTTTTTATTTATAAAGAAATATATCCGTATTTTCTCGTTTCCTTTAAAGGTTAAATAAAAATTATTTCCCGGATTAATTAAAAACGTAGATATGAACTATATAATAACTTTTATATTATTATAATATTAATATTTTTTATTTTCTTAAATTTAAATATTAATATTATAACTTTAACTATTTTTTTACTTATATTATATTATATTACGCTTAAAAGTATAAACGTATTATATATTAATTTTTATTAAGTTTTCCTTATTAACTTTTATTTATATAAACAGTTTTTTTTTTTTTTAAAATTAAACGTTATTTATTCCGGCTTTTTAATTATAATAACTATGTTAATTAAGCGGCTGGCTTTAAGGATTAATATTACTATAAGCTTCCTTTTTTTTACGTTATTAATTATTACGTTTTATCCTTTTTTATTTAACGGGTTTTATTTAAATTTTAAAATTATTTTTAATTATTTTACCGGTTTAAATTCATATAAATTATAACGTTAAACCTTAATTATTATCTTAATTTCTTTATATTAAAATTTTTTAAACCTTATTATATACCGTAAATCTTACGTTAAGTAATTATAATTTTTATATATTACGTATTTTAACGTATTCTTTATTAAGCCCTTTATTATTAAGCCCGCGTATTTATACGTATTATACCCTCCGGCGTATACCGTATATTTCGTATTATTTAAAGACCTCATAATAATATATCCGTACCCTTAATATTTAAAATATTAATAAATATCCGCCGTTCAATTTTATAGCCTTATTAATTTAAGGGATTTACCTTTTATTACCCCTTTATTAAGGATATTATTATATATCTTTATCGATATTATATTTAAAATAACCGTAAAATATTTCTTTATCCGGTTAAGGGTATTTAACCTCTTTATTACGGGGGGAAGGCTATAGTTAATAATCTTTAACCCGGGATAAAAAGCTATATTTTCCCTCTTTATCCGTCTTAAGGTAGCCTTTTTTTTCTTTTCTTATAAACCTTATTAAATATATCCCGTTTATTATAATAATAAATAATTACCTTAATATTTTTACCGTTTTATATTCTTTTTTACCGGTTTATCCTTTTAATTTCTTAAGTCCTTTTTTCGCCTTTAATAAAGTTATATTAAGGAAAATATCCTTACTTTATAACTTATATATTATAATAATTTACTTTATTAATGGTTCTTTTATTATTTTTAACGCTTTTATTAATTATAAAAAGCTCGTTTTTATAATTATATTCCTTTCTTTTTTACTTAATAATTATATAATTATTTTTTTTATTTTTTTTAATACCGCCGTTTTCTTTTTAATTCTTATTTCTTTTATTATTAATATAAGTATTACTTTTATAATCCTTATTACTTAACTTACCTTTATTTCTATTTATAAAGCTTCTCCCGTCGCTCCCTTATTTTATATATAATTTCTTTAATTTTTTTTATTTCTTTTCGCTGGTATTTTTATTAATACCTTTTAAACTCCGCGTAACCTCTTTAAATCCCTTAATCCCGTTTTTGCTTTTACGTAAAAGTTTTTCACCCCCCGTAACTTAATCTATAGTATTAATTAGGTTTCTGGTATAATATCCTTTTATTTAATTATAAAAAAACTTTTTAACGCTTTTATTATTTTTTCCCTTATTATATTCCCTTTATATATTTAATAATTACCCTTTTTTATAGTTTATTTTTAATTATTTAATACTTTTTTATCTTTACCCGGCTCTTTCTTAATTTATATATATTTAATAAAGCTTTTTCCGCCCCCGCTTATTTTCTGTCCGTCGCCGCGTATTATCCTTGTCTTTTTTATCCTTTATTTACCCTTTATAACTACGTTACCTTTACGTATTATATACGTCCTTTTACGCGTATCTTATTAACTATAAATTCTTTATTTAATTTAAGAATTCTTTATTATATATTTATCGTGCCGTCCATATAAATTACCACTATTTCCGTTAATAGGAACCGTTTACCCTTTTACCCCCTTTACTTCTACCCTTATTCCGCTTCCGCTTATTTTATTTAAGGTACTTGCCTTACTATTACTTAAGCTATATATATGTGCATCGTTTTAAACCTCTGTGGTCCCGTTGTTCATCGCCATCGTTCTCGTTATAGAAATATATTACGTATTACCTTAAATATAATTTAAATTAAATTAAAAAGTATATACCTTATAAATTATCTTAATTAATTTTAAGCCCGTTAATTATTTTTTATATAATTTATATAGATTTTATTATCGCTTTATTAAATTAATATAATTACGATATATTCTTTATTATTACCGATAAGTTTTTTAAATAAGTATTCTTATTCCTTAATAATTTAAAATTTCAGGTTAATAATTAAGTAAAGTTATTATTAACCGAATTAATAAGATAAAAATAAGGAATTCCCTTTAATATTATATTAAATAAAAATTATAAATTTATTTCCGTATTTTAAAAATTTATATTTAAAAAAATTTATATTTATATTTTTATATTTAATATATATTACCCTTAAATTAATTATTAATTAAAACGGATTAATTAAATAGTTAAAATCATATTATATTATTTTATAATTACGTATCCGGATTATAATTAAATAAATATTATTTTATATATTTAAAATATTTTAAATAATTTAAAGTTAACGTTAATTAAATTTACTTTAAATAAAATTTATTATAATATAAATATCCGTGACTTTTTAAACTTTTTAATAACCTTTTTAATTCTTAAATATAATATATTTTAACTATAAAATTATAAAAAAATATAAAACTTATTAAAATTTATATAAATAATAATTAAGTTCCGGTATAATTAAAGTTATAAATTAATTTAATTTAATATTTAGGATTTAATCTATTTAAAATTATATTATAAGTATAATATCTTTAATATTAAAAATTATAAGCTATATCAATAATACGCCGGACCTTTCCTTATTATTAAGAAAATCAATTACTTTATATATAAGCTTAAATTACTTATTAATATAAAAATAATATTAATTATTTTAATTAATATACTTAAGTTAATTAATAATTTAATAAAAGACTTTTTTAATAAATAATTAAACCATAATACGCCGTTTATTTTTAAAGTTAATTCTAAGAATAAAGAAAAGTATATTATTAAAAGAATTATTTATAAGGAAAGAAATAATAAATACTTAATTAAATAAGTTATTTAAAGTATAGAATATAATAGTAAGCTTCCGTTATCAGAGTTATACCTAGACTTACTACGTAAATTCTATATTACGTATCCTGAATTCAATAACGTTATTATTACCCGCTATAATAAATTTACTTCATTATTTATTAAAGTAATACCCTTATTATTTACCGGTACTCCTTATACGCTCCGTCTTAAACGTAGTTACGGCCGCCCCCGTAAAATTGGGTAAGACTTTTACATAAGAATATAAGATATAGGGAGTATAACGTATTGTTAAGTATTAATATTTATATTGGTATATTAAGTTAAACGTTATTATAAATAATAGCCTTTTTTTTTAATAATATTTATTATACGTATATATATATAAAAGTGTTGATAAATATAGGATACCTATTTATACGTAAAGGACAGGCATCCTTATAATGCTCCCATCCTTCAGGTAGAATTATTATTTATATATTATTACACTTTTTGGTCCATACACCAACATAGTTATTACTTTTACCTTAAGTAAAAACCATACCTTAATTCTTTTTAAGTTCCTTAAGAATTAATTTTACTATTAATTTACTTATTAAAGTAATACTTAAGTATCCAGACCGTAACGCTACGTCTTCTACACCTACCTTTACTAGTCCCGCCGGCGTGCCGCCAGCGGAGTCAGTCTAACAAATAATAATATTTTCAAATTATTTAAAGAAATAAACCTTAAAATTGATAGGATTTAAAAGTTAAATGAATAACTTATTAATAAAGTCATTATTTTTAAGATATGTTTATTTTCATATGGTAAATTTAAGCATTAAAAATATAATATTTTTTTTATTAATAAAAACTTTAATAATAATAATATCCTATAAGAGAAAAAGAAGGAAAAAACTATATCTTTAACTTTATCCTAAAAAAAAACCGTTTCTATATTAAAGAACTTGGTTACTTTAACGGTACCGGTAACGTTTATATCTTTATTAAGCGGCTTAAGATTATTTATAAAATTAAGTTTATTAATTTTATTAAAAAGTATTTAATACTGTTAGCGCCTAGCGCTCAGTAAGCGCCTAGCGCATACCAAGCATACTAAGCACCGGCTTACTTAAGGGCTATGGTTAAGTGGCGTAGCCGTCTGAGCGGTAGCTTTTAGAACTAAAGGCTTCAGGAGTTTAAGCCTTTTATATATAGGTATATATAACCATAACCGGGGTTAAAGCTATTACCATCGTAATCCAAGCTACCCTTAAAACCGGTTATTTAAGATAGGCTTATATTTAGCCAGTTAATAATTCCTTAAGAATTAATTTACCTTTTAAATTTAAACATTAAATCTATAGTTATACTTTACGTCTTCTATAAACCCCTTTTAACTAGCCCCGCCAGCTGTGAGCCGGCGGACCTGTCTAACAAATACTTACCTTTATAAATCCGAATATATTAAATAAAACTTATAATTAATAAACTTTAAAAATAAATAATATAACTTAAATAAAACTCCTTAATAAAATAAGTTTTCTTTATAATACCCTTAAATTTTATTTTAATTTGGAATTCCGGAGTATTAACTTTTTAATTAATTAAATCAGATATAATATATACGTAAAGACGCTATAAATTAAAAACCAATAATTACGTTTATTAATTAAGTTATAACTTTAATTAAGAAATTCAATTACGATTTAAAAAGTAATTTATAATTAACCTTTATTAAATTTAAACCTTAGGGGCGAGCGTGGCGGAATGGAATTTTTGAGTGCGGAAAATAAACTACAGAATAATTAAATATTTTAAGGGTAGGGAACGATTTTATTAAGAGCCTTTAATTTTTATCCGGTAAATTATATAATTAATATAAATAAAACAACAATAAATATCCGGTAATTTACCGGTATTTATAGTTAACCTTAAATAAGCTTAATTACTATATAAGGCCGGTAAAAAAAGGTTATTAGGATTTAACGTTAAAAGGTTAAAGTTAAGATTAAATAAGGTTAATTTAAAAAGCTATATAATAAAATATTTAAAATAAAATCTAAATGTTAAAAAAAAATAAAGTTATATAATTAAGGCCGTTTCCTTCCGATTAAGCTTAATATTATTATTAAATCCTTACCGCGGACTATAATATTAAAAAGTAAAAGATTTTTAACGGAAATAATAAATTAAGGATTTAAAATAATTATTAATTTTAATCGGATTAATATAAAAACTCAGTTATAATATTAAGGTAAGTAACTATAAAGGAAAGGTTTTTATTTAAATTGAGTTAGTATTTAAGGTGAACTAGGGTTAAACTAGCCGATTACGGTTTCCTTTTTTTTTCAATTAAAGCGATAAGTTTAAAATAAATATTGATTGATTGATTGATTGATTTATTTATACTACGGATCTAGCTAAGCTAATTCCGGCGTTCCTTAATACGCGGCCTTTTAGCCTTGTTAATAACCGCAAAAACTTAATACTTATAACGTTAAGTGTTAGACTGACTCCGCTGGCGGCACGCCGGCGGGACTAGTAAAGGTAGGTATAAAAGACGTAACGTTAAGGTCTGGATACTTAAGTATTACTTTAATAAGTAGATTAATAATAAGATTAATTCTTAAAGAACTTAAAAAGAATTAAAATATAGTTTTTACTTAAGGTAAAAGTAATAATTACCCTGCTTTACGTCTGTTAAATTACGGTTTATAAATAACGTATATTAAAACCGTTATTAAGGCCCTTTATTAAGGCTTAACGGCTTACCTTAATATAATAATATAGCGTATTATTATAGTACCGGTATAAAAATAACGTTAACTATTAATAATTATCTCCCTTTTTATATATCAATCTTTAAAGTATAAAGAGATATATTTAAAAAGCTAGCGTAAAGTTAGTTAAATATAAGGCTTATTAAAAACCTATTATTAAACCTAGTAAAAAAAGGGTAAAAAGAAAAGAGTCTTTAGGTATATACGTAAATATAATAGTATCTATCCAATAATAATATAATAGGGGCACTTTACGCTGGCGAATAACTGGCGCGACTTATAGAGCTTATTAAAAACCTTTTTATAAAACCTAGTGGGAAAAGAGTCTCTGCGGTACTGATTAATGGTTGCCCAGGGCTTCACTATTAAGTCACCACGCTATAATAAAGGTAAGCGTTATCGTAAAAACGGCGCGCGATTATAATAAAGCCTTTATTCTATTTTAAACTTTTTTTTCTTTAATAGTTTTAATCGCTCTTATAAATATAATATATTAAGGGTTTATATAAGTATTTATAAGTTAATATATATGTAGCTATATATCTTTACTATTTATATTATTATTATAATAAGTAACTTTAATATTATATAAGCATTTTATTTATATTGGTAATCCGTTTATTTTTATTTATTAATAAAATATATAAGTTTACTTTAATTTTTAAGTAATATAATATATATATAATAACGTTTCGTTAACGTAAATATAAATATAATATTAATAATATATATAATAACGTTTTACTTAATTTACTTTTTATAGGATAAACTTTTATATTAATAAGGCTTTTTACCTTACCGTAAATATCGTAATAAACGATACCTTTCCTGTTACCTTCCCGTAAGTATCCTTAACGCCGTTAAACTATTATTATTTTAATATATATATAGTTCCCGGATTAATTATAACCCTAAATAACTTAATAAATATATAAGTATCGGTTGATTAATACGTAATTTATTAAGGCGTAAGCCCGGTACGTATAAAAGCATAATAAAATCCTTTAAAATTTTAAAGCCTTTTAATTAAATATTAGTTATTACCGGTTAAATGGAATATATACTCCGTTAAGTTACTTTAAAAGTTAAAGGGAAGGTATTAATCTTTTAAATTAAAAAAGAAATACTTATTACCCGCGTTAAAATAGCGGAAAAAGAAATTATTTAACTTAAAGAGTAAATAAGTAAATTATAATTTAATAATAAGATAATAACGTTAACGTTTAATAGTTAAATCGGCTTAATATAGGGGGTCCGGGCCCTTCATAAAAGTCAACTCCGTTAAGGAATTATTCCTTATTTCGTAACCTTATATTTAAGGTGGAAAAAGTAGACCCCGAACTTATAATATCCGGTAACCTAGGAAATAAAGAGGAGGAAAGAAATACGGGCTTCGGTTTATTTAAAGAAGAGGAAAAAGAAATTATATTTTCCTTAATAGCGTTATCGGAAAAGTTAACCTTAATTTTTAAGAATAATACCTTAGAATTAAGCTAGGGAGCCCTTTTAATAAATAATATTAAGGAAAAGCCTTTAATTAAAACGGAAAGGAAAACGGAGAAAAAAAAATAAGGAAGGTATAACGTCCCTATATTTATCCTTAACTTTATTAATTTATTTATAAAAGGAGAAGGCCCGTATTAACGCGGAGTTATAAATTGTTCTTTTATTTTTATACGTTAATATTATTAAAGTTCGGTATTTAAACGTTAAAATTAATAATATTAAACGTTAAACGCTTATAATTTATATATTATTAAAAAGTAACGAAACGGATAATATTATAAGTTACCGGTACGTTAACGTAAATTTAATAAATATACTTATTAATCTTTTATTATTTTAAATAACTTTATTTCTTTAATTTTATTTATTTAATATTTCCTTAATAACGTATTAAGCGTTTTTAATTTAATTTTTACGTTTTTTTACCTTTTTTAATATTATTACGGCTATTATTAAAGTTATTTTATTAAGTATAATATTATAATAAAGATAATTATTTCCGTAATACCGGCTTATCCGTACGTATAATACCCATAATAAATAAAGTTATTAATTAAAATTTAAACTTTAATAATCTTACGGAAGGATAATATATAAGGGTTAAGTAATTGTAGTATTAATTATATATATAGTTATTAACTATATATATAACTTTTACCGTTATAACGTTATAATTTTATTTACGTTTTTTTTATTCCGTATTATCTTATTATATTATTCCCGTAATTCTTAAGAATACTTTAAGTCCGTTTTTAATACTTATTAATTATATTTAAGGCCTTAATTAATTTATTTAACTTAATATTAAATACTTTTTTTATTTTTAATTTTATTAATAATTTCTTTAATTATTTATTCCTTTTTATTATTAATCAATTTAAGTATTTATATTATAATCTCCGCCGTTTAATCGTTAATGCGGGTATAATAAAGCTTTAAAAGAAAAATATAAATAATAAGATAAATTTAATAAATAATAAAGAGAAATAAACGGTACGTTTACGTTTTAATTTTATTATTAATTTTAAAAGGTCTTATAAATCGGAACGTAAACTTCTTATTTAATTATTTTAATTTAAGGTTTTTAATATTTAATATTATTAAATCGTTAACGTTATATAACTTTAACTTATATTTCTTATTATACGTTTTTTAAGTTAATTTAATAATATAACGTTATTAATCCGTTAATATTAATCGTATTTTATATAATATTTTAACTTTATTTTTTATTATAAATATTTCTTTTTTTATAAGCTTATCCTTAAGTTTAAAATAAATATTTAAATTATAATTATATATTATTATAAAAAGGTTATAATTTAAAATTAAGTATTCTGAATTTATATAAATAAATTTAATTAAAGGGAATAGCCTTATTTAATTTATTTATTTAAAATTAATAAAGATTTTTAAATATTATTTAAGGCTTTAATTTTAATGTTTTATTTAGTTATCCGTTTATAGGTAAAAAGCGGTATTTAATTTACGTTTTATTTTTACGTAATAATATATTGAACTTTAGAATTTATTAATAAATAAAGACTTTTAATTAATTACGATTTTAATTAACGTATTATAGCGTAATATAATTTCTTTAAAGAAAAAATCTATTAATATAATAATATTAATATATTTTATAATAAGGAAATATCTATATATTTTTATATATTTATTTATAATTATTAAAATTAAATTATAAATATTACTTTTAACCTTATTTATGGGTAAACCGGCAATAAAGTCTATATTAAGTTCTTTTTAAGGTATAACCGGTTAAAAGAATAAAGTAAGCTTACCATAAGGGTGGTAACGCAATATTTTAATCCTTTAATAAGTATTATATATTTTAATATAATTATTAATTTAAGCCTTTAAGCCGTTTTAATAATATTTACGGGCTAGGAACTTATAAGTTTTTTTAACTTTAAAGTAGCTTGTTAATAGATTATTATAATATTTATTAATTAGCTGTTTTTTAACCGCTTTATCCCGGGGAACGTATATACGGTTTTTATAGGTAATAAGGTTATTAAGATTAAGTTTTTAAGTATTATTATAACCTTAGTAAAAATACGTTGGTATTATATTATCGTTCTTAATCTTATATATAAACGTATTATTAATCTATAAATCCTTAATAAGTAATTTAATTGGCTTAAATTTTTTAATAAAGCTTTTTAAGTAATTATTAAATCTTTTTTTATAAAATAATAACTTAAATACCTTTTAAAGTAAATAATAATTAATAATTAATCACCGCCGTCCGTTAATATTCCGTTAAATTATCGGATTAAAGTATAAACTTATTCTATAAAATAAATAATAAAATAATATTAAAAAATAAAACTTCTTTATAATTTAAACGTTTTAATAAAAGATTAATAAAGTTTATTTTACTTTAACGATAAAATACTTTAAAGTTATAATTAATAAGTTTTAAGGCTTATTTAACTTAACGTAAACTTAATGTTAATTATTTTTTAAATTTTTAAAGGTTATTATAATCTATTTATATTTAAATAACTTTAAAGCTCCTTTTTAAATAATATTATTATTACTTAAACGTTATAATAATAAGAAGGAGCTTTTAATTATATATTTTATAATTCTATTTAATAAAAGTTATTTTTCTGGATTAATATACAATTAAGTATTAATAACTTTCCTTAAATTATTAAAATAAAATATTTACGATAATAAAGTTAAATATATTGGTTTTTATTTATACCCTTTATTTTAAGTTAAAATAGCGGAATAATAATACGTTAATAAATATTTTACGGAATTAGCGGAACGCCGTATTAATTATATTATTCTATTTTAACGGGTTAACCTTCTTCCCTTCTTTATTATTCTTGAGTAAATTAATTAAAGGCTTAATTATCCTTAAATATTTATAAATAAAATAATAATAAAAATTTATAAAGCTTAAAAAAACTTATACTTCCCAGTAGGTTTTTAAGGTAGATTAATTTTTAATAATTTAAATACGCTTTTAATCTATTTAAATCCCTTTAATAAAAACGATAAACCTTAAGAACTATAAAGTTAGAATTAATAAAGTTATTTAAGGATTTATTAATTATAACGTTAATAATTTATTAAATTCTTATTAAATATTAAAGCATTATTTAAATAAACTATATAAGTTATATCGATAAAACTAATAAGGATATAATTAATATAAATTTAAAAAATCGTTAAAACGTTAATTAATTTAAATAATATAATGAAATACTTAAAATAACCGTAATATATATAGAATACCATTTTTTATTTATTACCGGACTTAATCTATAGGATATAATTAATAAAAAAAAATCCAGTAATAAGTATCCTTAAATTTAACTTAATAAACCGTTTAAAGTTATTTAACCAGTTAAAAGTCTTAATAATTAAAAATAATAAATATCGATTTTTAATTATAACCGTATTTAATCTATAATAATTAATATAAAGATAAAAACCGTTATCTTTCTTAAATATAAAAAGGATTGGGGCGTTTACGGATAACGTTAAGTAATAAATCTAACCTTAAATTATAATATCCTTTAAATACCGCCGGAACTCCGTTAACTTTACCTGAAATAAGTTATATAAGGGATTATATAATAATTCTTTATTATTTAAGTTAATAATATAATCCTTTTATTTTAATTTAAATAAAGTATTAATTATATCTTTAAAAAAAATATTTATATATTTACTTAATTTTTTCAGGACGTTCTGGTTAATAAAATTTTTTATAATATATAAAATTACTTTAAGGGATTTATAGTATTTTTAAGCGTTTTATTATTACGTTAATTCAAATAATTATAAAAACCTTATTGGTTTCCGTTAAACTTTAATTAAAGTTATAAATATTGTTAATTTATAATTTATAAGAATTAATCTTAAAGCGTTATTTATTTATTACCGGATTAATTATTATTTATAAGGTACATAAAATTAATAAATTAAGGATTATATTTAAACCTTCTTAATTAATAACGTAAAAAAATATTTTATATTATTTTTATTATTTTTAATTATTAATTAAATAATTTTATAATTAATAAACGTTATAATAAAAAATTTATTTATTATTAAGAAAAGCCGTTTATGGTAAAATAACGGAGGTTAATTATAAATTTTATTAAACTATATATACTTATGAAATTAAATTTATTTAAGCTTTAATATTAATTAATATACTTAATAATTAAGAATTATCTTAAAAACTTATTTAACCCTTAATAATAAAAGCTAGATATACCTTTAATTATCTTTTTATTAACTCCAATTTTAAAATATTATTAAAACTTTACCGTTTTTTAACGTCTTATTCTTTTTACGGGATTTTATAATTATTATTAAAACCTTATTCTATAAGAAAATAGAATAATCGGATATATAATAATTTTTATTATAATATATATAATACTTAACGTTCTTATTTACTTTAAGGGTAATATTAAAGGTTTTAAATATAGTTTTATGTTTTTAATTATAAAAATTATTTTTAATAAAGGTATATATTAACTTTAAGTTATTAAAGTTAAGTTTAAATACTTTATTTTTAAAGGATTTACCCTTATTAGCTTTTTAATTATTATTAATAATACATTTTAAGATATTTTTTTATATAATTATTATTATTATAATATTATGTTAAATTCTTAATACTTTATTAATTATAAAGATTTAAATTTTAAATTTTAATAAAAGCTTTATAAAAAATATATAAATATAAAACTTATTTAATAATAATAAGTAGTTTTTTTTTTAATTTTTAAAGTATTATGGAATTATATTATTTTTTAACCGGAATATTATTTAATATCTTTAAAATATTCATAATAAGAAAGTTAACGGTTTTCCGGATTAATTATTAAGTTTAGAAGTTTATCTTTAAGTTTTTAATAGCTTATTTTATTAATTTCTTTATTCGGTAAATTAAAAATTTTATAAAAGATAAACTTTAAATAAAAAATTTTTTTTCTTTTAATAAAGAAATACTTAAGATAAAGTATAAATTATTTCTTTAAATCTATAAATTACGTTTAATATTTACCCTTAAACTTATTTTAATAAAGTTTAAGCTTTTCCGGATAAAAGGATTTATCCTTACGGGGTAAAATAAAGGCTATTAACGGTACGTTGTTGGTATAAAGGTTTATAATAAAGTTAACGTAAAAGAGAATCTTAGAATATAAATTTTTATATTACGTATTAACGTAATTAAATATATATTCTTAATAAATATAATTCTTAACCTTAAACCGGTTAACTTTAAACTATAATTTTAAAAGTTAAGCTTATTAAGTTATAATATTACGGTAATATTTTATTATTATAATTTATTTAATTATAATAAAAAGGTTTTTATTAAAAAGTGAATATTATTTTTTTATTCTAAGGTTTATTAAGTTAATCGAATATTTATTATAACGGTAACGTCGGGCCTTTTCCTTAATAAGGAAGAAGAATTAAAAGATTAAATTAATTCCGTTAATGGTATATTAACGGAATTAATAAAGGTAAATATAGAAAATATAACGTTACGGTTTAGATACTTAAGTATTACTTTAATAAGTAAATTAATAATAAAATTAATTTTTAAAAAACTTAAAAAAAATTAAAATATAGCTTTTATTTAAGGTAAAAATAATAATTACCCCGCTTTACGCTTATTAAGCTATAACTTATAAATAACGTATATTAAAGCCTTAAATCCGTTGTTAAAGCCCTTTACTAAGGCCTCACGGCCTACCTTGGCGCAGCAATATAGCGCACCACTGTAACGCCGGCGCAGAGATGGCGCTAGCTGCTAACATTAAGGTAAAAACCGGCGTTTATTAAGCCTTTACCCTTTATCCTTTAAGGTAAAGAATATTAATAGCCGTTTAAAGAGTAATAATCTATTTATATACTTTTTATATTTTAACTCCCTTAAGAAAATCTATAATATTATAATCGTATCCTTATAAAGGTTGACCTTAAGTTTATTAATTTTCCGTTCTTTTATATATTTATGCTATATTAACCTTACGTAATATCTTTAAATACCTTTATTAATATTTATATCTTTAATATATATCCTTTTTATATTATTATTATTATTAATTTCTTTAAGGACTTTTAATAAGCGTTTATTATCGTATTTTTACGGTTATAAAAAATATTTCCCGGTTTATATAATAAACGTAATTAATTTCCGCTTCTTTTTTTCTTCTTTAATTAATAACGGACCTCCTTTATAAGGTTTTTAATAACCTTATTTATTTCTATAATAAGGTTAAACTATAATAATAATCCGGTAAATATTATTAACTTAATAATTACTTAAATATTTCGCTTTATAAATAATATTTAATAATAATTATAAGTATTAATCTTTATTATAAGTCTTAATTTAACCTCCGTAAATAAAAAATAAAAGATAAGAATATATATAACGTTTTATTTTTTCAATTTATATTTATAATTAATATTAATTCGATTTTTAACGTATATAATAAATAAAAAGTAAGTTAAATTATTTTTATCCGTTTAAAATTAAATTATTAATACGTTATTGTTTTTCTTTATAATTTTATAATAATAAAAATATTTATTAAGAATTATTTTATTATTAAGAATTAAGTATTAATATTTTTAAAGTATGAAAACCCCATATTTCTGTTAATATATAGTTTATTTTATTATAGCTTATTAAGCGATTATTATAATTTTTATTCTTTAAATCCTTTTAATTTCAGTTTCCTTTAAATTTAATAAGAGTTTATATATACTTAAATTAACCTTTAAAATACCGGTAAAATTAACTTCTTTCTTAATTTATTCCCGCTTTATTTTAATAAAAAGAAGGATAAGGACTTTTACTTTACTTTTTTTTAAACTTAAGGCCTCTTAAGATTTTAACGGATCCTTTTATTTTTTATTATTATAATTAAGTATATATACCTTTTAAGTTTTATTTAAGTAATAATTTAATTGTATTATGAGCGTGCTGGCTCATAAGGGCACCCATGGGGATTGCACCTGGTAGGATCATGGGTATTGCCTGCGGGTTATGGTGGCAACATATAAGCGAGCCTGTTAAACAGGTCCGCCGGCTCACAGCTGGCGGGGCTAGTCAAGGGGGGTTTATAGAAGACGTAAAGTATAACTATAGATTTAATACTTAAATTCAAAGGTAGATTAATTCTTTAGGAATTATAAAAAGGCTAAATATAAACCTATCTTAAATAACCGGTTTTAAGGGTAACTTAAACCATAATAATAATAACTTTAACCCCGGTTATAATTACGTATATTTATATATAGAAAACCTAAACTCTTAAAGCTTTTAATTTTAAAAGTTACCGCTTAAACGGTTATATTATTTAATTATAATTTTTAAGTAAATTAATACTTAATATACTAAATATACGTTAAGCGTTTATTAAGCGTTAAACGTTAATAATATTTCCCTTTTTATACTTTAATTTTTAAAGATAAAGGTTATATAAATAAATAATAATATTATAAAGAAGACGTTAATATATAACCGGCGTATACGTAAAACTTATTAAAAACTTATTATTAAAACTTAATAGGAAAAAGGATAAAAAGAAAAAATCTATATATATACTTTAAAGTACGTATCGAGAACGTTATTTAATATATTAAATATAATTAAATATTATATATCGGTATATAATTAACGTAATATAATAAAACTTATTAAAAACCTCCTTATAAAACTTAATAAAAAAATTAAGTAAGAAAAAAATCTTAATAATATTAATTAATAATTAAATTATTACTTAAGAATTTACTTATTAATTTATTACGGTATAACGATAATTAAATAATAAAAGGTTTATTATTATTTTAATTTTCTTCTTTTTCTTTCCTTAATAATTTTAATAACTTTTATAAATATATTATATATAAACTTTAATTATAATACTTAATTAATATATAAAAATAACTTTTATTTATATCCTTATTATTATTATAATAAGTTACGTTAATTATGCGTAAACGTTTTGATACTTAATATAATAATAATCCGTAATAATAATAAACGAATATATATTAATATAACGCGAATAAAAGAAAGAAATAAGTATTATCCTAGTATTTTAACGTATAATACTTACGTAATATAATAACGTTTTATTAACGTATTATAATAAGAATATACTTATAATTAAATAAAAGTTAATAGTATATAAATACCTTATATTTTATATATTTTTTATAGAATAAACCCTATATTTATAATATCGGTTTTTATAATTAATATAAGTTTAAAGGTTATAATGGCCGTTATTATACCATAAGATCCTATTATTATTAAAGTATTAATATTTTAATTATATATAATTCCCGGATAAACTTATTAAGAAAATACGTAAAATAATATATAAGCTTAATTGGACGTTATAGCTTTAAGAGAGATCCTATTTATTACGTTAATATGATAAATTCTTTTATAATTTTAAAACTTAATATAAATTATACGGATATATAAAAGTAACGTATTATATAATTAAACTAACGTATTACCGTATCCGATTAAAGGCTTATAAGTTAATAACGGCCCTTAAAGGGGAAATAAAGAGGTAATCATTTTAAACCCTTATTATAGAGGCGGAAATCGTTAGATTTAAAATAAAGATATATATTAATATTATAATAGCTTAATGCTAATATTAACTTATTTTAAATAAAAAGTAATACGGAAAAAAATTAAGCTTCCTTTATTAATCGTCTTATTAATTACTTTAAATTTAAGGGCTTTAAAACAGATAAAGATAAAAATAAGGATATAAAAATAAAGGAGATATAACTTATTTTAATAACGGTAATAACAAGGTCGGCCTTAATTCCGGAAAATAATAATTCCGGAGTATATTAAGGAGCCTTTTAACCCCTTAATATTAAGGTTAAATTAACCTTAAAATAAAAAAGGAATAAAAAAGTAAAATTATTATATTCTATTTAATTAACCTGTATTTATCCGGTTTTAAAAATATAAAAAAGAAAAAAAGAAGAAGAAAAAAGAAAAGGCCTATTACGTTAATACGACGGCATTATAGATTATTTTTATTTTCTTTACGTATATTATAGGTATTTAACGTTTAATATTCGGATACTTATTGTCAGGTACTGAGAGTACTGAAGTAAAATGTGGGTGTAAAATGTATGATGAGTGAGTATCTAGCTATGAAGGTGCGCAATATAAGTGTATACGCCAAGCACCGGGCGTCCGCTATACCCCTTTAGGCCTTAGTGCCGGTAAAGGTCTTAATATGCGCATAGTGCACATAATAAATGTACCATAAAAAGAAAAACCGTAACGCCCTTATTGCGACGGTAAGGTTGAAGTCTTTATTGTTAAGAGCGGCTCCGGGGTTAGGGAATAAGTATATTTAACGCCGAGTATATTAAAGAACTGAAAAGAATAAGTAATAATAGCGTATTAACGCCGTATTAGAATTGTATATTAAAAAAATCGAAAAAGGGTATAAGCCGAATAATTATTATAATCTACCCGGGAAATAGTCGTAGATTTAGGGATTATAATTAAGTTAAATCGCTTAAAAACGTAATCTCCGAAATATTTCCGAGTCGTATACTTACTTAACCGTAAGCCGTACGGAGTAAGTACGTTAACGGCTATAAGTAATCCTTATAAGTATAATAAGGCTTTAGTTATTGTCCAGCTAATTTATATATATCTTTAATAAAAGGATACGTATTTAATTTACGATTTCTTAAACTTTTTACGTAATATCTTCTATAGTCTTACGGAGTTCCTCGTTATTATCTTTAATAGTACTTTTATACTTATTTACTATAAATATAAGTATTTTAATTAAGGGCTCTTTCTTATATAATAACTTTTAAGATAAAGGTAATAAAGTAAATTTACGGTAAAGGTCTTTAAATATTATAATGGGAAAAACCCGTAATAGTGATACTTTAACTAAGGGTATTAATTTAATAAGAGATTTAAGAGGTATAAATCTTATATAAAAGTTATAAATAATAAGGTAGGATTTAAGTAAAAAGCTTAATAAAGAAGATGAAGTTCTGGATCTTATAGGTAAGGTTTAAGCTATTAAAAATAATCCAATTAATTTAAGAACTATTAAGTATAATAGTAACGAGGATAATATAATTAAGCTAATTAAGGCTATTAATACAGATAATAGTAAAGGCATAACGGTAAGATATCTAGTTAAAGACTCCGCTTAATATAAAGATTAAGTAAATAAGCTATAACGTAATTACTACTGATAATAGGGTAGTAAAGGTTATACTCAATCTATATTAAAGGCTTAGATGACTGAAGCTATTGCTACCATTTATTAGGTACTAAGAGTACTGAAGTAAAATGTGGGTATAAAATGTATAATAAGTGAGTATCTAGTTATGAAGGTGCGCAATATGAGTATATGCGCCAAGCACCGGGCGTCCGCTATACCCCTTTAGGCCTTAGTGCCGGTAAAGGTCTTGGTATGCGCACAGTGCACATAACACTTATAGTCTATATATTATTAAATAATATTATAAATACGATATTATAGCTTTTAAAGCGTTAATTAAACTATAATAATATTTTAATTAATTTTTAATTATTAATACTTTAACTTTACTTTATTTCGATTTAATATTAATTTATTAATAAACGTTTTTAAATACTTATAGTTTATTTTTACGTTTTTATATTTATAATATTATTATATTTATAGATTAACTATTATAAATATAATAAATTAATAAACACTATTATAACGTTAATTATATTAAGCGTATTATATCTTATTAAATAGAATTATAATAGATCCTTAATAACTTACGTAAAAGGAAAACGCCTTAATAAAGTAACTTACGATATTAATTATAATATAAAATTCTTAACTATTATAACGTTAACTTTATATTTATTTCCTCTTCTTTTACGTTATTCCGTTATATTATTTTTATAACTTTTATACGTTATTTAAATTATTTATTAGAATTTATTAATTATATTTAAAGCTTTAATTAAGTTATTTAATTTTATACTAAATACCCCGGGAATTCTTAATACGATTTATAATTTCCTTAATCTTTTATTCTTCTTTATTATTAATAAGTTTTAAGGAATATATTATTGCTTCCGCCGTCTTATTATTAATTCAGGTATAATATAGCTTAAAAAAAGAAATATAAATTATAAAGTAAATATAATAACTTATTAAAAAGAAAAAACAGTATACTTATTATTTAATCTTATTATTAATTTTAAAAGGTTTAATAAATTAAAATATAAATTTCTTACTTAATTATTTAAGTTTAAAATTCTTAATATTTAATATTATTAAATTATTAATATTATATAATTTTAATTAATATTTTTTATTATAGGTTTATTTAATCGATTTTAATATATAACGTTATTATTCCGTTAATTTTTTATAAATATTATTTAAAATTTTAACTTTTTCTTTTATTACGGGTATTTTTTTTTAATAAGTTTATCCTTAAACTTAAAATAAATTTTAAGATTATATTTATAATTAACGTAAAAAGGGCTATATTTTAAACTTAAATAATATATATTTATATAAGAATACTTAATTATAAATAATAAATTTACTTAATTTATTTACTTTAAGTTAATAAATATTCTTAAATATTATTTTATTCCTTAATTTTAACGTTCAGTTTATTTATTAATTTAAGGATAAAATATAATATTAAATTTACATATTATCTTTAAATAATAATATATTAAACCTTAATAATTATTTATAAAAACGGAACCTTTATTAATAACAATCCCGTTTAATACGTTATATTTAAGGGAAACCTCCTTAAATAATAATTTAATTAATATAACGGCGTTTATATTCTTTATCGTAAATAAATAGCGATATATCTTTATATAGCGGTTTACGATTATTAAAATTGAATTATAAACTTATTTTTTACGTTTATTAAAGGATAAACTTATAATAAAGTCTATAATTAATTCCTTTTAAAACTATATTGGAAAAAAGAATTAACTTAATTTACTATAAAAGTAATAACGGTATACTTTAATTTTTTAATATATATTATATATTTTAACGTAATCTATTATTTAAAATTTTTAACCGTTTTAATAATATTTCCGGGTTAATAACTTATAAGTTTTATTAACGTTAAAGTAACCTTTTAACTTATTATTATAATATTTATTAATTAATTCCTTTTAAATTACTCCGTTTTTAAGGATATATAGCCGGTTATTATACTTAATGAAATTAATTAGATTAATATTTTAAGCTTTATTAAATCGTAAATAATCTTTAGCCAGCTTAATAACAGTTTCTTTAATTTTATAAATAAACTTATTATTAATTTATAAATCTTTAATAAACCGTTATATTAAAATTAATTATTTATAAACGTTTTTAAATAATTAATATATTTCCTTCTATAAAATAATAACTTAAATACCCTTTAATATAAATAAAAATATATAACTTATAGCCGTAACTTATTAACGTTCCGGCAACTTTTTTAATTAAAGAGTAAATTTATTCTATAATATAAGTAAAAAAGTAATATTAAAAGATAAGATTCCTTTATAATTTAAACGTTTTAATAATAGATTAATAGGGTTTATTTTATTTTAATAATAAAATACTTTAAAGTTATAGTTAATAAGTTTTAAAGTTTATTTAATTTAATATAAACTTAAAGTTAATTATTTTATAAATCCTTAAAGGTTATTATAATCCGTTTATATTTAAATAATTTTAATATTTCTTTTTAAATAATAATATTATTATTTAAACATTATAATAATAATAAGAAGCTTTTAATTATATATTTTATAATTTTATTTAACAGGTTATATCTTCCGGGATTAATAAGTTATTAAACGTTAATAACCCTCCTTGAATTATTAAAATAAGATATTAACAATAGTAAAATTAAACGTATTAATTTCTACCCGTACCCTCTTTTCTGGGTTAAAATAACGGAGTAATAACGTATTATTAAATATATTATATAACCGGTTAAACATTGCCGTTATTACGTTATTCTATTTTAATAACCTAGCCTTCTTTCCCTTTTCATTACTTTTAAGTAAACTTATTAAAGGTTTAATTATCTTTAAATATTTATAAATAAAATACTTATAAAAATTAAAAACCTTAAAAAAACCTAGATATCCCGGTAAGTCTTTAAGGTAAATTAATCTTTAATTACCTTAATACGTTCTTAATTTATTTATATTTCCTTTATAAAGATTATAAATCCTAAGAATTTAACTTAAGTAGTATTAAATTAATATTTCTTTAAGCTAATATAAAGCTGGAATTAATATAATTAATTAAGGATTTATTTAATATAACGTTAATAATCCGCCGGCTTTTTATTAAAAATAAGGATATTATTAAGATAAATTATATAAATTATGTTAATAAAATCGGTAAAAACTTAATTAATATAAACTTAAAAAATCGCCGGGGTATTAATTAACTTAAATAATATAATTAAATATTTAAAATAACTATAATATATACGGAACGCCGTTTTCTATTTATTATTTTACTTAATTTAAAATTAATAATAAGTATCCTTAAAATCTAGCTTAATAAATTATAAAGAATTATTTAACCGGTTAAGAGTCTTAATAATTAAAGGTAATAAATATCGATTTTTAACCGTAACTATATTTAAATACCGGTAATCCATATAGAAATAAAGGCCGTTATCTTTTTTTAAAATAAAAAAAATAAGGGTATTTATAGGGGACGTTAAGTAATAAATTTAACCCCGGGTTAAAATATTATTAAGATACCGCCGGAGCTCCGTTAACTTAATCTTAAATAAGTTATATAAGGGTTTATAAGGTAACTCTTTTTTGTTTAAGTTAATTATATAATCACTTTTTTTTAATTTAGGTAAAATATTAATTATTTTATTAAAAAAGATATCTATATAATCGTTTAATTCTTACGGAATAATTAGATTAATAGATTCTTATATTATAATTATATTTATAGAATTTTAAATAAGGTTTTACGGTATTTTTTTAAGGGCGTTATCGTTATATTAATATATATAATTATAAAGATATTATTAATCTTTATTAAAGTTTAATTAAACTTTTAAACGTTATTAATTTATAGGTTATTAAAATTAATTTTAAAACGTTATTAATTAACCGCCGGATTAAATATAATTTTAAAAAACTTTAATATAGGGAAACTTAAAATTCTATTTAATCCGTTTTAATCTATAATATAGAAGAATATTTTATATAATTTCATTTATTCTTAATTATTAATCAGATTATGTTATAATTAATAAGCCTTATAATAATAAACCTTATTATTATTAAATAGTCTAACTTATAATAAAACGGCGGGAATAAATTATAAGTTTTATTAGATTATAAACCGTTATAAAATTAAATTTACTTAAGTTCCTATATCGAATAATATTATAAGTAACTATTAATTATCCTTAAGCCTTATTTAGCCTTTAATATAAAAGGTAAGGCTAGCCTTTATTAATCTTTATTCTGGTTCCGGCCCCGAAACGCCGCCGAAACGTTAACGTTTTTTAATTTAACGTACTTCTTATTTATAATATTTATAATTATAATTTTAACGTTATCTTTTTTAGGATAATTAAGTAAAATATAACCCTTTTTATAATAAATATAATATTTAAAATCCTTATATATTAAATTAAATTTTATCTCGGCTTTACGTTTTTTATTACGTTAATTATTAATTTTAATAAGATAAGCCGGTTTTATATTATTACTTTTAAGCTTTAATACCTTATTATTAAAAGATTTACCTTTATTAATTAAACGGTTAATATTAATAATAATGGTATTAATAAAACGTTTTAAGTTCCCCTTTTATATAATAACGGCCGTAACGATAA
Source organism: Niebla homalea (assembly GCA_019925105.1). NCBI lineage: Eukaryota > Fungi > Ascomycota > Lecanoromycetes > Lecanorales > Ramalinaceae > Niebla > Niebla homalea. Next base: position 395,585 of record JAHGAU010000039.1, on the reverse strand, counting down.
TATTATAAGTACTCAGGACATTTCCGGTAAAAATAATTCTGGATTTTAAGTTTAATAATAGCTTTATAAAAAGCATATAAGCTTTAAATTTATTTAATAAAATAAATAAATCCTTTTTAATTATTTTAAGATAATTATAAAAGATAATGATTTTTTAATTTAATTATTATTTTATATTTTTAAAACGTTTATAATAAGATAGTTAACGGTTTTCTAGATTAATTATTTAATTTATAAGTTAAATTTTAAACTTTTTAAAAATAAAAATCCGGATTAAAAAAGGGTCCGGGTTCCAGATAATATAATTAATAGATTATAGGTAATATATAATTTTAATATAACTATTTAAAAAGTAATCCGAGCTTAATAAAAAAGACTTTCTTATAATAATAAATTATTATTAATATTTACCTTTAAACTTACCCGTATACTTAAATAAGGTAATTAACTTAAAGAATTTATTATACTTAAGGGATAAAAAGGTATTTATAGCCCGTTAAGCGGCGGCGTAATACGTTTTAAACAAGGGGCTTTTAATATCCCGGTTAATATTACTGAAATTATAAAAAAAAGATAACGTCCGGAAGCTTCGATTTTATTCTTTTAATTAATTGGCTTCCCGTTTAAATTCCAATATTTAAGTTTTAATTAAAGCTTTATTACGTTAAAGTTAAGCTTATTTTAAGCGGTTTAAGTTAATCTAACGTTTAATTAACGCTTTATTAAATACGATATTTCCTTTAAAGAAAAATTCTTAACTTAATCCCTAAATTAATCCTTAAAGGCCTTTATTATTAATTACTTTTATAAATCGTTCCGGAGAATAAAGAGATATATTTTACTTTAAATTATTTACCTTAAAAAGAAAAAGAATTAAGATATTAAATAAATCCGTTAACTTATAATTAACAGGATTAATTAAAAAGGGTTTATAGAGAATATAAAGTATAATTATAGATTTAATACTTAAATTTAAAAATAAATTAATTCTTAAAGAACTATAAAAAAATTAAATATAAGCTTATCTTAAATAACCGATTTTAAGGGTAACTTAAACTAAGGTTAATAATAACTTTAACCCCGGTTATAATTACGTATACCCGTATATAAAAGGCCTGAACTCCTGAAGCCCTTAGTTTTAAAAGTTACCGCTTAAACGGCTACGCTATTTAACCATAGCCCTTAAGTAAGCCGGTGCTTGGTATACCTGGTATGCGCTAGGCGCTTGCTAAGCGCTAGGCGCTAACAATCGTATAATCCTGGCCGAAATAATTATTAATTAATTTATTATAAGTATACTTTAAAACTTCCGTAATAAATAGCATTAATACTTATAATTTACATTTATTAATAAAGATATCGGATTAAATTTTAATATAAATTAAAAATACGTTTTTGAAATTAAATAATTTATGCTTTATAATTATTTTCTTAAACTCTATTAAACCTTTATCGGTACGGTTAGCTTTACGGATTTATTTATAAAACCTAAATTCTTTAAGGATTAAATAAATTAATATTAATATTTTTTCTTTTTTATTTAAGGTTAAGATTTTAAAACGCTTAAGGGATAAAACGGTTTAAAACTAATCTTTAACCTTATTATTATTATCGTTTGAAGGTTAATAACCAAGTATTTAAATAAAGGTATTAATTTTATTATTTTATTTACTTAAGTAATAAATAACCTTAAAATTAAACTTAAAGAGGATATTAAGGTATTTCGTTTAACGTTTTATAAGCTTTTAACTTTTAATAAAATATTTTAAGGTTTAATTATCGTTAAAAATACGGAAAAGTTTCTTAATTATTTTTAATTTTAATTATTAATTCTTTAAATATTTAATAATAATAAAAAGCTTTTTATTATAAATATTATATTTATACTTAATTAATAATATATTCTTAAAATAATAAGTTACCGGGTATAATTCCTTAACCTTATTATATCAAGAAAGAATACCGTTAAAAATATAATTTAAAAAGTTAATTTTAAAGATCGTTTCTTTATCGGAATTATAATAAATTAATATAGGGGCTATAATAAAAGCTTCTTTAAGTATTATATAAGCTTTTTAATACTCCGGGGATTATATAACTAAAAAAAATAATTTAATAAGCTTTTAAAAAAAATTTATTATTCTAAAAAATTAATATATAAATCTTTAATAAAAGTTATAAAAGTTAATGAATCCTTAAAAGGCTTTTAAATTAATAAGGACCGATTAATTTTTAGTTTTATTTACTTTATTAAGGTTTACTTTTAATCCGTTAATAATAAGGATAAGATTTAAAAACTTAAGTTATTAGACTTTAAATTTATATTTCCGGATATTTATTTATAAACCGGTATTACGTAAATATTTTAATATTAAGTATATATATTAAATATACTCTTTTTTAACAACGTTATAAATAATAATATTATTTAAGTAAGCTTGAATAAAAATATTTAAATAATTAAATAAAATTTTATTTATATATTATTAATATAAGGCGGGATTATTAATTAAGTCAAAAAATATAACTTTATACTTAAAGGCGCTTAATAAAATAATGAATATTATAAAGTCCTTATTTTCCGGGTATATAGGGAGTTTATTAAAGGCCGTAATAATATCTAAGCGGGTAATTTACTTATAATTAATAACTTAGAATAATATTTCTTTAATTAAAGAAATAAGGTATTAATCCTTGATAATAATAGCGTTAATATTACAATAATTTACCTTTAATTATAGGTCGCCGTTAAACTTAAAGGTAAAAAGGATAAAGGAATTATAAGGGACTTTATTAAGCTCGATAAATCTTTTTTTTAAGTTTTTAATAATATATTCCTTTAATTTTTAAAGCTTATAACCTAAAAGTAAATAAATACGATTCCGGAAAAGAATCTTTTCTGAGGTTAAATTTATTTTATAATTATAGTTCCGGTATAAAGGTAACTTATTTACCGTTATATAATTAAAGATATTTTTAAAATTATAATATTCCGTTAAAAATTTTACCGTAATCTTATTTATAAAGGCCGTTTCCTTTATAAAGTTATCCTTATAAATTATTATAACGGAAATATTGGTTAAAGTATTATCAAGGAAATTTAAGTAATTAATTAAGTCCGTTATTAAAGTATAAAAATTTTAAATCCTTTTCTCCATTTAAATCCTTATAATAATATAAAAGGCCGCCGTATTAATAACTTTAATTAAAAAAAGCTTTTCTTTTTTAATAAATTCCGGGAAGGGAAAATTATTGAGTAATTTCTTTTTTTTAAGGCTTTAATAACTTTAATTTCTTATTTTTTAAGAATATATTTAAGGCTTAATAAGTTAAAGGTATAATTTAAAAAAACTCCGGAATAAACTTTATATTTTAATAATTAACCTTATTATAATTATATTAATTTAATATAAAGAAAATTTTATTAATTATAGGGTAAATAAATACGTAATACCGTTTTATTTAAGGGTTTTTAAGGATTATATTATATATTTTAAGCTAAGTAATAAATATAAAGGATTAGCTTTTTAAGTAGCTTTTTATAGTTATTTAAAGATAAATTATATAAGTAATAAATTATAAATATTTACTTTTATAATCTTAAATAAGTTTAAGTTAAAAGAAAGTTAAAGGAAAAATTTAAAATATTATATAAACTTATAAGATAATTTATTTATTAATAAAATAATAACCGGTAACGTTTAAATTAATTAAGAAAGATAAAAGAAAATATTAATTTCCGTAATTTACGAACCCATTAATAATCCAGGGTTTATTATCTTAAACGTTAAAGGGGTCTTTAATACTATTAATATACCCGATCGTTAAAGTTTAAAAATAATACGTATTTTTATCCTTTATAGCGATTTTTATAAAGTTTAATAGTTTATTAATAGTTTATCCGAATTATTAAATAAGGTGTCTTTAAAGGTATAAAAAATCCGGCTATTTTAATTACGGTTAGGTTCTTTATTTAAGTTAAGGGCAATATAATAAACTTAAACGGAACGCTTTTAAATATTATTTTAATTACGTTAATAATTAAAGTAATTAACTTAAAAATAATTCCCTTAATAAGTAAAGTATTTAATATCCGGAGGGGAAGCTAACTTTACGATAGCGGGAGTAATTTATCGGAATCCGGACCCTTTAAACCCTCCTATTCTATTAAAGGATTTAAAGGAAGTTATACGGGTTTTCGTAATCTCCTTAATTTCCTTAATAAAGGTTTTATTAAGCTTAAAGGTTTTTTATTAACGGTAATATTCTGAACGTTAAAAACACTTTATCCTCTTTAAGTATATTTAAGTCTTTTTTAAATGATTTAAGTTATAACTTCTTTAAAAAAGATTTTTATAAAACCGGATAAAAAGTTAAATAATTAATTTACGGATTATAATTTTTAAATTCTTTTTAAGATTTACGTACTTAAAAACTTTAATTAAACGAGTAAAATCGAGGTAAAATATTATAAATTTATCCTTATTAAATATCCTTAAGGGAATCTGATGGCGACGAACAAAGGGACCCCAGAGGTCCAAAACGATGCGTATACGTATAACTTTCGTAATAATAAAGAAAGTATATTAAGTACGATAAATAGAAGTAACGTAATAGTTAAGAATAAGGTAATAAACGGGTAAGTAACCTATATTAATAGAAACGGCGACGATATATATAGGTAATATAATAATAATAAGTTAAATAACGTTTAAAGTAAATAAGGGAATTAAGGTTAATAAAATATACGTATTAAAACGCGTAAAACGCGTAATAATAATACGGAGGTAATAAGTATATAAAAGGGTAAAAAGGCCGGTATAATATTAACGGCGAAAAATACGGGCGAAAAAAAGAGATAAAAAGACCGCAGTAAAAATATTATTAAGGATATATAAAGGGGAAATAAAGTTAATAAAAAGGATAAGATTTTAAGGGATTAAAGGTAAAAAGCGGAAACAATATATCGCTTAATAAATAAAGGCGAAAAAACAATAAAGGAAACGGTAAAGGCCTTAAAAGGACTCCTTATAATAAAGTAAAAGGATATTATATTAAAGACTTAATTAATATTACGGATTAAGCTAAAAGGCGTAAGGGACTTCTATATAAAAATAGGGGTAAAATTAAGAAAAACGGAGCGGCTATAAGACTCTTAAGGGGCGGCAATAAAAGTATTAATAAAGGGTAAAGATAACAACTTAAAGTTAAATATACGAAGCGAAAGTATAAAAACGGCAAAAAAAAAATAAAAAAAAGTTAGGCGATAAGGATAATAAAAAGGGTATTTACGGCAGAGAATAAAAGGATAACGGAGGAGAAAACGATTATATTAAAAAAGGTAAGGATAATAACGGTCCGCTTAATTAATAATAAGGTAAGGAATACGGTTATAAAAGTAAACCCATTATAATTAATAAAGGTTTTTAAGGTAATAACGGAACCATTAATAAAATAGATTATTACGGTACGTAAGCTATAAAGTAAGGATATTTTCCTTAATATAACGTTTTTAAAGGTAAAAAAAAGCTTAAAGAAATTTAAGGCTTAAATTAATAAAAGAAAATATAAGTTAATTAAGGTTTTAAAGTAATTATTTATTATTATAATAAATAAAATATACTTATCGTATTTTAAAGAAGTTAAGAAAAAGGCTATATTAAAAAATATAGAAAAGGAGAATACGGTTTTTTACTTAAGGCTTAAGATCATTAACTAAAAGCTTTTATTAATAATAAAGAGACTTAATTCCGTAAAACGCGTAAAAAAATACTTTACCATTATATTAAGTATAACGTTAATAAAAATATATAATAACGTCTTAAATAAAAAGATTATTAAAAAAGGATCTTTTAAGATAACTTAGCTATAAGATAAAATAGTTAATATTTATTAATATTTTAAGTATTAAAGCTATAAATATATTATTATAAAATATTTTAATATTATAAAGTATATAATTTATATTAAAGATTATAATACCTATAAGTATATAAAGTTAATAATTAAAAGGCTTATAAAAAATACGCTTAAATATACTATATATAATAAAGAAGGATACTTAATATAAAATTCTAAATATATAATAAAAGTTAAGGAAATTAAATATAAAAAGACCCGGATAACCGTAAAAATCTAATAGTATAATACGTATAAGATTAATTTAATAGATTAATTAAAAGTAGCCTTAAAACGTAAGCTTAATTAATTAAATAACAAAAAATAAATAATAATAATAAATAAAGTAAAAAAAAGAAAACTTTTTACGATCCCGACCTTAAGGGCTAATTATTTTACGTTTTTAATAATAATTAAGAAGGTATTAAGTTAAAAAACGCTTAATTTTAATAAGAAGTCCGTAATATAAACGGGTATAAAAGAAAGAACCTTTATAAAGGTTAATATATAATATATTAACGCTTTTAAAAATAATATAATATAATATTTATAAGAAAAGAATTAAAGTAATAATACCGATATTTAAGTTTAAAAAAGTTAAAAATATTAATATTATAATAATATAAGAATTATTATATAATTAATATATATATTTATTTATTAATCTGAAAAAAAGGTTTTATTTAATTTTTAAGGGGGATAAAATAACCAGAATATACTTCTTTATAAATAAGCGGTTTAATATAAATAACTAAGATATTACTTATTATAATAAAAACCTTTATATATTCTATATTATAAAAAAAGGGGACTTAAAGGGTAATTTTAATATTTATAATATATATAACCCGCCACCGGTTAATAAGGAAAAACCCTTTATATTACCGTTATTTAAAGAAGTTTTAATTATTTTAAATAAGTATATATTACTTAAAGACTTTAAGTTATATTATTATATATAGAATTAAAAAAACATATAATAAATTATATTAAATCGGATAACCTATTAATAATTATTATTTAAATTAACCTTTTATTATTAATATTATAAAAGACTATTATATAAAAGAATCGTAAGTTTAAAATAATAATTAATTTAACCTTTAATACAGAAAGGGTTATTAATACGGTTATAATATATAAGTTATAAAAAGACTTAAAATATAACTTAAACTATATACCGATATAGATAACCCTAAATTAAATTATTAATACGACCTTATTATTATCGGTAAAAAGGGTATAAAAAATAATTAAGGAAGTAGAGGTTTATATAAAAGCAGAAAAAATAATAATATAATTTATAAACCTCTTTTAACTAGATAATAAAGACCGGATCAACCTTTTTATAAAGTAAATAATAAAGGTATTAAACGAAGTAATTAATAAAATAATTTTATTAACGAAGCCCTTTTAAAGAGCTAAAACTTATTAAAATAAAAAATATATAATTACAATTATAAAAGTAAAAAGGTTAATTAAGTAAATTTTTAAGTATAAGAATTAAAAAATACTTAATTAATTAAGGATTATTTAAGAAAAAAGGGGAGAATTATTAAAAAAATTAAATAAATATACTTTTAATTTACGGTATATAATTTAACGGTTTTACCTTATAGTATTTAAAAGTTAACGAAATATAATAAAGAATAAAATAAGAAATTAAAGTTTATTCTTAAATTCTTACCTTTTAAGAGACTTAATAATATATTAATTAATACCTTTAACGGTAAAATCGAGGCCCTTAAAGGAGTATTTTTCCTTTTTTTATTAAAAGTTAACCTAAATAATATTAACGGCATTACGTATCCCGACCTTATATTAATAAATAAAATAATAGTATAAAATATAATAATTAAAGTAATTAATAAATTAAAGAAAAATAAAGCCCCGGGACTAAATAAGATTCTTAATAAATTCTTAATAATAATAATTTTATTATTTAAAAAGATTTTTATTTACTTTTTTTAAGTATATTTTAATATCGGTTATTACTTATATAAGTTTAAGGAAATTAAGATAATTATCCTTAAGAAGCTTATTAAGTCGGATTATTTTAAAATAAAGTTTTATAGACTTATTATATTCTTATATACGTTAAGGAAAACCTTAAAAATAATGATAATAAAGATCCTTAATAATTATATAAAGAACTATAGAGTTCTCCCCAATTAATAGATAAAAATAAAAAGAAATTAATTAATAAAAATAACCCTTAAAGGATTAGTTAATAGCGTATATACGGTATAAGGTTTCGGGAAAAAGTATATTATAAATTTTCTTTCTTTTAATATTATAAGTACCTTTAATAAAATAAACTATTAAAGGTTATTATATAACTTAAGGAAGAAAAGGATATTATTTTGTAACCTAAAGTTAACCTACGGGTGGAATCGGCCGCAAAATCGGAATCAATATATCCATTAAGAGCCTTGAGCTTGCTTTTATATATTAACTGGAAGTATATAATAATCCGTAAATAATATATAATTTACTTTATATATAACCAGTATTAATAAAACGGATTTACGGAATATTAATTAATAATTATTACCGTATAAATTATATCCGGTTATATACTTAATGTAGTATATATTAATAAGTTTACGGTTAATTAATATTACTATTTAAACTCCAGCTTTATTTAATAACCCTTAAGTAACGGTTCTGGCCTAAAATTAACTTATATAAGTATATATATCGGGTAAGCTTTTTATTAACCGTAATCTTATATTACCTTTTTAATATAAGTTTCTTAATTAAGATAGATTATTTAGTTTTATCGGTCTTAAATAATAATAATATTTAAATAATAGTTTATTAAATTTAAATTAAATATATAGAATTCTTAATTAAATATAACCTTTAAGTTTTAAATCCTTTACTTAAACGGATTAATTACTAAGACGTTATTTATATATATAGTTACGATCGTATTAATTTTAAGGTAAAGGAATATATAATAATCCGTATAAATAAATTTAAAACCCTATATAGTTATAAACTCCCAGAAACGATTATATTATAACCGCGGTAATTATTTTAATCTATATTAGCTTTTCTTAAGCTTATAATAAAGCTTTTTATTATCTTTACCGGTCTTTTCTTATCTTTTTAGCTATTTTACGTATATTTCTTCCTTAATAAAACCGTAAAAGAATATTATTTTAACATTTATTTACTTTAAATCTTAATCGTTAATTATTATAAAAGTAAAAAGAACCTTGATTGATTAATTGATTTATATTACGGGTCTAGCTAAGCTAATTCCGGCGTTTTTTAATACGCGGCCTTTTAATTTTATTAATAACCGTAAAAACCTAATACTTATAACGTTAAAGTAAAAACCGGCGTTTACCAGGCCTTTATTTTCTATCTTTTAAAATAAAAGATATTAACGGCCGTTTAAAAAGTAATAATCTATTTATATACTTCCTATATCTTAACTCTTTTAAGAAAATTTATAATATTATAATTATATCCTTATAAAGGTTATCCTTAAGCTTATTATTCTTCCGTTCTTTTATATATTTATATTATTTTACCCTTATATAATATTTCTAAATATCCTTATTAATACTTATACGTTTAATATATACCTTTTTTATATTATTATCGCTATTAATTTTTTTAAGGACTTTTAATAAGTATTTATTATTATATTTTTATAGTTATAAAAGATGCTTTCCGGTTTATATAATTAATATAGCCGGTTTCCGCTCCTTTTTTTCTTCCTTAATTAATAATAAGCTTTTTCCGTAAAATCTTTAATAACTTCGTTTATTTCTTTAATAAGGTTAAACTATAATAATAATCCGGTAAATATTATAAACGTTACGGTTACTTAGATATTTTACTTTATAAATAATATTTAATAATAATTTTAAATATTGGCTTTTATTATAAGTTTTAACTTAACCTTTATAAATAAAAATAAGAAATAAGGACGTATATAACGTCCTGCTTTTTTTATTTATATTTATATTTAATATTTATCCAATTTCCGATATATATAATAAATAAGAAATAAATTAAACTATTTTTATCCGTCCGGAATTAAATCGTTAATACATTATTACTTTTCCTTATAATATTATAATAACGGAAATATTTATTAATAATCTTTTTATTATTAAAAATTAAATAATAATGATTTTAAAATATAAAGTCTTTATATTTCCGTTAACGTTTAATTTATTTTATTATAACTTATAAAATGATTATTATAACCTTTATTCTTTAAATCCTTTTAATCTTAATTTTTTTATATTTAATAAGAATTTATATATATTTAAATTAACCTCCGGGATATTAATAAAATTAACTTTTTTTTAATTTATTCCCACTTTATCTTAATAAGAAAAGGGATAAGTATTTTTAATTTATTCTTTTTAATTTAAAACTTATTAAGATTTTAACGGATCTACCCGTTTTTTATTATTATAATTAAGTATATATACCTTAGGGGAATTCATATAGTTTTAAACGCGGTATCAACGGGTAGTTAACATGGCTTATTATTAAAAGATACGTTAAAGTGAATTTGAACTAAAAGTGCCGTCAACTCGGCGTCAACTCGGCGTCAACTCGGCGTCAAAGTGACTTCAGAAAGACTTTATGAATACGTTCTTTTTTTTTTTTTTTTTGGTAATACCCTTACCGCACCTTCCCCTTCACCACCACCCTCACCTTTACCATTACCTGCACCCTCACCACCCTTACCACTACCTTCACCTGCACCCTTACCATTACCTGCACCCTCACCACCCTTACCACTACCCTCACCTGCACCCTTACCATCACCTGCACCTTACCACCACCCTCACCTACCTCACCATCACCCTCACTATCACTATTACCCTCACCTGCACCCTTACCATCACCTGCACCTTACCACCACCCTTACCTGCACCCTCACCTACCTCACCATCACCCTCACTATCACTATTACCCTCACCTGCACCCTTACCATCACCTGCACCCTCACCCTCACCCTCACCCTCACCCTCACCCTCACCCTCACCCTCACCCTCACCCTCACCCTCACCCTCACCCTCACCCTCACCCTCACCCTCACCCTCACCTTTACCATCACCTCCACCCTCACCTGCACCCTTACCTGCACTAACTACCACCCTCACCATCACCCTCACCTACTGCACCCTTATCACCCTCATCACCCTTACCCTCACTCTCACCCGCACCCTCACCAGCACTACCACCCTCACCCGCACCCTCACCTACTGCACCCTTATCACCCTCATCACCCTTACCCTCACTCTCACCCTCACCCTCACCCTCACTTGCACCCTCACTTACTACCCTCACCACCCTCACTTACCACCCTTACCACCCTCACTTGCACCCTCACTTGCACTACCACCTTTACCACCACCCTCACTCACTACCCTCACTTGCACCCTCACTCACCACCCTCACCTGCGTCCTCACCTGCGTCCTCACCTGCACTACCACCTTTACTACCACCTGCACCCTCACCTGCACCCTACCTCACCAGCACCTGCACCATCACCCTCATCACCCTTATCTCCCTTATCACCTTCATCATCCTCATTACCCTCACCTTCACCCTCACTTGCACTACCACCTTTACCACCACCTGCACCCCCACCCTCATCACCGTTACCCTCACTCTCACTCTCGCCCTTACCTGCACTACCACCCTCACCTTACCACCACCCTCACCTACCTCACCATCACCCTCACCATCACCCTCACCAGCACCCTCACCTTTACCCTCACCATCACCCTCACCTTCACCTGCACCTGCACCCTTACCATCACCCTCATCTGCACCTTACCACCACCCTCACCTGCACCCTCACCACCCTTACCACTACCCTCACTTGCACCCTCACTTACCACCCTTGCCACCCTCACTTGCACCCTCACTTACCACCCTTGCCACCCTCACTTGCACCCTCACTTACCACCCTCACCCTCACCCTCACTACCACCTTTACCACCACCTGCACCCTCACCTGCACTACCTACTGCACCCTCACCTACTGCACCCTCACCTACTGCACCCTCACCTACTGCACCCTCACCCTCACCTACTGCACCCTTACCTACTGTACCCTCACCCTCACCTACTGCACCCTCACCTGCACTACCACCCTTACCTACTGCACCCTCACCTACTGCAAACCCTTTACTAAGCCCTTCACCAAGCCCTTCACCAGGCCCTTCACTATGATGCGACGCCCGATGCCCGCATGCCCCTACCGCAACAGGCCGAAAAAACCGTGATTTGGATGGAGAACCTGAGAGGTAAGCAAGGCCCTTTACCTGCACCCTTACCCCACCCTCAGCAAACCCTTTACTAAGCCCTTTACCAGGCCCTTTACCAAGCCCCTTACCAAGCCCCTTACCAAGCCCCTTACCAAGCCCCTTACCAAGCCCCTTACCAAGCCCCTTACCAAGCCCCTTACCAAGCCCCTTGCCAAGCCCTTTACCAGGCCCTTTATCAGGCCTTTTATTAAGCCCTTTAATAGATAGGTATATAATTAGATAGAAAAATAAATTAATAATACTTAAATACCATAAATAAAACGTATTATTTTTATATTACTTGATTTTTTTTTAAAGTTACTTTAACGCAGAGTTGAAGTTAAGTTGAAGTTAAGTTAACGCCGAGTTAACGCCGAGTTAACGCCGAGTTAACGCCGAGTTGACGCCGAGTTAACGCCGAGTTAACGGCACTTTTAATTTAAATTCACTTTAACGTATTTTTTAAAAAAAATTCACTTTAACTTTTAAGCGGAGTTCACGCCACTTATATTTTACAGCCACTTCAAGCGTTAACTTAACGTTGACGTAACGTTTTCCGCTTTATGGGATTCGGTAAGGTATTTCTTTAATTTTATTTAAGTAATTATTTAATTTAATAAAACCTTAATAAACAATATAAAAACCTTAAACTTTAATACCGGGATAAAGGTTACTTTATAAATATTATTAATTATTCTTAAATACCGGTTTTAAACCTTTTATAATATCTAAATAAGCCTTTTCTTATATCCTAGAGTACTTTTAAGTATATATTAAATAACTATAACGTATATTATAATTAGTTTTATTATAGCTTAATAAATAGTCCGGGCTTTTTATAATATAACTTCCTATATTAATATAATAAGATAAATAAAACCTTTTTTTTATAAAGTTATTTTTTTTAAACCTTTCTTATATAATCCTTTTAATTAAACTTCTTATTTACTTAAAAGTTAAGGACTTTAATATTAATATCTGGCTTTATTATAATTTTACTTAAATTTATTATAGCGGTTATATTATATAACCTTAAACTTTTAATTATATAAACGAACTCATATTTATACGGCGTAAATTAAGCTTTATAAGTTTTTATTTATTAAAGATAAACCTTATAAATCTATTTTAATTTTAAATAGTTTATATATATAAAAGTACTATAAATTAAGAAATAAACGTTATTAATAAAGTTTTTAACTTGGATTTTCTATTTTAATTTAACGAACTCTTTAATTAATAAGCCGTTAAAAAATAAAAATAAAATAAAAGAAATAAACGATTTTTAAGGAATCTTTATTATAATGGGCTTTATTAAGCTTATTTTTTACTCTAGGTTAATTAATATAGTTCGGTTATTTAAGAAACTTTTTATTTACTTAATTAAAAAAAGTAATATTCTTTTTTTCCTTAAATTATATAATAATTTTTAATAGTTTATTTTATTAAAAATATTTATAATATTAAAAGAAAGAAAACTTATTATATATTTTTTCTTATAATTTTATATTATATATATATTATTAATTAATCCTTTAAAGGTTATTTCTATTAACCGATTTCTCCTTATTCTTATTTATTAATCGGGGAGAAGTCCGTAATTCTTTATATAATTATTAAGGATTTTTATTATTATTATCTTTAAGGTTTTCTTTAATATATATAAGAGTATAATAAGTTTATAAGATTTTACCTTAAAATAATCCGGCTTAATAATCTTTTTAAGAATAATTATCTTTACCTCTTTAAACTTACGTAAATAATAACCGACGTTAAAATATACTTAAAAAAGGTAAATAAAAACGTTTTTAAACAGTAAGGTTATTATTATTAAGAATTTATTAAAAATCTTATTTAATCCCGGGACTTTATCCTTTTCTAATTTATTAATCGTTCTTATTATTATATCTTATATTATTACCTTATTTATTAATATAAGGTTAAAGTACGTAATACAGTTAATATCGTTTAAGTTGATTTTTAACGGAAAAAGAAAAAATGCTTCTTTAAAAGCTTCGATTTTACCGTTAAAAGTATTAATTAATATATTATCGGGTCTCTTAAGGAATAAAAATTTAAGGATAAACTTTAATTTCTTATTTTATTCTTTATTATATTTTATTAACTTTTAAATATTATAAAATAAAACCGTTAAATTATATATTATAAACTGAAAATATATTTACTTAATTTTCTTAATAATCTTCTTTTTTTCCTTTTAAGTAATTTTTAATTAATTAAGTATTTCCTGGTTTTTATACTTAAAAGTTTACTTAATTAATTTTTTTTTTATAATCGTAATTATATATCCTTTATTTTAATAAGTTTTAATTCTTTATAAAAATTTTATTATCGGGATAATCTTATTAATTATTTTGATTGATTGATTGATTGATTTATACTACGGGTCTAACTAAGTTAATTCCGGCGTTCCTTAATACGCGGCCTTTTAACCTTATTAATAACCGTAAAAACCTAATACTTATAACGTTAAAGTAAAAACCGGCGTTTATCAGGCTTCCACCCTTTATCCTTTAAGGTAAAGGATATTAACGGCTATTTAAAAAAAAATAATTTATTTATATATTCTTTATATTTTAATTCCCTTAAGAAAATCTATAATATTACGACTATATTCTTATAAGGGTTATCTTTAAGTTCGTTATTCTTCCGCTCCTTTATATATTTATATTATTTTAACTTTATATAATACCTTTAAATATCCTTATTAATATTTACGTATTTAATATATACTTTTTTTATATTATTATTACCGTTAATTTCTTTAAAGACTTTTAATAAACGTTTATTATTATATTTTTATAATTATAGAAAATACTTTCCGGTTTATATAATTAATATAATTAATTTCTGCTCCTTTTTTTCTTTTTTAACTGGTAATAAGTTTTCTCCGTAAAATTTTCAGTAATTTTATTTATCTTTATAATAAAGTTAAACTATAATAATAATTTAATAAATATTATAAATTTAACGGTTATCCGGATATTTTACTTTGTAAATAATATTTAATAATAATTATAAATATTAACTTTTATAATAAATCTTAATTTAATTTCCGTAAATAAAGGATAAAAAATAAAAACGTATATAGCGTCTTACTTCCTTTATCTATATTTATATCCGGCGTTTATCCGACCCTTAATATATATAATAAATAGGAAATAAGTTAAACCGTTTTTATTTATTTAAAGTTAAATTATTAATACGTTATTATCTTTCCTTATAATATTATAGCGGTAAAGATACTTATTAATAATCTTTTTATTATTAAGAATTAAATAATAATAACCTTAAAATATAAAGTCTTTATATTTCCGTTAATGCTTAATTTACTTTATTATAGTTTATAAAATAATTATTATAACCTTTACTTTTTAAATCCTTTTAATCTTAATTTTTGTTACGCTTAACGGGAATTTATACCCGTTTAAGTTAGCTTTTAAAATGTTAATAAAGTTAACTTCTTTCTTAACTTATTTTTACTTTATCTTAATAAAAAAGAAGATAAGTATTTTTAATTTACTCCCTTTAATTTAAGACTTATTAAGATTTTAACGGATCCGCCTATTTCCTATTATTATAATTAAATATATATTTTTTTTTAATTTTACTTAAGCGATTATTTAATTTAATAAGATTTTAATCGGTAATATAAAAATTTTAAACTTTAATATCGGGATAAAGGTTACTTTATAAATATTATTAATTATTCTTAAATATTAATTTTAAACTTTTTATAATATCTAGATAAGCTTTTTCTTATATCCCGGAGTACCCTTAAGTATATATTAAATAGCTATAACGTATATTATAGTTAGTTTTATTATAGCTTAATAAATAGTCCGGATTTTCTATAATATAATTCTTTATATTAATATAATAAAATAAGTAAAGCCTTTTTTCCTATAAAGTTATCTTCTTTTAAACATTTTTTATATAGTTTTTTTAATTAAATTTTTTATTTATTTAAAGGTCAAGGACTTTAATATTAATATCTGGTTTTACCGTAATTTTATTTAAGTTTATTATGGCTATTATATGAAATAGCTTTAAATATTTAATTATATAGATTAATTTATATTTATACGGCGTAAATTAAGCCTTATAAGTTCTTATTTATTAAAAATAAACTTTATAAGCTTATTTTAATTTTAAATAATTTATATATATAAAAATATTATAAGTTAAGAAATAAATATCGTTAATAAAGTTTTTAACTTAAACCTTTTATCTTAATTTAATAAGTTCTTTAATTAATAAACCGTTAAAGAATAAAAATAATATAAAAGAAATAAGCGATCCTTAAAAAATTTCCGTTATAACGGGCTTTATTAAGCTTATTTTTTATCTTAGGTTAATTAACGTAATTTAGTCGCTTAAGAAACTCTTTATTTATTTAATTAAAAAGGATAATATCTTTTTCTTCTTTAAGTTATATAATAACCTTTAATAATTTATTTTATTAAAAATATTTATAATATTAAGAGAAAAGAGGCTTATAATATATTTTTTCCTATAACCTTATATTATATATATACCGTTAATTAATTTTTTAAGGACTATTTCTATTAATTAATTTCTTTTTATTTTTATTTATTAATTAAGGAAAAATCCGTAATTCTTTATATAATTATTAAGGATCTTTATTATTACCGTTTTTAAGGCTTTCCTTAATATATATAAAAGTATAATGGGTCTATAAGACTTTACTTTAAAATAATCCGGCTTAATAAACTTATTAAGTATAATCGTTTTTATTTTCTTAAACTTACATAAATAATAATTAACGTTAAAATATACTTAAAAAAAATAAGTAAAAACCTTTTTAAACGGTAAAATTATTATTATTAAGAATTTATTAAGAATCCTATTTAGTTTTAAGGCTTTATTCTTTTTTAATTTATTAATTACTTTAATTATTATATCTTATATTATTATTTTATTTATTAATACGGGGTTAAGATACGTAACGCTGTTAATATCGTTTAAATTAACTTTTAACGGAAAGGGGAAAAATGCTTTTTTAAGGGCTTTAATTTTACCGTTAAAAATATTAATTAATATATTATTAAATTTCTTAAAAAATAGGAATTTAAAAATAAACTTTAATTTCTTATTCTATTCTTTATTATACTTCGTTAACTTTTAAATATTATAAGGTAAAACCGTTAAGTTATATACCGTAGATTAAAAGTATATTTATTTAATTTTTTTAATAATTTTCTTTTTTTTTTTTTTTTTAAATAACTTTTAATTAATTAAATATTTTTTAATTTTTATACTTAAAAGCTTACTTAATTAGCCTTTTTACCTTTATAATTATAGTTATATATCCTTTATTTTAATAGGTTTTAACTCTTTAAAAAGGTTTTATTATTAGGATAATTTTATTAATTATTTTACTTAATACCTTTATTATTCATTTTATAAAGAGGTTAATCCGGTCTTTATTATTTAATTAAAAAAGGTTTATAAATTATATTATTATCTTTTCCGCTTTTATATAAACCTTTATTTCCTTAACCGTCTTTTACGCCTTCTTTACCGGTAATAATAAGGTTATATTAACGGTTTAATTTAAAGTTATTTATATCGGTATATAATTTAAGTTATATTTTAAGTCCTTTTATAGCTTATATATTATAATTACGTCGGTAACCTTTTCTATATTAAAAGTTAAATTAATTATCGTTTTAAATTTATAATTCTTTTATATAATAGTTTCTTATAATATTAATAATAAAAGGTTAACTTAAATAATAATTATTAATAGGTTATCCGATTTAACGTAATTTATTATATGCCCTTCCTCGTTTTATATATAATAATATAGGTTAAAGTTTTTAAGCAATATATATTTATTTAAAATAATTAAAACCTTTTTAAATAACGGTATTATAAAAAATCCTTCTTTATTAGCCGGTAATAGGTTATATACGTTATAAATATTAAAATCGCCCTTTAAGTCCCCTTTTTTTATAATACGGAATATATAAAGGTTTTTATTATAATAAATAATATCTTAATTATTTACGTTAAGTTATTTATTTATAAAGAAATATATTTTAATTATCTTATCCCCCTTAAAAGTTAAGTAAAATTTTTCCCCCGGGTTAATAAATAAATATATATATAGGCTATATAATAGTTCCTATATTATTATAACGTTAATATCCTTAACTTCTTTAAACTTAAATATCAGTATTATTATTTTAATTTTTTTATTATAAACGTTATATTATATTATTCTTAAAAATATTAATATATTATATATTAATTTTTATAAGGGTTCTTTCTTTTATACTTATTTAAGTTTTAAACTTCCTATTAAAATTAAGCGTTTTCTATTTTAATACCTTCTTAATTATTATTAAAAACGTAAAACGGCCGGTTTTTAAAGTTAAGATTATAAAGAGTTTTCTTTTTTTTTTACCGTTATTTACCTTTTACTATTTAATTAATTAAGTTTATATCTTAAAATTATTTTTAATTAACTTATTAAACTAATCTTATACGCGTTATACCGTTAAATTTTCACGGTTATCCGGGTCTTTTTACGTTTAATTTCTTTAACTTTTATTATATATTTAAAATCCTATATTAAGTATTCTTCCTTATTATATATAGCGTATTTAAGCATATCCTTTATAAGCCCCTTAATTACCAGCTTTATATACTTATAGATATTATAATTTTTAACGTAAACCGTATATTTTATAATAATATATTTATAACCTTAATATTTAAAATATTAATAAATATTAACCGCTTTATCTTATAATTAAGTTATTTTAAGAAATCCCTTTTAATAATTTTTTTATTTAGGATATTATTATATATTTTTATTAATATTACGTTTAATATAATAATAAAGTATTTCTTTACGCGTCTTAAGGAGTTAAGTCTCCTTATTATTAATAGAAATTTATAGTTAATAATCTTAAGCCTTAAATAAAGAATTATATTCTCCCTTTTTATATTCTCTAACGTAACCTTTTTCTTGGCTTCCTTAAAATATAATAAGTATATTTTATTTATTATAACGGTAAACGATTACCTTAAAACCTTAACCGATTTATATTCTTTTTTATTAGCTTAAGCCTTAAACTTCTTTAAGTTTTTATTTTATTTTTAAAGATATTATATTAAAAAGGATATTTTTACTTTATAGTTTACGTACCGTAATAATCTATTCTATTAATCATTCCGTTATTACCTTAAAAGTTTTTATTAATTATAGTAAGTTTATTTTTATTATTACGTTTTTCTCTTTATTATTAAATAAACGGATTATTATTATCCTCGTTTTTCTTAATACGGCCGCTTTTTCCTTTATTATCCCCTTATTTTCTGCCGCGGATACCCTTTTTATTACTTTCGTTACCCAGCTTTTTCTCGTTTAAGGGGTTATCGTTTTTATACCTTCACTTTATATACTTAACCTTAAACCGCCGTCTTTACCTTTTATTAACGCCCTTACTACCGCTTTTTAAGAGCCCTATAACCGTTCCGTTTCCCCCAGTTTTACCCCTATTTTCACGTAAAAGTCTTTTACGCTTTTTAACTTAATCCGTAATATCGGTTAAGTCTTTAATATAATATCCTTCCACTTTACCGTAAGGAGTTTTTTTAAAGTTTTTATTACCTCCCTTACCGCCCTTTCACCCTTATTTACCGGGTAATATATTATCTCCGCTTTTTATTTTTAATCCCTTAAAGTCTTATTTTCCTTATTAACTTTATTTCCCTTTATATATCCTTAATAATACTTTCGCTGCGGTTTTTTTACCTCTTCCTCCCACCCGTATTCCTCGCTATTAATATTATATTAACCTTTTTACCCCTTTATTTACCTATTATTTCCGCATTATTATTACGCGTTTTATACGCTTTAATACGCGTATTTTATTAACCTTAATTCCTTTACTTATTTTAAGCACTATCCGGCTTATTATTATTATATTACCTATACGTATTATCGCCGTTTCTATTAATATAGGTTACTTACCCGTTTATTACCTTATTTTTAATTATTACGTTACTTCCACTTATCGTACTTAATATACTTCTCTTACTATCATTAAAACTATACGTATACGCATCGTTTTGGACCTCTGGGGTCCCTTTGTTCTTCGCCATCCTATCCTATTAATTATTTTATTTAATACCTTTATTACTTACTTTATAAAAAAATTAATCCGGTCTTTATTATTTAATTAAAGGAGGTTTATAAACTATATTATTATTTCCTCCGTTTTTATATAAATTTTTATTATTTTAACCGGTTTTTACGCTTTTTTTACCGGTAATAATAAGGTTATATTAACGGTTTAATCTAAAGTTATTTATATTAATATATAATTTAAGTTATATTTTAAGTCCTTTTATGGCCTATATATTATAACCGTATTAATAACCTTTTCCGTATTAAAAATTAAATTAATCGTTATTTTAAACTTATAACTTTTTTATATAATAATTTTTTATAATATTAATAATAAGAAGTTAATTTAAGTAATAATTATTAATAAATAATTTAATTTAATATAATTTATCGTACGTTTTTCTTCGTTCTATATATAATAATATAAGTTAAAGTTTTTAAGTAATATATATTTATTTAAAGTAATTAAGATTTCTTTAAGTAATAATATTATAAAAGGTCCTTTTTTATTAATTAACGGCGGATTATATATATTATAAATATTAAGGTTGCTTTTTAAGTCCTTTTCTTTTATAATATAGAGTATATAAAGGTTTTTACTATAATAAGTAATATTTTAATTATTTACGTTAAACCGTTTATTTATAAAGAAGTATATTTTAATTATTTTATCTTTTTTAAAGGTTAAATAAAACCTTTTCCCCGGGTTAATAAATAAATATATATATAAATTATACGGTAATTCCTATATTATTATAACGTTAACATTTTCGACTTTTTTAAACTTAAATATTAATATTATTACTTTAATTCCCTCGTTATAAACGTTATATTATATTATTCTTAAAAACGTTAATATATTATATATTAACCTTTATAAAGGCTCCTTTTTTATACCCGTTTAAGTTACGGACTCTTTATTAAAACCGAGCGTTTTCTATTTTAATACCTTTTTGGCTATTATTAAAAACGTAAGATGGCCGGCCTTTAAAGTTAAAATTATAAGGAGCTTTTTCTTCTTTATTATTATTTACCCTTTATTATTTATTTAATTAAACTTACGTTTTAAGGTTATTTTTAATTAACTTATTAAATTAATCTTATATACGTTATACCGTTGGATTTTCACGGTTATCCGGGTCTTTTTACGCTTAATTTCTTTAACTTTTATTATACACTTAGAATCCTATATTGGGTATTTTTTTTTACTATATATAGCGTATTTAAGTATACCTTTTATAAGCCCCTTAATTATTAACTTTATATACTTATAAGTATTATAACCCTTCACGTAAATTATATATTTTATAGTATTAAAATATTTTATAATAATATATTTATAGCTTTAATACTTAAAATATTAATAAATATTAACCGTTTTATTTTATAACCAAATTATTTTAAAAGATCTTCCTTTAATAATCCCTTTATTTAAGACGTTATTATATATCTTTATTAACGTTATATTTAATATAACGATAAAGTACCTTTTATACGTCTTAAGGAGTTAAGTCTTTTATTATTAACGGAAGCTTATAGTTAATAATTTTAAGTTTTAAATAAAAAGCCGTATTTTTTTTTTATACTCCTTAACGTAATTTTTTTCTCGGCTTTTTTAAAACGTAATAAATATATCTTATTTATTATGACGGTAAATAATTACCTTAAAACTTTAGCCGATTTATATTTTCTTTTATTAGCTTAAGTTTTAAACCTTTTTAAGTTTTCTTTCGTTTTTAATAACGTTATATTAAAGAAGATATCCTTATTTTATAACTTACGTATAATAATAATTTATTTTATTAATAATTCCGTTATAACCTTAAAAACCTTTATTAATTATAGCGGGTTTATTTTTATAATTATATTCCTTTCTTTATTATTAAATAGGTAGATTATTATTATCCTCGCCTTCCTTAATATAGCCGTTTTTTTTCTGTTATCCCTATATTCTTTATTACGGGTACCCCCTTTATTACCTTTATTATTTAGTTTTCTTTTATTTAAGGGGCTGCTATTTTTATATTTTTATTTTATATATTTAACTTTAAACCGCTGTTTTTACTTTTTATTAACGCCTTTATTACTGCTCCTTAAAAGCCCTATAACCGCTCCGCTTTCCTTAACCTTATTCCTACTTTTATATAGAAGTTTTTTATGTTTTTTAATTTAATCCGTAATATTAATTAAGTTTTTAACGTAATATTTTTTTACTTTATTATAAGGAGTCCTTTTAAGGCTTTTATTATTTCCTTTACCGTTTTTTCGCCCTTATTTATTAAGTAACGTACCGTCTCCGTTTTTTATTTTTAATCCCTTAAGGTTTTATTTTCTTTATTAATTTTATTTCCCTTTTATATATCCTTAATAGTATTCTTATTATAATCTTTTTACCCCTTCCCCCCGCCCGTACCCCTCGCCGTTAATATTATACCGGCTTTTTTACCCTTTTATTTACCTATTATTTCCGTATTATTATTACGCGTTTTACGCGTTTTAATACGCGTATTTTATTAACCTTAATTTCTTTATTTATTTTAAGTATTATTTAACTTATTATTATTATATTACCCGTATACGTTATCGCCGTTTTTATTAATATAGATTACTTACCCGTTTATTACTTTATTCTTAATTATTACGTTACTTTTATTTATCGCCCTTAATATACTTTCTTTACTATCCCGAGAGCTATGCGTATACGTATCGTTTTGGACCTCTGGGGTCCCTTTATTCGTCGCCATCAACTTTCATAACGATAATATAACCCTTAGTTTTTAAAAAAAAAAAAGAACCTTATAACTTATAGATTTTATTATTAAGGTAAACGTTTTATTATAATTAATATCCTTACGTTATTTAAAGCCACGTATTACTTATTAAGCCTTATAATAAATTATATTATTATTAACTTTATATTTAAGGGTATAAACTTACCGTCTTTATAATATCGTTACGCCGGCGGGGATTTAACTCTACGTAATTAAAACTTAAATATATTTTTTTTTTTTAAGGGAACCATATTTATTATTTTTTATTAACTCTTAGTTTATCCGGGTATACTTATTTATTATAGCTTCTTTATAGGTTTTAAGCTTAATAAGTTCCGGGGTTATTTTAAAAAATATTAAAATTAAAAGGTATAATAATTTATTCTTATCCTAAATTAATAAAGTTAAGAAAAAAAGTAAATTCAATAATATATTATATAATTTATCCGGAAATATAAAGTTAAATTATTTTTAATTAAGTTCTTAATTTATTATTTTTACTTTTAATTATAATTAATCTTTAAGTCTTTAATTATTAAATTTAAGGGGTCCGGTAAAGTTATTTATTAAGTAAAGATTATAACCGGATATATAAATCGTTCAATAAGGGTAAAGCCTATATTAATAATATCCGTTTTAATTAAACCGTAATTCCCGAATTTCTCTTTTAAATTAAAGTTTTATTAAGGTTTTTTTATTTTCTTAAACTCTTAAATTTAATTAACAAGTTTTTTATAATCTAAATTATTTAACGGTATTATCCGTCTTTCCTTAATATATACGTTATATACGTTCTTTACTATAAAGTTAAACCGTTTTACCCATAAATTAATTATTTTAAAGTATTTATTAATCTTTTTATTAAAATTTATTAAGATATATAATTCCGATTTATTATTAAATTTAATTTAATAACCTATAATTCTTATATATATAATTAACTTTAAAGTTTATATATAAGATACGTCTGGTTTTTTATTATATTAAGCTTAATATAATATTACTTTTTTAAGTTATATATATAATATCCGTATAATTATATAGTTTACCGTTTAAATTAATTTCGGTTAAAAGCTTTTAAATATACCCCTTATTACCTATATAATTTAAGTTTTTTTTATTAATTTTCCGGTTAATTTTTTTATTAATTAAATTTTATTTAAAACTTTTACGTATTATTATTTTAAAGATAATCCTATATTATTTTAAATAATTTAAGAAAGCCTTAAACGTATATTTAACCCCGTTATTAACTTAAAGGCGTTTAATATTTTAATTTAAAGGTTATTTATACCTAACTTTAAACTCTTTAAACCGTTAAATTATGTCCGATTTATATATTAATAAATAAACTTTTAATATTATAGTCTTATGATTATAAAAAGTAATATAATACATTAATTTATTATATCTTTAAGGATTAATTATCCTTAAAAGATCTATATAAATAAGCTTTAACGGGTTTTCTATAAATTTAAAATATCCTTTATATAATTAAAAGTATAACCGTCCGGTAATATAATACGTATAATAAGCGTCTTCGGCCTTATTATTATTATAACGTTTACGTTTAAGATCTATCTTAATTAATACGTCCGTTAATTAAAATAATTTTTAAACTCCGAGGTAGCCTATATATATATATTAAGTAAGCATAGCCGAAGGTGATATAGTGGGTATGCAACGTATTCATTGATTCAGTTATCTAGGTGTATGCAGGAAGAGCAAAGATATTATCTGCAAAGGATACCCGGCCGTTCTGAGAAATACGGCTAGGTGCTTTAATATATATTATACTTCTGAATTAATACGTGTATAAACTGGATAATATTATAAAGAGTTATTAACACTTTAATACTCCCTTTAATGATAACGACGGTAATACCGGTAATCCACTTTATTTATTATTATTTATCCTTTAATACGGTATATAGGCTTAATAGCTTACGGGCAGGGATAAACTCTATTTATTTAAATGGCTTAATAAATATATCCGCTGCTTATTCCTTAAATAGAATTTACTTAAGGGTAAATTCCTTGATTTTAGTTATTATTTTATAAATTATATAATAATAATTCCGGATATATTTAATATAATCGTAATCGGACGGCTTATTAGTAATCCGTATAGCCGCTTAATTATTAATTCGTAAGGTAACGGGGTAAATATCGTTATTAAAGTAGCCTATCTTATAAAGGAGTGGGTTAAGGAAAAGAGCTTCTTATATAGCTTTATAAGCCATATTATACTCGGACTTAACTAATAAGATAATTACGGTATTTTATTAATAAGAACGAGCCGAAATAAGTCTATTTTAATATTAAAAAATATAACTTAATATAAATCGAAATATCTCTTTAACGTTAATATTGTTGAATGTGCAGGATCGCCACTTAAGAGATTACGTAACGCGGATCAGATTAAATAAGGCGGACGTGTTAAACCTAAGTGGGATAACGGCATATAGTTTTATATATAGTCTTATTTTATATATAGTAATAATTAAGTAACTTATACTTTTTAATTTTAATAAGTTATAAGCCCGGATTGCGCGTTTAAGTGCTTAAATAATATCTTCTTAATATTTAATTTAGCCTATAAACGGGGGTAAACTTATAATATAAGATATACCCGTAAACGATACCTATATATAGGCTATATTACTAAAAAATCGATTTAACCAGGCGTATAATATTATAACTATAAATAAAGAAGTTTATTTAATTACTTATATTTTTAAATTAAAAAAAAAAGATATTTTATTAATAAGAATATATAAACCGTTATTTCTTAACCCTATTAAAGGCCGTAAACGTTTATATACTGGAGAATTAAGCCGGTATTAAGTTAATAAAGCCGAAACGTAAGGCTTTTAAGGTTAATTTATATACGTAAAGCCTTAACCGGGGTTTAAATAAAAATTTAAAATATTAAATAAATATTAAATATATTATAGAATTTTACCGAGTTTAAAGCCTTAAAGATTATATTAAAATTAAATTTTTTTAAGATTAATTAAAGATAAATTACTTAAATTTAAACGTATTATAATTTAAAATTATTCGCTTTAATCTAATTTTAAAAAGTAAATACGGGACGGAATAAATAATTAATAATTAAACCTTTTAAAGTAAAAATTAATTTTTTAAAAAAAAAAGGTTAAGAATTAATTATTAAATTCTTTAATAAATAATTAAACTTAAAACGAACTTACTTATTACGGATTATAAAGATTAAAGCCTTTAAATTAAAATAAAATAATTAAAATAAATTTAAATATTTTAATTATAAAGATTAAGAGTCTTTAAATAAAAAGGGATAATAATCTTAAGGGTATATATATAGCGTTATAATATATTATAAAGTTTCATTTTAAACTTAACCGGAATAAAGAATACTTTAATTAATAAAACCTTATAAATATTACTTATTACCTTAAAGTATATAATAGTCCTATATAAAGTATAATATTTAAAGCTTATTATTTAATAGTATTATTATATATAAAGTATCCTTTTTCCTTTTATATTTAAAAACTTAAGGAAGGAAGATCGTCTTAATTTAACTAATAAAAATTAAGCTAAAAATAAAGATTACTTATTATTATAAATGCCGAAGTTATATAATAGCTTTAATTTGAAAGTATTTAAGGAACCCTTAATTAATTTATTAAATATTATTATTTTTAAATTAAGTATAAACGTTAAGAATTAAATACCGTTATTTAACGTAAACTACCCTTTACCCTTAAATAATAAGTCTTTAATATATTAAACGTTATTAAACTTAAACTTAAATACTATTAATAATTATAATATAATTAATATCTTATTAATATTATCTTCCGTATACTTTATTAATAATAACGATTAAAAAAGACTTTATTATAAGGGGGTTTTTTTAAGCTTAATCCCTTTATTAATAAATTAACAATAATAAATATTATAAAGTTAATAAATAAAAAACTAAATAATAATTAATAACCTTTAAAAATTAAAGGAAAAAAATATCTTTAAAGTATATATAACCTTAAAGAACCGTTATAATATTAATATTAAGTATTTAATCGATATTATAGAAAGCCCGGATATAATTTAAAAACGACTTAAGGATTAATATAAGTTATAAGGGTCCGGGCTATATACGGAGCTTATATAAAAACTTATAAACCTATAAAAGACTTTAAATATAATAATTAATAAGTATAATAATTATTATTAAAAAGTTTATACTAAGATTAAAACGATTAATAATTCCTTAATTATCCCAGATTATTTTATTATTTAAATATTCTTAAATAAATCAAGAAAATTATAATAAATATAATATTTAATACTTACTTAAACGGCCATATAATAGGGCCCGGGTATCCTTAAATTTTACGATATTATATAAAAAGCCCGTAATAATAAGGCTTAAGCGGTTATCCAATAATTAAACGTCTTAATATAAACCTATAAGGATACGTTAAAAGGTTATAATAAAAGGACCTTTAATAAGGCTTAAGAAAGGTTTATTTATTAATATTATACTTAAAAAAAACATAATAATAAGTATATTAAAAATAAATATTAAGATCTTTATTTTAAAAAGAAGCTTATAAAATTTTATATTAAAAAGTTTAAAATTATTAAAAAAACTATTACGCTTATAAACCTCTTAATAATAAACTTTTATTTATTAACGTATATATAATAATTAATAATAATAATATTAATTACCTTAATAAACTTATAAAAACTAATAATCCTTAATAATAATTATAATTAATATATTTTTTATAAAAAAGATTTTTTAAAGGGAGTTAAGACCTTATTAATCCTTATTTTTAAGGTTCGGGTTAATAAAAATGAATTATATAAGGGATATAAGTATTATTTATATAATATATAAGGTAGATAATAAGCCCGTTAAAATAAAATTTACGGATACGGTATATTTCCCGGTAAATTCGGTTAATTTTATATTTAAGATATAACTTTTAAATTATAAAATTTAACTTAATATAATACGGACGGTCCGGATAATAATATATAATTAAAAAAAGCTTACTTATAATAAATAAAACGGCTTATTTATAATTAATTTATAAAAACTTATTTTTATTATAATAATATTTAATATATTTTCGGCTATATTTGTTTAATATATATAAATAAGTTACCTTAAAGCTTAAAAATTATTTTAATTAATAAACGTATTAATTAAAATAAATCTTAAACGTAAACGTTATAATAATAATAAGGCTAAAAACGCTTATTATATATATTATATTACCGGACGGTTATACTTTTAATTATATAAAGGATATTTTAAACTTATAAAAAATCCGTTAAAGCTTATTTATATAAACCTTTTAAGGATAATTAATATTTAAGGGTATAATAAAAAAAATATATTATATAACCTTTTATTAATAAAATTATAATATTAAAAATTTATTTATTAATATATAAATTAAACGTAGTTTAACGGTTTAAGGAATTTAAAGTTAAATATAAATAACCCCCAAATTAAAAGATTAAACGTTTTTAAGTTAATAACGGGGGTAAATATACGTTTAAGGCTTTTTTAAATTATTTAAAATAATATAAAATTATTTTTAAAATAATAATACGTAAGAACTTTAAATAAAATTTAATTAATAAAAAGATTAACCAGAAAATTAATAAAAAGATTAAGGCTATATAGGTAATAAGGGGTATATTTAAAAGCTTTTAGCCGGAATTAATTTAAACGGTAAATTATATAATTATATAGATATTATATATATAGCTTAAAAGGTAATATTATATTAAAATTAATATAATAAAAAACCGGACGTATCTTATATATAAACTTTAAAGTTAATTATATACGTAAGAATTATAAATTACCGGATTAAGCTTAATAATAAGTTAAAACTATATATCTTAATAAGTTTTAATAAAAGAATTAATAAATACTTTAAAATAATTAATTTATAAGTAAAACGGTTTAACCTTATAATAAAGAATATATATAATATATATATCGAGGAAAAACGGATAACGCCGTTAAATAATTTAAATTATAAGGAATTTATTAATTAAATTTAAAAGCTTAAAAAAGTAAAAAAGCTTTAATAAAACCTTAATTTAAAAGAAAAGTTCAGGAATTATAATTTAATTAAAACGGATGTTATTAATATAAGCTTTATTTTTATTAAGTAATTTATATATCCGGCTATAATCTTTATTTAATAAATAACTTTACCGGACCCCTTAAGTTTAACGGTTAAAAACTTAAAGATTAATTATAATTAAGGGTAAAAGTAATAAATTAAGAATTTAATTAAAAATAACTTTAACCTTATATTTCCGGATAAACCGTATAATATATTATTAAATTTACTCTTTTTCTTAACTTTATTAATTTAAAATAAAAATAAATTATTAAACTTTTTAACCTTAATATCTTTTAAAATAACCCCGGAACTTATTAAACTTAAAATCTATAAAAAGCTATAATAAATAAATATATTTAAATAAATTAAAAATTAACGGAAAATAATAAATATAATTCCCTTAAAGAAAATAATACTTAAGTCTTAATTACGCGGAATTAAATCCCCGTTAACGTAATAATATTATAAAAACGGTAAGTTTATACCCTTAAATGTAAAGTTAATAATAATATAATTTATTATAAGGCTTAATAAGTAATATATAGCTTTGAATAACGTAAAAATATTAATTATAATAAAACGTTTACCTTAATAATAAAACTTATAAGCTTTAAGGTTTTCTTTACCTTTATAGCGGTTAACGATTAAAATTTAAAGTAAATAAACGTTAAAATAACGTTCTTTTATAATTTTAGTAAGGAAAAAATATATATAAAATAATTAAAAGGATAAAAAAAAACCGGTAAGGACGGTAAGAAATTTTATTATAAATTTAAAAAGGGCTTATATAAATTAAAATAATTATTATAGTTATAATATAATTATGTCTAAAAGTTTATAATTATATAAGGTTTTAAACTTATTTATATAGATTATTATATATTCTTTTATTTTAAAACCGGTACGATTATAACTATATATATAAATAATATTTTAATAATTAATTTATTTAAATAAAGGATTTAAGACTTAAAGATTATATTTAATTAAGAATTCTATATATTTAATTTAAATTTAATAAGTTATTATTTAAATATTATTATTATTTAAAATTAATAAAATTAAATAATCCATCTTAATTAAAAAGCTTATATTAAAGGGTAACATAAAATTATAATTAATAAGAAGTTTATTTAACGTATATACTTATATAAATCGATTTTAAGCCGGAATTATTATTTAAGGGTTATTAAGTAAAGCCGGAGTTTAAATAGTAATATTAATTGGCCGTAAACTTATTAATATATATTATATTAAGTATATAACCGGATATATTTTATACGGTAATAGTTATTAATTAATATTCCGTAAATCTATTTTATTAATATTAATTATATATAAGGTAAATTATATATTATTTACGGATTATTATGTATTTCTAGTTAATATATAAGGGTAAGCTTAAGGCTCTTAATAAGTATATTGACTCCGATTTTACGGTTAATTTTACCCGTAGGTTAACTTTAAGCTATTTCTTTAATGTAAAAAGTATACCGATTTATTAATCTTTAAAAAGGTAATTAATCGTAATATTATTTATTTATAAAGTTAAATATACGGGATAAACGTAGGCTATTAAAGAAGCTATTTGGTTAAAGGACTTATAAAGGTAAATATAACTTAATAAATCTAAATATATATTTATTATTACGATCTATAGTAATAATTAAGGGGTTATTATATTAGTTAAAAACCCGGTATATTACGTAAGGATAAAGCATATAAGTATCCAACTATATTAACTACAGGAATAACTTAAAGTTAATATTATTAATCTCGAATATATCTATATTACGGAATAGGTAATTAACGGGTTAATAAAGGCTTTACCTATCAAGACCTTTATATAGTTTAGACGGGTTTTAAGCCTTAAAAAGCCATTATATTAACAGTTTAAGGACTATATACTTACCGACGGCGGACTTAATAATAAGCCGGGTAATAAATAATGGGTAAATAATAGCTATATAGGGGAACTAATAACTTAATAACCAAGGGAGTTAACCACTTAATAATTAAGGGAGTTATTTAATAAATACGGTAATTAAACTCTTATATAAAAAGGATATAACGTTAAGGTTATAAAGGAGCTATTTAATAAGTAAGATTTACGGGCTATATATGAAGTTTAAAAAAAGTATTAAATATATAGGATCGTTACTTAAGAGATTACGTAACGCGGATTAAATTAGATAAAACGGACGTATTAAACCTAAGTAAGATAACGGCATATAGCCTTATATATAGTCTCACTTTATAATAGTAATAATCAAGCAACTTAAACCTCTCAACTTCAACAAATATAAGATACGTTTATATAGCCGATGAACTTCTTACTCTTTCCCTTAACGGGATTATAGCGTATACCGATATTATAGCTTAAATTAAGGTATTTTACTATACGCTTAACCGCGTTAATATAAATAATTATTGGGTTTACGGTAAAGCTTCCCAGCTTATTAATAAAGAAAAGAACGTTAAATTATATTATTTAAGTTATTTACTATAAAGTATTTATAATAGATATATATAGCTTTTACTCTATTTCTATTACCTTATATCCTTTAGGTATTTATTCCAGGATTATACTTTTTATTATCAATATATATAATCCTTTATTAAGATAGAATTCCATATTTATTTATTTTAATAACCGCTTAATATAGGTTAATTAAATAATATAAATAGAACGATTGGATCGGTTACATATAATATCTATATTTAAATAATATATAATATCCTTTAGCTCTTTTAAACGGAAGTATTTTTTAAGAACGTTTTTTAATTATTAAATAACTTATTTATCCTTAACGACAATAAATATATTATTTATATAGATAACGAGGATAATATTCTTTTTAAAATAATGAAATATAAAGTAATTTTTAATTATACGGTTAAATTTTAAAGATTTAAGTATTTTTTATAATATAAAGTATTATTTAAATAGAATTTATTTAAGGCTATATAATGCTTTTTAAAGATAATATATTAATTATTCGTTATTTAATTTAATCTTTATAAAACCATATAATTACTTTATTTAAATCCGGTTTTTAAGAATAACCTTAAAAAAGGCCGATACGATATTAATTACTTCTATTTTAAGATCGTTTTAAGCTATAATTATAAGTAATAAACGTTAACTTATAAATTTTATTATAACTGAAAACGTTAATAAGTAATCCTTACCTTATTATTAACGAAATCCTTTTATTATTTAACGGATTTTATATAAAAGAATCTCCCCTATAAATCCGTATTTATATAATAATACTTATCGTTTTAATATAGGCTTTACGTTTAATAAAATTAGTAAGAGTTCCTAGACCTTTTATATATTTATATAATTAAGCTCGGTTTTAAAGGCATTAAGTTACTTTTTACCGTCTAAGCCTTTTAAGGTATTATAAACGTTAAGTAAAATTAATAATTTAATTAAAATAATACTTTAAGCTTTATAAATAAAAATATAAGTTCTTAAATATATAAAAATTACCTTTTTATTATTAATCTTTATTCTTAAAAGGGCCTTATAATCCTTATGTATTCCTCCCTTTAATTAATACCCTTAAGGCTTATCCTTATTATCCTTACTTAAGTTAGTAACGTTGTTGCCCTAATTCTTACTTTCATAGACGGAATAAAAATTAATCTTATTATTATCGGATTTATATTAAGGTAATAGATTTCTAATTTTTAAAGAATATATAAAATTTAAGAAATTTAAAGAATTTAATAAATTTTAAGTATTTAATTAAGTTTTATTTAAGGAATTTAAGTTTAAATTATTATCCTTTTTACTATCTATATTTATAACGTTATTATCGTTATTATTGGTAACAACGTTAATAAATACTTAATCGGTATTATTATATTTTTCTTCGTCGTTAACTATAATTACTTATTTATTAAAACGGATATAAGTTAAGATAATAATTTTCTTTAATTTAAGATTTTAAAGTTAATATTAATTTAAAGTTTTATAGTCTATAAATTAATATTTTTTACTTTTATATTTAAGCTTTCTTACTTTTAGCTTTTTATAATAGTACGTAAAATACTTAAATAAACGTAAATAAGTAATATTAAGCTTACTTATTATTTAAGCTTTAAGTAATATTACGCCCTTAATAACCTTTATAGGTAACCGGTTCTTTATATAAATTAAGTAAGTAAGAGCTTTACCTTAAAATTTCTAAGGTATATTAACTATATAAAGAATCGACCTTACTTTATTAAAGTAAGTCTAAAAGCCGTATTTAACGATACCGTTTTAATATAAATTATATAGAGCTATTATCTTATATTATAATCCAAGGTCCTTATATAATATAACGTACTTTTTACTTATAATAATCTTATTATTACCGTAAATATAAATTAAAATATATCCTTAAGCCTTTATTTTAATAAAGTATTCCTTTAATATTTTTAATAATTTATTATAACCCTTAATTATATAAATAAATATTATATCTATAATATTATCGGTTAAAGCTATATAATAACGGTAGCCATTAATAATACGTATAATATTATTATTACCGGCGATATTATAATATTAATAAGCTTTTTTAAGTAAATACTTAATCCGCTTTTTATAATAATAAGAATATAATAAAGTTCTCGTTTATTTACTTATAATATATAATTTATAAAGATTATATTTAAGTTTTTATAATTAAAGTAAATCCGCTTTTTTTATATTAATACCGGTAATAATCTTTACGGCTTATTTAATAACGTTTATCCCGTAATAAATAAGACATTTATATAGTTAATCCTGTAATACCGGTTTTGAGAAATAAATTATTAATATTTTATTAATTATTATAAATTGAAGTTTTATTATTAAACTTTAATCGAGAATTAATCTAGTAAAAACGTTATGGTTATCCGAATTAAAAACTTATTACCGTTTTTATCCTATAATTATATTATAATCCTTTTTATTAAAAACTTGGAAAAAGACGAGGTTATTATTTATCTTAAATATATATTATATATCCGTTAGCTTAATCGGCTTTATTTTATTATTAAGGACCGATTATAAGGTAATTATCTTAATCCTTATTATTTTTATATCCTTATTATTAAAGATACCCTTTATTTAAAAGTTAATATTTATATTATTAACTTATCGGTAATTTATAAAGAGAATACGATCTTACGTATAGTAAATATCGGCCGTTATATTAAGGATAAAGTAAGCTTATTTTTATTAAGGTAATAATAAGTTATACTTTATTATTAATATTATTTTATTGGTTTAAATAAAAGTATTAATTCTTATAATAAAGGCCCTTATAATTATAGTTTCTTCTTTATTTAATTTAACCTTTTTTTATTCCCTTTTTAACGTTAAGTTTCTTATCCTTTGGTTTTTAACCATTTAAACGTTAATCAGGATATTTATATTAATATTTATTGATTTTATATAACCCCTTATAATATATATATTTATCCTTCTTTTTTAGCTTATTATTCTTGGGTTTTTCCTATTTACCGTAATTATTAACTCGGGCTTATATTACCTTTATAACCTCGTTTATATTAGATTATTAACGGTTATACTCAATAAGAGTAATAGTAAATTAATCGATATCTATTTTAATACCTTTATTCTTTACGGCTTACTCTAATAGGAATATATATACATTATATTTTTCTTTTAGGCTTATCCGGAAGAATATAATATATTATTAATTTAATACGTCGGCCTTAAGGTTAAAAAGCTTATTCTAAAGCCGTTTAAACTCTTAAGAATATTCTTATAAACTTACGTATTTAAATAAGTTTAATTATTAAAGTATTTAATCCCTAATTATCGTATCCTTAATAATATAAAGCTGCTTAAGCTTTTTTTAAATTAAGTAAGGATTCTAAATCCCTTTAATTTAATAACGGATTATATTATTAATAATTATATTAAGGATAACCTATACTTAATTATAAGCTTTCTTCTATTCTTTTAAAATTAATAAGACCTTAATTACTTTAACCTTTAATTCTGTTAATAAAGTAATAAAGTTAATATTTTAAAGGATATTCTCTTCAACGACCTTTTATATATTTATTATAATAAGGGCCGATTAAGCGTTTATATATTATAATATATAGTTTAACGATCTTTTTAACTTTATTACCTTAATATAATCAATTAATATTTTATCGAGCCTTTTCCGTTTACTTTTTATAATCGGCGGTATTATAAAATTTATCTTTAAGTATTATTATTACTATAGTTAATATAATATAGTAAATAATCCGTATTTTAATTTAATAAATAAATTAATTATTTAAATATTTCTTAATATATAGTTATAGCCACGCCGGGCTTAGAACTTAATATAATAGGTATATAACGTATTTATTAATTCAATTATTTAAATATGTATAAAAAGAGTAAAGATATCTATAAAGGATACCCGGCCGTTCTGAGAAGTACGGCCAGGTGCTTTATTATACATTATACTTCTGAATCAACACGTGTATGAACTAGACAACACCATGAGGAGTCATTAACACTCCAACAGAAGGTACGTTAAACGTTATTATAATAAGGGTAAATTCCTATAGGTCGACTATAAAAAGGCCGTTTTATTTACTATAAATAAGCTTTTTTTTTACTATATATTATTATCCGGACCGTCTACGTTATATTAAGTTAAGCCTTATAGTCTAAAAGTTACGTTTTAAATATAAAATTAACTGAATTTACCGGGAAATATACCGTATCCGTGAATTTTACCTTAACGGGCTTATTATCCACTTTATATATTATATAGGTAATACTTATACCCCCTATATAGCTCGTTCTTATTAATTTAAGCCTTAAAAATAAGGATTAATAGGGTTTTAACTCCCCCCGAAAGAATCTCCTTTTATGAAAAATATATTAATTATAGTTATTATCGAGGATTATTAACTTTTATAAATTTATTAAGGTAATTAATATTATCGTTATTAATTATTATATATACGTTAATGAGTAAAAGTCTATTACCGAAAGGTTTATAAGCGTAGTAATTTCTTTAATAATCTTAAGCTTCTTAATACGGAACTTTATAAACTTTTTTTTAAAGTAAAGATTTTAATATTTATTTTTAATATACTTATTATTACGTTTTTTCTGGGTATAATATTAATAGATAGGCCTTTCCCGGGTCTTATTAAAGGTCCTTTTATTATAACCCTTTAACGTATCCTTATAGGCTTATATCGAGACGTTTAATTACTGGATAGCCGCCCGAGCCTCCTTATTACGGGTGCTTTATATAATATCGTGAAATTTAAGGGTACCCGGGTTTTATTATATAGCCGTTTAAGTAAATATTAAATACTATGTTTATTACGACTTTTTTAATTTATTTAAGAATATTTAAATAATAAAATAATCCGGGATAATTAAGGAATTATTAATCGCTTTAATCTTAATATAAACTTTTTAATAACGGCTATTATACTTATTAATTATTATATTTAAGGTCTTTTATAAGCCTATAAGCTTCTATATAAACTTTATATATAGTCCGGACCCTTATAGCTTATATTAATCCTTAAGTCGTTCTTAAATTATATTTGGGCTTTCTATAATATTAATTAAATACTTAATATTAATACCGTAACGGTTTTTTTAAGGTTATATATACCTTAAGGGTATCTTTTTTTTTTTAGTTTTTAAAGGTTATTAATCGTTATTTAATCCTTTATTTATTGGCTTTACGATATTTATTATTATTAATTTATTAATAAAGGGATTAAGCTTAAGGGAAACCCCCTTATAATAAAGTCTTTTTTAGTTATTATCGTTAATAAAGTATACGGAAGACGGTATTAATAAAATATTAATTATATTATAATTATTAATAGTACTTAAATTTTATTGAATGTGCAGGATCGCCACTTGGGAGATTACGTAACGCGGATTAGATTAAATAAGGCGGACGTATTAAACTTAAGTAAGATAGCGGTATATAGCCTTATATATAGTTTTACTTTATATATAATAATAATTAAGTAACTTATACCTCTTAATTTTAATAGGTTATAAGCCCGGATTATACGTTTAAGTATTTAAATAATATCTTCTTAATATTTAATTTAGCCTATAAACGGTAGTAAATTTATAGTATAAGATATACCCGTAAACGATACCTATACGTAGGCTATATTATTAAAAAAAAATCGATCTGGCTAAATATATAATATTACGGCTATAAATAGAAAAGCCTATTTAATCACTTATATTTCTAAATTAAGAAAGGAGGACGTTTTATTAACGAGAATATATAAACCGTTATTTCTTAGCCTTATTAAGGGCCGTAAACGCCTATATACCGGAAAGTTAAGCCAGTATTAAGTTAACGGAATTAAAACGTAAAACCTTTAAGGTCAACTTATATACGTAAAGCCTTAACCGGGGTTTAAGTAAGAAATTTAAGACGTTAAATAAATATTAAATATATTATAAAACTTTATTAAGTTTAAAGCCTTAAAGACCGTATTAAAATTAAGTTTTTTTAAGATTAATTAAAAATAGATTATTTAAATTTAAACGTATTATAATTTAAAATTATTCGCTTTAATTTAATTTTAAAAAGTAAATACGGGACGGAATAAATAATTAATAATTAAACCTCTTAAAATAAAGATTAATCCTTAAGAAAAAGGGATTAAGAATTAATTATTAAATTCTTTAATAAATAATTAAACTTAAAATGAATTTATTTATTATAGATTATAAAGATTAAAGCCTTTAAATTAAAGTAAAATAATTAAATACCTTAATTATAAAGATTAAAAGCCCTTAAGTAAAAAAAAAAAATAAAAAATTTTAAAGGTATATATATAATATTATAATACGTTATAAAGTTTTATTTTAAATTTAATTAAAATAAAGAATATTTTAATTTATAAAGCTTTATATTATTTATTATTTTAAAGTATATAATAATTTTATATAAAGTATAATATTTAAACTTTATTATTCGGTAATATCGTTATATATAAAGTACTTTTTTTCCCTTTATACTTAGAAACTTAAAGAAAAAAGATTATTTTAATTTAATTAATAAAGATTAAGTTAAAAATAGGGATTACTTATTACCGTAAATATTAAAGTCGTATAATAACTTCGGTTTAAAAGCATTTAAAGAACCCTTAATCGATTTATTAAATATTATTATCTTTAAGTTAAATATAAACGTTAAAAATTAAATATTATCGTTTAACGTAAATTACTTTTTACCCTTAAATAGTAAATCTTTAATATATTAAACGTCGTTAAACTTAAACTTAAATATTATTAATAATTATAATATAATTAATATTTTATTAATACCGTTTTCCGTATATTTTATAAACGATAATAATTTAAAAAAATTCTATTATAAAAAAGGTTCTTTTAAATTTAATCTTTTTATTAATAAATTAATAATAATAAATATCATAAAGTTAATAAATAAAGGATTAAATAATAATTAATAACCTTTAAAAATTAAAGAAGAAAGATACCCTTAAAATATATATAGTTTTAAAGAATTATTACGGTATTAATATTAAGTATTTAATTAATATTATAGAAAACCCAAATATAATCTAAAAACGACTTAAGGATTAATATAAGCTATAAGGGTCCGGATTATATATAAAGTTTATATAAGAGCTTATAAATTTATAAAAAACTTTAAATATAATAATTAATAAATATAATAACCGTTATTAAAAAGTTTATATTAAGATTAAAATAATTAATAACTCTTTAATTATCCCGGATTATTTTATTATCCAGATATTCTTAAATAAACTAAAGGAATTATAATAAACGTAATACTTAGTATTTACTTAAACGGTTATATAATAAAACTTAAATATTCTTAAATTTTATAATATTATATAAAAAACTTATAATAAGGAGGCTTAAGCGGTTATTTAATAATTAAACGTTTTAATATAAGTTTATAAGGATACGTTAAAAAGTTATAATAAAAGGATTTTTAATAAAATCCGGGAAAAACTTATTTATTAATATTATACTTAAAAAGGGTATAATAATAAATATATTAAAGATAAATATTAAGACCTTTACCTTAAAAAGAAACCTATAAAATTCTATATTAAGAAGCTTAAGACTATTAAAGAAACTATTACGTTTATATATATTTTAATAATAGATTCTTATTTATTAATATATATATAATAAATAACGATAATAATATTAATTACCTTAATAAATTTATAAAAGTTAATAATCCTTAATAATAATTATAATTAATATATTTTTTATAAGAAAAGATTCTTTTAAAAGAAGTTAAAACCTTATTAATTCTTATTTTTAAGGCCCGGATTAATAAGAATAAATTATATAAGGGGCATAAATATTATTTATATAATATATAAAGTAAAAAGTAAGCTTATTAAGGTAAAATTTACGGATATAGTATATTCTTTAATAAACTTAATTAATTTTATATTTAAAACGTAACTTTTAAACTATAAAACTTAACTTAATACGATATAAATGGTCCGGACGATAATATATAATTAAAAAAGCTTACTTATAATAAATAAAACGGTTTATTTATAGTTAATTTATAAGAACTTACCCTTATTATAACGGTATTTAACGTATTTTTAACTATATTTATTTAATATATATATATAAGCTATTTTAAAGTTTAAAAATTATTTTAATTAATAAATATATTAATTAAGATAAATCTTAAACGTAAACGTTATAATAATAATAAGGTTAAAGATACTTATTATACGTATTATATTATTAAACGGTTATATTTTTAATTATATAAAGGATACCTTAAACATATAGAAAATCCGTTTAAGCTTATTTATATAAATCTTTTAAAGATAATTAATCCTTAAAAATATAATAAAATAACGTATTACGTAACCTTCCGTAATAATAAGATTATAATATTAAAAATCTATTTATTAATATATAAATCGGACGTAATTTAACGGTTTAAAAAGTTTAAAATTAAGTATAAATAACCCCCGGATTAAAAGATTAAATACTTTTAAATTAATAATAAAAATAAATATACGTTTAAAGTTTTCTTAAATTATTTAAAATAATATAAGATTATCTTTAAAGTAATAATACGTAAAAGTTTTAAATAAAATTTAATTAATAAAAAAATTAATTAAGAAATTAATAAGAAAATTAAAATTATACGGATAATAAGAAATATGTTTAAAAACTTTTAACCGGAACTGGTTTAAACGGTAAATTATATAATTATATAAATATTATATATATAACTTAAAAAGGTAATATTATATTAAGCTTAATATAATAAAAAACCGGATATATCCTATATATAAACTTTAAGGTTAATCGTATACGTAAGAATTATAAGTTATTAAATTAAACTTAATAATAAATCGGAACTATATATTTTAATAAATTTTAATAAAAAGATTAATAAATATTTTAAGGTAATTAATCTATAAATAAAACGGTTTAATTTTATAATAAAGAATATATACGATATATATATTAAGGAAAAACGGATAATACCGTTAAATAACTTAAATCGTAAAAAGCTTATTAATTAAATTTAAGAACTTAAAAAAATAAAAAGGCCTTAATAAAATTTTAATTTAAAAAAGAAGTTTAAGAATTACGGTTTAATTAAAACGGATATTATTAATATAAGCTTTACCTTTATTAAATAACCTATATATCCGGCTATAATTTTTACTTAATAAATAACTTTATTAAACTTTTTAAGTTTAATAATTAAAAATTTAAAGATTAATTATAATTAAAAGTAAAAATAATAAATTAAGAACTTAATTAAAAATAACCTTAACCTTATATTTCCGGATAAACCGCGTAATATATTATTAAATCTATTCTTTTTCTTAGCTTTATTAACTTAAAATAAGGATGAATTATTATATTTTTTAACCTTAATATCCCTTAAAACGACTTTAAAACTTATTAAGCTTAAAACTTATAAAGAAATTATAATAAATAAATATATCCGGATAAATTAAGAATTAATAAAAGATAATAAATACGGTTTTTTTAAAGAAAATAATACTTAGGTTTTAATTATATAAAGTTAAATCTTTACCGGCGTAACGATATTATAAAAACGGTAAATTTATACCCTTAAACGTAAAATTAATAATAATATAATTCGTTATAAGGCCCGGTAAATAATACGTAACTTTAAATAACATAAAGGTATCGACTATAATAAAACGTTTACTTTAATAATAAAATTTATAAGTTATAAGGTTTTCTTTACTTTTATAATAATTAACGATTAAGATTTAAAATAAATAAACGTTAAAATAACGTTTTTTTATAGTCTTATTAAGGAAAAAGTATATATAAAATAATTAAAAAGATAAAAAAAGATTAATAAAAACGGTAAGAAGCTCTATTATAAACTTAAAAAAAGCCTATATAAATTAAAGTAATTATTATAATTATAATATAATCGTTTTTAAAAGTTTATAATTATATAGGGTTTTAAACTTATCTATACGGACTATTATATATTCTTTTACCTTAAAATCGGTATAATTATAACTATATATATAAATAACGTTTTAATAATTAATCCGTTTAAGTAAAAGATTTAAAACTTAAAGGCTATATTTAATTAAGAATTCCGTATATTTAATCTGGATTTAATAAGTTATTATTTAAATATTATTATTATTTAAAATCGATAAAATTAAATAATCTATTTTAATTAAAAAGCTTATATTAAAAAAATAATATAAAATTATATTAACAAGAAGCTTACCCGATATATATATTTATATAAGTTAATTTTAAACCGGAACCGTTACTTAAGGGCTATTAAATAAAGCCGGAGTTTAAATAATAATATTAATTAACCGTAAGTTTATTAATATATATTATATTAAGTATATAACCGGATATAGCTTATATAATAATAGTTATTAACCGGTATTCCGTAAATCCGTTTTATTAATATTAATTATATATAAAATAAATTATATATTATTTACGGATTATTATATACTTTTAATTAATATATAAGGATAAGCTTAAAGCTTTTAATAAATATACCGACTTTAATTTTACGGCTGACTTTATTTATAAGTTAACTTTAAGTTATTTTTTTAACGTAAGGAATATACCGATTTATTAATCTTTAAAAAGGTAACCGATTATAACGTTATTTACTTATAAAGTTAAATATATAGGATAAACGTAAGCTATTAAGGAAGTTATTTAATTAAAAGATTTATTAAAATAAATATAACTTAATAAATTTAACTATATATTTATTATTACGATCTATAATAATAATTAAAAGGTTATCGTATTAATTAAAAACCCGGTATATTACGTAAGGATAAAGTATATAAGTATTTAATTATATTAATTATAAGAATAACTTAAGGTTAATACCGTTAATCTCGAATATATTTATATTACGGAGTAAGTAGTTAATAGGTTAAGAAAGGCCTTATTTATTAAGACCTTTATATAGTTTAAACGGGCTTTAAGCCTTAAGGAACTATTATATTAATAATTTAAGGACCGTATACTTATTAACGGCGGCCCTAATAATAAGTTAAGTAATAAATAATAGGTAAATAATAATTATATAAAGGAATTAATAACTTAATAATTAAGGGAGTTAATTACTTAATAATTAGGGGAGCTACTTAATAAATACGGTAATTAAACTCTTATATAAAAGGATATAACGTTAAGGCTATAAAGGAGTTATTTAATAAGTTAAATTTATAGGCTATAT
Source organism: Niebla homalea (assembly GCA_019925105.1). Lineage (NCBI taxonomy): Eukaryota > Fungi > Ascomycota > Lecanoromycetes > Lecanorales > Ramalinaceae > Niebla > Niebla homalea. Next base: position 352,513 of record JAHGAU010000039.1, on the reverse strand, counting down.
ATAAAGTTTAAAAAGGAGTATTAAATATATAGGATTACTACTTAAGAGATTACGTAACGCGGATTAAATTAAATAAGGCGGACGTGTTAAACCTAAGTAGGATAGCGGTATATAGCCTTATATATAATCTCACTTTGTACATAATAATAATCAAGCAACTTATACCTCTCAATTTCAACAAATTTAAGTTTAACGACGTTTAATATATTAAAAACTTATTATTTAAAAGTAAAAGATAGTTTATATTAAATAACAATATTTAATTCTTAACGTTTATATTTAACTTAAAGATAATAATATTTAATAAATCAATTAAAGGTTCCTTAAATATTCTTAAATTAAAGTTATTATATAACTTTAGCGTTTACGGTAATAAATAATCCCTATCTTTAACTTAATCTTTATTAATTAAATTAAGATAATCTTCCTTTCTTAAGTCTTTAAGTATAAAGGGAAAAAGGGTATTTTATATACGATAATATTACTGAATAATAAAGTTTAAATACTATATTTTATACGGGATTATTATATACTTTAAAATAATAAGTACTGGGCGAGCGTGGCGGAATGGCATTTTTAAGTACAAAAGATAAACTATAGAATAATCGAACATTTCAAGGGTAAAAGACGATTTCATTAAGAGCCTTTAAACCCTATCCGGTAAATTATATAATTAATATAGATAAAACAGTAATAAATATCTAACGATTTATTGGTACCTATAGTTAACCCTAAATAAGCTTAATTGCCATATAAGGTTAATAAAAAGGGATTACGGGAATTTAACGTTAAAAGGTTAAAGTTAAGATTAAATAAAGTTAATCCGAAAAACTATATAGTGAAGTATTTAAAATAAAGTTTAAATATTAAGAAAAATAAAGTTATATAATCGGGGTTACCTTTCCCCGATTAAGCTTAATATTATTATTAAATCTTTATTATAAACTATAACGTTAAAAAATAAAGGATTCTTAACGGAAATAATAAATTAAGGATTTAAAATAATTATTAATCTTAATCGGGTTAACGTAAAAACTTAATCGTAATATTAAGGTAAATAATTACGAAGGAAAGGTTTTTATTTAAATCGGGTTAATATTTAGGGTAAATTAAGGTTAAATTAACCGATTACGGTTTCCTTTTCCCTTTTAAAATTGAAACGATAAGTTTAAAATAAATACAAATATTAAAATAACCATAACCTAGCCATTAGCATTATGGAACGCTGAAATTAACTTAAAGTAACTAGACTCATATATAAACAAATCAATCAATCAATCAATCAAAATAATAAGTAATATAAAGCTTTATTAATTAAAGTATTCTTTATTCCGGTAAAGTTTAAAACGAAACTTTATAACGTATTATAGCACTATATATATACCCTTAAGATTACTATCCTTTTTTACTTAAAGGCTTTTAATCTTTATAATTAAAGCGTTTAAGCTTATTTTAATTATTTTATTTTAATTTAAAAACTTTAATCTTTACAATTTATAATAAATAAACTTATTTTAAGTTTAATTATTTATTAAAGAATTTAATGGCTGGTTCTTAACCTTTTTTTTCTTAAGGATCAATTTTTATTTTAAGAAATTTAGCTATTAATTATTTATTCCGTCCCGTATTTATTTTTTAAAATTAAGTTAAAGTAAATAATTTTAAGTTAAAATATATTTAAATTTAAGTAATTTATTTTTAATTAATCTTAAAAAACTTAATTTTAATACGGTCTTTAAGGCTTTAGATTCAGTAGAATTTTATAATATATTTAATATTTATTTAACGTCCTAAATTTCTTACTTAAACCCCGGTTAAAGCTTTACGTATATAGGTTAACCTTAAAGGCTTTACGTTTTAACTTTATTAATTTAACGCCGGTTTAACTCTCCGGTATATAAGCGTTTACGGCCTTTAATAAAGCTAAGAAATAACGGTTTATATATTCTTATTAATAAAATGTCCTTTTTTTTTAATTTAAGAATATAAGTAATTAAATAGGCTTCTTTATTTATAATTATAATATTATACGCTTAATTAAATCGATTTTTTAATAATATAGCCTATATATAAATATCGTTTATAAATATATTTTATATTATAAATTTATTACCGTTTATAGGCCAAATTAAATATTAAGAAGACGTTATTTAAGTACTTAAATATATAGTCCGGGCTTATAACCTATTAAAGTTAAGAAATATAAGTTACTTAATTATTACTATATATAAAATAAGACTATATATAAGGCTATATGCCGCTATCTTACTTAAGTTTAACACGTCCGTCTTATCTAATCTGATCCGCGTCACGTGATCTCCTAAGTGGCGATCCTGCATATTCAACAATAATCCCTTATAATATTAATAATAAGAAGTTAATCCAAGCGGTAATTATTAATAAATTATCCGATTTAATATAATTTATTATACGCCCTTCCTTATTTTATATATAGTAATATAAGTTAAAGTCTTTAAGTAATATATATTTATTTAAAGTAATTAAGACCTCTTTAAGTCACGGTATCATAAAAGGTCCTTTTTTATTAATTAACGGCGGGTTATACGCGTTATAAATATTAAGGTCGCCCTTTAAGTTCCTTTCCCTTATAATATAGAGTATATAAAGGTTTTTATTATAATAAGTAATATCCTAGTTATTTACGTTAAACCGTTTATTTATAAAGAAGTATATTCTGGTTATTTTATCCCCTTTAAAGGTTAAGTAAAACCCTTCCCTTAAGTTAATAAATAAATATATATATAAACTATATAATAATTCCTATATTATTATAACGTTAACGTTTTTAACTTTTTTAAATTTAAATATTAATATTATTATTTTAATTCTTTTATTATAGACATTATATTCTATTATTCTTAAAAGCGTTAATATTGATTGATTGATTTATTTATACTACGGATCTAGCTAGGCTAATTCCGGCGTTCCTTCATACTCGGCTATTTAACCTTACTAATAACCGTAAAAACCCGATATCTATTATATTAAGAGTAAAAACCGGTATTTACCTAGCCTTTATTTTCGTTTTAAGGGTTAAGAATATTTATAACCGTTTAAAAAGTAAGAACTTATTTATACGCCTTTTTTAAGAAAATCTATAATATTATAATTAAATTTATTTAAGGGTTACCTTTAAACCTATTGCCCTTCCGTTATCTTACGGGTTTATTTAATGTTAAAATTTCAAAATTTCAATTATATTATTAAATATCCTTATTAATACGTATATTATTATTATTTTATTTATATAACTTTATTAATTAATATAACATCGTTTTTTGTATCGCTCCGGTATCTATAGCCCTTTTAGCCCCCTATTAAGTATAATTTTCCCGTTACTACTTTTTACCCCCGGGTTAACGGCGAGGTTTCTTAATTAAGTTTTCGACCATTTTATTTATTTTTTAATTAAGTTAAATTATAATAATAAGCCTATAATTATTATAAATTTAACGGTTACTTTAATACCTTTTTTATTAATAAGTATTTAACGATAATTATTAATCTTTATCCTTTTAATTAATTTTAATTTAAGCTTTTTAAATAGTAAATAAGAGATTAATACGTATATAGTATCCTGTTTCCGTTATTTATATTTATAATTAACGTTAATCCGGTTACCGGTATATATAATAAAAAGGAAGTAAGTTAAGCCGTTTTTATTTATCCGGAGTTAAATTATTAATACGTTATTACCTTTTTTTATAATCCCGTAACGCCGGAAATATTTATTAATAACCTTATCGTTATTTAAAGCCGGGTACCGTCGCCCTTAAGGGATTAATTCTTTATATTTACGTTAACGCTCTATTTACCTTTTTATAATTTATAAGGTAATTATTATTAATTTTATTTTTATAACCTTCTTTTCCTCCGTTATTCTTATTTTAAGTAAGGATCCGTATATTTTTACGTTAATTTCTTAAAGGTAAGTTAAGTTAACCTTTTTCTTAACTTATTTTAATTTAATTTCTATAGAAGGAATAAATACCGTTTCTTTACGTTTTTTTATCCGAGGCCTTTTATAATTTTAATAAATACATTCGTTTCTTATTAATATAATTAAATTCATATTTTTTTAAGTTTTACTTAAGTAATTATTTAATTAAGGGTTAACTTTATTAATAATATAAAGATTTTAAATTCCAATATCGGGACGGAAGTTACTTTATATACTTTACTTATTACTTTTAGGTATTAATTTTAAACTTTTTATAATTACCGGACAGGTTCTTTTTTATATTTAAATATGTCCTTAAATACGTATTAAATAATTATTACGTACATTAATATAAGCTTTATAATTATTTAATAAATAATTTTAACCTTTTATAAAATAGCTTTTTATATTAATATTATAAAGTAAATAAAGCCTTTTTCTTATAAAATTATTTTCTTTTAAATTTTTCTTATATAGTCCTTTTAATCTAGTTTCTTATTAATTTATAAATTAAATACCTTAATATTAACTTCCGGTTTTACCGTTATATTATTTAAGTTTACCGTAACTATTATATCGTACAGTTTTAGGCTCCTTATTATATAAATAAGTTTATATTTATACGGGGTAAATTAAGCTTTATATATCTTTACTTATTATAAATAGACTTTATAAGCCTATTTTAACTTTAAATAATTTATATAAGTAAACGTATTATAAATTAAGAAGTAAATATTATTAATAAAGCCTTTTATTTAAACCTTTTATTTTAATTTTATTAAGTCTTTAATAAACGGGCCGTTAAAGAATAAAAATAAAATTAAGGAAATAAATAACCTTTAAAGAATCCCTATTATTACGGGCTTTATTATATTTATTTTATATCCTAAGCTAATTAATATTACTCGGTTATTTAAGAAATTCTTTATTTAATTTATAAAAAAAAATAAAACCCTTTTTTTCCGTAAATTATATAATAACCTTTAATAATTTACTTTATTAAACGTTTTTATAATATTTAAGGAAAGAAGACTTATAACGTACTTTTTTTTATAGCCTTATATTATATATACGTTATCAATTAAGCCTTTAAAAGCCGTTTCCATCGATTATCCTTTTCTTATTTTTATTTATTAATTAAAAAGTAGCTTATATTCTTTTACGTAATTATTTAAGATCTTTATAATTATTATTTTTAAAACTTTCTTTAACGTATGAAGGAATACTATAGGTTTATATAACTTTATTTTTAAGTAATTTAATTTAACCGGCTTTTTAAGGATAATCGTCTTAATTTCTTTAAATTTACGGGGGTAATATCCTATATTAAGGTAAACTTAAAATAAATAAATAAAGACCTCTTTAAATAATAACGTTATTATAAATAGGAATTTATTTAATATATTATTAAATTTAAGAACCTTATTTTTTTTAATTTATTAATTACCTTAATTATTATCTTTTAAATTATTATTTTATTTATTATTATTAATTTAGGATATATAATACCGTTAATATTTATTAAATTAACTTCCGGTAATAAAGGAAAAAACGCCCTTTAAAGAGCCTTAATTTTACCGTTAAAGGTATTTATTACCGTACCGTTTAATCTTTTTAAGGATAAAAACTTAAAAATAAGTTTAAATTTCTTATTTTATTCTTTACCATATTTTATTAACTTTTAAATATTATAAAAGGAGACCATTAAGTTATATATTATAGCCCGGAAGTTGTCAGGTACTAAGAGTACTGAAGTAAAATGTGGGTGTAACATGTATGATGATTGTCTATCTAGCTATGGAGCTGAAGGTGAGTGTGCGCGCCAAGCACCGCTATACCTATTTGGGTGCTAGTGCCCGATAAGCTCTTGGTATACGCATATTATATATAATAAATATACCATAAAAAGAAAGACCGCTACGCCCTCGTAACGACGGTAAGGTAGAAGTCCTTATTATGAAAAGCGGCTTTAAGGCTAAGGAATTAATATAACTTACGCCGAGTATGCTGGGGAAGTAAAAATGTATTACGGTTATTAAGTATTAAGGTATTATAGTATTAAGAATTTGAAAAAACCGTATATTAAAGGATTATCGTAAAGATACGGTATTAACCCGGGAAATAATCGTGGATTTAAACCTTATACTTAAGTTAAATCGCTTAAATCCGTAATATCCGTAATTTAACCGGTCGAGTTCTTTACTACCGTAATAACGGTATTATTCCAATATAAGCTATGAAAGGACTATATATTACCCTTCTCGTTATAAAGGTAAGTTTAATTGTTTACCCAGTATATATTAACGTATTCGTTTTACGGTAAGGGCTTAATCTTATTATCGGACTTAAAAGTAGGGTCGGTATCACTATTATTATAGCAGAGGTAATAAACCCTTAAAGGGTCTGGTATTAAAAGTGCCTTACGGGTAATATTATTAATTAAGCGGTATTTATTACTACTTTTAAATTAAGTAATTCTATTGGTAATTTAACGTAATTCCGTATAATATAGTTTTACGGGATTAAATTCATTTTTATTAAGGCTATAATAGCTCATTTACTGAAGCTTTAATTTACCGTAGGAATAATAGGACTTATATTAGCCAGGCTAATGAATATAGATATTATTAATAAAGTTATTAAGGTTATTATTAATAAGACGGTTTAAAGTATTTTATAAAAAGCTTTTAAATCGGTTAAAAGTTATCTATATAGATTATTATTAGGTATATTATTAAGTATCGTTATTAATACGATAATAAAGTATTATTACTTTATTAATAAATACGGTAATACTTTTTTAATTAATAACGTCTTTACGTATATAATATATTTATATAAGTTGCTTAAGGAGTTAATTCTCCGGGGTTTTAAACCGTTTCTTAAATATAGAATAAAGAGGATTTAAGTTATTTTAATAAATAAACATCTTATAAGTGGATTTATTAAGTTCAGAAATCCACCAGTTATAAGCTTCTTAAGAGCCGTTTTCTTTTAAAAAATAAGTAATAATATAATTAAGTATAAGCTTAAGTAATTTAATCGTTATAATACTATTAAGTTAATCGATAAATATATAAATATTACCGGTACCGTTAAAGTGGCCGACTTTTTTAATACGTTAACGGTTTAACTCACTTAATTTTATAAAAGAGCGTATTACTCCGGCTTTTAATATATCCTTCTTTTTATTACCGGTATCTACAAATGGTAATTCAATAGAGTTTAAATATATTTCTTTATAAATACGTTATAAACGATCTTTACGATAAAGATTATTAATATTAAAGTCCCGATATTATTTTTAAGTTAAGAAACGTAAGTTCCTTAATAATATTTAAGAACGTTGTTCCTTTAATAAAATAATATCTTTAATAAGCTTCTTATTATTAAAACGGATTTCCGTATTATTGGCTTTAAGGGTCTTTATAATATTAAAGACTTTATTAAATAAGCCCCCTTAAAATTAAATAGTTTTAAGGAGAGCTTATAAGCTTACTTTAACTAATATACTAAATAAATACGGGTAAATTAACGAATATTTAAAGTATCGAATAGCCTATACGAAGGGTTCGATAAATTGACTATAAATAACTTACGCGTAGCCTATCTATAAGATAAATAGGAAGGTAGAGGTATAAGTGAACTCTGTATTAATAACCTGGTAAAAGAACCAGTACTATTACGACTATTTATTAGGTACTAAGAGTACTGAAGTAAAATGTAAATATAATATGTATAATGATTATCTATCTAGCTATAGAGCTGAAGGTGAGTGTGCGCGTCAAGCACCGCTATACCTATTTGGGTGCTAGTGCCCGATAAGCTCTTGGCATGCGCACATTGCACATAACAGAAGTATATTTATTTAGCCTTCCGGATAACTTTCTTTTTTTCCTTTTAAGCTTTCTTTAACCGCTAAAGTATCTCCCGGTTCCTATATTTAATAGTTTACTTTATAAGCGTTTTTATTTTTATAATTATTTTTATATATTTTTTATTCTAATAAATTTTAACTTTTTTAAACGGCTTTATTATTAAAATTATTATATTAATTACCTTATTTAAAGCCTTTATTACCTACTTTATAAAACGGTTGATCTATTCCTTATTATTAAGCCGGAAAAGCTCCGTTAATTAAGATATTACTTTTATCGCCTTTATAAATACCTTAATTTCCTTAACCGTTTTTTACGTTTATTTAAATAATAAAGGCGGAATCATATTAACGGATTAATTTAAGGTTATCTATATTAAGACGTAATTTAAACCGTATTTTAGGTTTTCTCGGGGTTTATATATTATAATTAAGTTAATAATATTTTCTAAGTTAAATATTAAATTAATTGTAAATTTAAGTTTATAACTTTTTTATATAATAGCCTTTTTTAACGTTAATAACGTAAAGTTAAACCGTATAATAATTATTAATAACTTTTTAAATTTAATATAATTAATTATATAAACTTCCTTATTTTATTAAGCGTAATAAAGATTAAAATCTTTTATTAAAAGGTATTTATTAAATATAGTTATAATATCTTTAAATAACGGGATTATAAAGGGTTTTTTCTTATTAATCGGTAATAGATTATACGTATTATAAATATTTAAATTACCCTTAATATCCCTTTCTTATATAATCCGGAGTATATATAAATTCTTTCCGTAATAAATAACGTCTTAATTATTTATATTTAGCCTTTTATTAATAAAGAAATACGTTTATATCGTTTTATTATTTTTAAAGGTTAAATAAAAATTATTTCCTGGGTTAATTAAAAAATAAATATACAGATTATATAGTGGCTTTTATATCGCTATAATATTAATATCCTTTACTTTTTTAAATTTAAATATTAATATTATAATTTTAACTACTTCCTTATATACGTTATATTATATTACTTTTAAAAGCATAAATATATTAAATATTAATATCCGTCGGGTTTTTTTTTATTAACTTTTATTTATATAAACGGTTTTTCTTTAAGGTTAAGCGTTATTTATGTTAATTTTTTTATTATAATAATAATCCCGGTTAAATAACCGGTTTTAAAAATTAATATTATTATAAGCTTCCTCCTTTTTATATTATCGGTTATTACGTTTTACTTTTTTTTATTTAATAAATTTTATTCGCGTTTTAAGATTATCTTTAATTACTTTACCGGTTTAAATTTATATAAATTATAATATTAAACCTTAACCGTTATTTTAATCTCTTTACGTTAAGTCTTTTTTATTCTTATCGTATATTATAAGTTCTACGTTAAATAATTATTATTATTATACGTTACGTATTTTAACGCGTCCTTTATTAAGCCCTTTATTATTAAGTTAACGTATTTATATATATTATATCCTTTAGTATATACCGCGTACTTTATATTATTAAAGTACTTTATAATAATATATCTATACCCTTAATATTTAAAATATTAATAAATATTTATTACCTGGTTTTAAGATCTTATTAATTTAAAGGACTTATTTTTTATTACCTTTTTATCGAGGATATCGTTATATATCCTGATTAATATTACGCTTAAGATAACCGTAAAGTATCTTTTTATATAATTAAAAACGTTTAACTTCTTTATTATAAAGGGGAAATTATAATTAATAATTTTTAACTTAAAGTAAAAAATTATATTCTTTTTTTTTATCCGCCTTAAAATAACTTCTTTTTCTTTTTTTATAAACTTTATTAAATATATCTCGTTTACCGTAATAATAAAGGATTACTTTAATATTTTTATTATTTTATACCCCTTTTTACCGGCTTATCCCTTTAACTTCTTTAGCTTTTTTTTTACCTTTAATAAAATTATATTAAAAAAATTATCCCCGCTTTATAGCTTACGTACCGTAATAATCTATTTTATTAATAATTTTCCCGTTATTTTAAACGTTTTTATTAATTATAATAAGTTCGCCTTCGCCGTTATACTTTTTTCCTCCTTATTTAATAATTATACGGTTATTATTTTCGTTTTTTTTAATATCGCCGTTTTCTCCCCCGCTTTTATCTTTTTTACCGTTAATGCCGGCGCCGCCTTTATAACCTTTACTATTTAACTTATTCCTGTTTTCTTTTTTAAAGTTTTCCCCGTTACTTTTTTACTTTATATATATCCTTTTTATTTTTTTTTACTTCCGTTTACCGGCGCTTTTATTATTATTCTTTAAGCTCCGCGTAATTTTTTTAATTCCCTTAAATTTCTCCCCGTATTTACGTAAAAATCTTTTATCCCCTATAACTTAATTTATAATATCGGCTAAATCTTTAACGTAATATTTTTCTATATAATTATAAGGAAACCTTTTAACGCCCTTATTACCTCCTCCCTTATTGCTTTTCCCCTGCGTATTTAACGGTTATTTTTTTTTATAATTTATTCTTATTTACTTAATATCTCCCTATCTTCCTTTAATTTTCTTTTAATTTATATATACTTAATAAAACCTTTTATATCTCTGCTTATTTTTTATCCGTCCTTACGTATCGTCTTTACCTTTTCCGCCCTTTATTTATTACCTTTAATAATAATACTTTTACGCGTTATACGCGTTTTTTTACGCGTATTTTATTAATTATAGGCTCTTTATTTAATTTAAGGCCTTTTTATTTCATATTTATCGTATCGTTTATATAACTTATTACCGTTCTTATTAACTTAAGCCGCTTATCCTTCCTCCCCCTTTACCTTTATTATTACTCCGCTTCCGCTTATCGCATTTAAAGTATTGTCCTTACTGTCGCTTAAGCTATATACGCGTACATCGTTTTTAACCTCTGGGGTCCCGTTATTCGTCGCCATTTTCTCCCTTAAGCGTTAATATATTATATATTAACCTTTATAAAAACTCCCTTTTTTATATCCGTTTAAGTTATAAACTTCTTATTAAAGCCGAGCGTTTTCTGGTTTAATACCTTCCTAGTTATTATTAAAGACGTAAGACGGCTAGTCTTTAAAGTCGGGATTATAAGGAGTTTTATTTTTTTTATTTTATCTGTTACCGTTATTTACCTTTTATTATTTAATTAATTAAGTTTATATCTTAAGGCTACCTTTAATTAACCCGTTAAATTAATCTTATATATATTATACTATTGGATTTTCATAATTATCCGGGTTTCCTTATGTTTAATCTCCTTAATTCTTATTATATATTTAAAATCTTATATTAAGTATTCTTCCTTATTATACGTAACGTATTTAAACGTACCCTTTATAAGCCTTTTAATTATTAACTTTATATACTTATAAGTATCATAATCCTTAATATAAACCGTATATTTTATAATATTAAGGTATTTTATAATAATATATTTATAGCCTTAATATTTAAAACATTAATAAATATTAGCCGTTTTATCTTATAGCCGAGTTATCTTAAGAGATCCCCCTTCGGTAATCCTTTAATTTAAGACGTCGTTATATATCTTTATTAACGTTACGCTTAATATAATAATAAAGTATTTCTTTATATATTTTATAGAGTTAAGTCTTTTTATTACCGGTAAAAGCTTATAGTTAACGATCTTAAGCCTTAAGTAAAAAACCGTATTCTCTTTTTCTATATTCCTTAACGTAGCCTCTTTCTCGGCTTCCTTAAAACGTAATAAATATATCTTATTTATTATAACGGTAAATAATTACCTTAAAACTTTAATTAATTTATACTTTTTCTTATTAACTTAAGCCTTAAACCTTTTTAAGCTTTTTTTTATTTTTAAAGATATTATATTAAGGAGGATATCTTTACTTTATAGCTTATATATTATAATAATTTATTTTATTAATGGTTTTATTATTATTTTAAAAGTTTTTATTAATTATAACGGATTTACCTTTATAATTACGTTTTTCTCCTCGTTATTAATTAAGCGGACTATTACTATTTTCACTTTCTTTAATACGGCCGTTTTCTCCTCTATTATCCCCTTATTCTCTGCCGTAAATACCCTTTTTATTACTTTTATTACCCAGCTTTTTTTCGTTTAAGGGGCCGTTGTTTTTATATTTTCGTTTTACATATTTAACTTTAAACCGCCGTTTTTACCCTTTATTAACGCCCTTATTACCGCCCCTTAAAAGCCCTATAGCCGCTCCGTTTCTCCCAGTTTTACCCCTACTTTTATATAGAAGTATTGAAATTGAGAGGTATAAGTTACTTGATTATTACTATATATAAAGTGAGACTATATATAAGGCTATATGCCGCTATTTTATTTAAGTTTAGCACGTCCGTTTTATTTAATTTAATCTATATTACGTAATCTCTTAAGTGGCGATTTTATATATTTAATATTCCTTTTTAAACTTTATATATAGCTTATAAATCTTATTTATTAAATAGCTCCTTTATAATTTTAACGTTATATCCTTTTATATAAAAGTTTAATTACCGTATTTATTAAATAGCTCCCTTAATTATTAAGTGGTTAACTCCCTTAATTATTGAATTACTAGCTCCCCTATATAATTATTATTTACTTATTATTTATTACCCGGCTTATTATTAGGTCCGCCGTCGGTAAATATACGGTCCTTAAATTGTTAATATAATAGTTCCTTAAGGCTTAAAGCCCGTTTAAATTATATAAAAATCTTAATAAGTAAGGCCTTTATTAATTTATTAATTATCTACTCCGTAATATAAATATACTTAAGATTAACGGTATTAACCTTAAGTTATTCCTATAATTAATATAATTAAATACCTATATACTTTATCCTTACGTAATATACCGGGTTTTTAACCAGTACGATAACCCCTTAATTATTATTATAAATTGTAATTATAAATATATATCCAGATTTATTAGGTTATATTTACCTTAATAGGTTTTTTAATTAAATAGCTTCTTTAATAATTTACGTTTATCCTATATACTTAGCTTTATAAGTAAATAACGTTACTATTAATTACCTTTTTAAAAATTAATAAATTAATATATTTTTTATATTAAAAAAATAACTTAAAGTTAACCTATAAATAAAGTTAACTATAAAATTAAAGTTAATATATTTATTAAGAGCTTTAAGTTTACCCTTATATATTAATTAAAAGTATATAGTGGTCCGTAAATAACGTATAATTTACCTTATATATAATTAATATTAATAAAACGGATTTACGGAATACCGGTTAATAACTATTATTATATAAGTTATATCCGGTCGTATACCCAGTATAATATATATTAATAAGCTTACGACCGATTAATATTATTATTTAAACTCCGGCTTTATTTAATAGCTTTTAAATAATAATTCCGGTTTAAAATTAACTTATATAAGTATATACGTTAAGTAAACTTCTTATTAATTATAATCTTATATTATTTTTTTAATATAAACTTTTTAATTAAAACGGATCGTTTAATTTTATCGGTTTTAAATAATAATAATATTTAAATAATAATTTATTAAACTTAAATTAAATATATAGAATTTTTAATTAAATACGGCTTTTAAGTCTTAAATCCTTTATTTAAATAAATTAATTATTAAGACGTTATTTATATATATAGTTATAATTGTATTAATTTTAAGGTAAAAGAATATATAATAATCTATATAAATAGGTTTAAAATCCTATATAATTATAAACTCTTAGAAATAATTATATTATAGCCGTAATAATTACTTTCATCTATATAGGCCCTTTTTAAGCTTATAATAGAGCTTCTTATTATTTTTACCGGTTTTTTCTTATCCTTTTAATTATTTTATATATACTTTTTCCTTAATAAGACTATAAAGGAATACTATTTTAACGTTTATTTATTTTAAATTTTAATTATTAATTATTATAAAAGTAAAGAGAACCTTATAGTTTATAGGTTTTACTATTAAGGTAAATATCTTATTATAATTAATACCTTTATATTATTTAAAACTATATATTATTTATTAAGCTTTATAATAAATTATATTATTATTAACTTTATATTTAAGGGTATAAATTTACCGTCCTTATAATATTATTACGTTAACGGGGATTTAATTCCGTATAATTAAAATTTAAATATCGTTCTCTTTAAAGGAACTATATTTATTATTTTCTGTTAACTCTTAATTTATCTAGGTATATTTATTTATTATAGCTTTTTTATAAGTTTTAAGTTTAATAAGTTCCGGGGTTATCTTAAAGGATATTAAAATTAAAGAGTATAATGGTTTATCTTTATTTTAAGTTAATAAAATTTTAAAAAAAAAGTAGATTTAATAATATATTACGCGGTTTATCCGGAAATATAAGGCCGGACTTATTTTTAATTAAGTTTTTAATTTATTACTTTTATTTTTAATTATAATTAATTTTTAAATCTTTAACCGTTAAACTTAAAGGGTCCGATAAAATTATTTATTAAGTAAAAACTATAGCCGGACGTATAAATCGCTTAATAAAAATAGAGTTTATATTAATAATATCCGTTTTAATTAAACCGTAATTCCCGAACTTTTCTTTTAAATTCAAGTCTTATTAAGGTTTTTTTATTTTCTTAAGTTTTTAAATTTAGTTAATAAGCTTTTTATGATTTAAGTTATTTAATAATATTACCCGTTTTTCCTCAATATATACGTTATATATATTTTTTACTATAAGGTTGAATTATTTTACCCGTAAATTAATTACCTTAAAGTATTTATTAATCCCTTTATTAAAACCTATTAAGATATATAATTCCGATTTATTATTAAGCTTAATTTAATAATTTATAATTTTTATATATATAATTAACCTTAAAGTTTATATATAAAATACGTCCGGTTTTTTATTATATTAAGCTTAATATAATATTACCCCTTTAAGTTATATATATAATATCCGTATAATTATATAGTTTATTATTTAAATTAATTCCGACCAAAATTTTTTAAATATACCCCTTATTATCTATATAATCTTAATTTTCTTATTAATTTTTTAAATAATTTTTTTATTAATTAAATTTTATTTAAAGCTTTTAAATATTATTATTTTAAAGATAATTTTATATTATTTTAAATAGTTTAAGAAAACCTTAAATATATATTTACCTCCGCCGTTAACTTAAAAATTAAAAAATTTTAATCCGGGGGTTATTTATACTTAACTTTAAACTCCTTAAACCGTTAAATTACGTCCGATTTATATATTAACGGGTAAATTTTTAATATTATAATTTTATTATTATAGAAGGTTATATAATATATTATTTTATTATATTCTTAAGGATTAATTATCCTTAAAAAATCTATATAAATAAGCTTAAGCGGGTTTTCTATAGGTTTAAGGTATCCTTTATATAATTAAGAATATAACCGTTTAATAATATAATACGTATAATAAGCGTTTTTAACTTTATTATTATTATAATATTTACGTTTAAGATTTATTTTAATTAATATATTTATTAATTAAAATAATTTTTAAACTTTAAAATAATTTATATATATATATTAAGTAAATATAGTTAAAAATACGTTAAACGTTATTATAATAAGGGTAAGTTCTTATAAATTGATTATGAATAAGTTATTTTATTTACTATAAATAAACTTTTTTAATTATATATTATTATCCGGACTATTTACGTTATATTAAGTTAAACTTTATAATTTAAAAGTTATATCTTAAATATAAAATTAATTAAGTTTATTAAAAAATATATTATATCCGTAAATTTTATTTCGACGGGTTTATTATTTATCTTATATATTATATAAGTAATATTTATACCTTTTATATAATTTATTTTTATTAATTCAGGTTTTAAAAATAAGAATTAATAAAATCTTAACTTCCTTTAAAAGAATCTTTTCTTATAACAAAATATATTAATTATAATAATTATTAAGGATTATTAACTTTTATAAATTTATTAAAGTAATTAATATTATTATTATTAATTATTATATATACGTTAATAAGTAAGAATTTATTATTAAAAAGTTTATAAATATAATAATTTCTTTAATAATCTTAAGCTTTTTAATATAAAACTTTATAAGCTTCTTTTTAAAATAAAAATCTTAATATTTATTTTTAATATATTTATTATTACGTTTTTTCTAAATATAATATTAATAAATAAGCCTTTCCCGGGTTTTATTAAAGATCCTTTTATTATAACCTTTTAACGTATTTTTATAGGCTTATATCGAAATATTTAATTATTAAATAACCGCCTGAACCTCCTTATTACGGGCCCTTTATATAATATTATAAAATTTAAGGGTACCCGGGCCTTATTATATAGCTATCTAAGTAAATACCAAATACTATGTTTATTATAACTCCCTTAATTTATTTAAAAATATTCAAATATTCAAATAATTTAAGATAATTAAGGAATTATTAATCGTTTTAATTTTAATATAAATTTTTTAATAATAATTATTATACTTATTGATTATTATATTCAGGGTCTTTTATAAATTTATAAGTTTTTATATAAGCTCCGTATATAACCCGGACCCTTATAACTTATATTAATCCTTAAGTCATTTTTAAATCGTATCCGGGCTTTCTATAATATTAATTAAATACTTAATATTAATACTATAACGGTTCTTTAAGGCTATATATACTTTAAGGGTATTTTTTTCCTTTAATTTTTAAAGGTTATTAATCGTTATTTAATCCCTTATTTATTAACTTTATAATATTTATTATTATTAATTTATTAATAAAGGGATTAAGCTTAAAAAACCCTTTTATAATAGAATCTTTCTTAATTATTATTATTAATAAAGTATACGGAAGACGGTATTAATAAGATATTAATTATATTATAATTATTAATAATACTTAAGTTTAAGTTTAATAACGTTTAATATATTAAAGACTTATTATTTAAAGGTAAAAAGTAACTTACGTTAAATAATAATATTTAATTCTTAACGTTTATACTTAACTTAAAAATAATAATATTTAATAAGTTAATTAAAGGTTTTTTAAACGCTTTTAAATTAAAATTATTATATAACTTTAATGTTTACGGTAATAAATAATCTTTATTTTCGATTTAATCTTTATTAATTAAATCAAAATAATTTTCCTTCTTTAAATCTTTAAGTATAAAAAAAAATACTTTATATATAACGATATTATTAAATAATAAAGTTTAAATATTATACTTTATACGGGATTATTATATACTTTAAAGTAATAAATAATATAAGACCTTATTAATTAAAGTATTCTTTATTCCGATTAAGTTTAAAATAAAACTTTATAACGTATTATAACGTTATATATATACCCTTAAGATTATTACTTTTTTTTACTTAAAGGCTTTTAATCTTTATAATTAAAGTATTTAAATTTATTTTAATTATTTTACTTTAATTTAAAAGTTTTAATTTCTACGATCCGTAATAAGTAAATTTATCTTAAGTCTAATTATTTATTAAAGAATTTAATAATTAATTCTTAACTTTTTTTTTAAGGATTAATTTTTACTTTAAGAGGTTTAACCGTTAATTATTTATTCCGTCCCGTATTTATTCTTTAAAATTAAATTAAAGCGAATAATTTTAAATTATAATATTTTTAAATCCGAGTAATTTATTTTTAATTAATTTTAAAAAAACTTAATTTTAATATAATCTTTAAGGCTTTAAACTTAATAAAGTTCTATAATATATTTAATATTTATTTAACGTTTTAAATTTCTTATTTAAACCCCGGTTAAGGCTTTACGTATATAAGTTAACCTTAAAAGCCTTACGTTTTAACTTTATTAATTTGGCGTTAACTTAACTCTCCAGCGTATAAGCGTTTATAGCCTTTAATAAGGCTAAGAAATAATAATTTATATATTTTTATTAATAAAACGTCCTCCCCTTTTAATTTAAGAATATAAATAATTAAATAGGTTTCTTTATTTATAGCCGTAATATTATACGCTTAATTAAATTGATTTTTTTAATAATATAGCCTGCGTATAAGTATTATTTACGGGTATATTTTATATTATAAATTTACCACCGTTTATAAGCTAAATTAAATATTAAGAAAATATTATTTAAATATTTAAATATATAATTTAAGCTTATAATTTATTAAAATTAAAAAGTATAAGTTACTTAATTATTATTATATATAAAGTAAGACTATATATAAGGTTATATGCCGCTATCTTACTTAAGTTTAACACGTCCGCCTTATCTAATCTGATCCGCGTCACGTGATCTCCCAAGTGGCGATCCTACATATTCAACAAGAAGTCCTTTATTTTTTTAAATTAATCCGTAATATCGGTTAGGTCTTTAATATAATATTTTTTTACTTTACCGTAAGGAGTCCTTTTAAGGTTTTTACCGCCTTTTTTGCCGCCCTTTTACCCTTATTTATTGGGCGATATACCGTTTCCGTTTTTTGCCTTTAATCCCTTAAGGTTTTATCCTCCTTATTAACCTTATTTCCTTTTTATATACCTTTAATAATATTTTTACCGCGGTTTTCCTGCCTTTTTTCTTCGTCCGTATCCCTCGCCGTTAATACCGTACCGGCCTTCTTACCCCCTTATTTACTTATTACCTCCATATTATTATTACGCGTTTTACGCGCCTTAATACGTATATTTTATTAACCTTAATTTCTTTATTTATTTTAAGTATTATCCGGCTTATTATTATTATATTATTTATATACGTTATCGCCGTTTCTATTAATATAAGTTACTTACCCGTTTATTACTTTATTCTTAACTATTACGTTACTTCTATTTATCGTACTTAATATACTTTCTTCACTATTACGAGAGCTATACGTATACGCATCGTTTTGGACCTCTGGGATCCCTTTGTTCGTCGCCATTCTTCAAGAAATATATTTAAGGGTAAAAGATATTCCGTATTAAATAACGGGATTTAACTTTTTACCCTTAAATAAAAATTAAAAATTAATTTATTAAGCGGTAATATTAAAGGTTTTTTAAATGCCTTTAATCTGAAACTATCGTAAAACTTCGGCGTAAATAAGGGTAACTACTTTTTATTTACGTTTTTAATTACTTTTTAAGTAATTCTTCGGTTTTCTTTTTAAAGGTTTCTTAAATAAAAATGAAAGAATTTACTTTTAACTTAATAATAAAGAATAATAAGAGGATTTCCGTATTAATAAAATAAAATCATAATATATTCAGGGGTTTTAATAATAAAGCTTAAATTCTGAATAAAATTTAATTTATTTTAATTAAGAATAAACCGAAACTTTATGGATATTTAAGTTATCTTTATATCCCTTTAAGATTACTTACCCCTTTTATATTTAATATAATACGGAGAGTTAATTTTTATATTTAATTACCGCTTTTTATTTTAAAAGTTATAATTTTTATTTATAATTATTTTACCCTTAAATTTCCGGGCGTTAATTAAATTAAATAACTTTCCGGGCTAATTAAAATATAAAAAATTTAATAATTAATTCTTAACCTTTTTTTTTAAAACGTAAAATCTTAATTTAAGTAAATAAACTTTTTTCTCCATAAATTTAATCCTTAAAAATAATTTGAATTAAATAATATTAAAGGTAAAATTAAATTATATCTTTATTTATATAATTAAAGCTATTATTTTAAAAATAAAAGTTTATTTTAAAGATAAGATTTTTTATTATAAAAAATGAAAATTTAAAGTTTTCTTAACTCTATAACGTTCCGTAATCCTTATAAAAGGTCTTAATTAAATAATTTTAACGGCGGAATAAAGTTAAAAATCCTTTAAATTATAAAAAGAATTTAAATCGGATAGAGATTTCTTGTTATACTATAAGGTTTTTAAGGGTTTAAATTTTAAAGAATTTCATTAAGGTTAAAATTTTTTAATTAAAATCTTTATTAAGGCTTTACTTAACGTTTTATATTATAAAGTTAAAACCTTTATATATAGCC
Source organism: Niebla homalea (assembly GCA_019925105.1). Lineage (NCBI taxonomy): Eukaryota > Fungi > Ascomycota > Lecanoromycetes > Lecanorales > Ramalinaceae > Niebla > Niebla homalea. The sequence goes on along the minus strand of JAHGAU010000039.1, from coordinate 332,651 downwards.
GGTTTTTAACGTATAAATACCGGCGTATAATTAATTTATAAGGTTAAAAAATAAGTATTTATACTTTTTAATTAATAAATATATATTTTTTAATAATAATAAAGTTAAGGTATCTTATCCTTATAAAATTTTAAATTATTAAATTATTAATTAACTCTATAGCTTAAAAATCGTAATTTAATAATATTCTTAAATAGAATATTTCTATCTTTTAAGTATATTTTATGTAATAAAATTTCTATATTATAATTATAAAATTAAATAAAAAAATCATCTTTATAAGGTATCGTTATTACGAAACCGGGCTTATAACCTCTTAAAATATAAAGTATAAGTTACTTAATTATCTTTTATATATAGAAGTACGATTAAGTACTTTCGAATCCCGGTTACCCTAATCGGGTCTAGCTTCGGATCATATCTAATCTACCCGAGTGCCGGGTAATTAATGTGAGTACTTTCAACATAATTTGCCTTATATATAGCCAATATTAATAAAACGGATTTACGGAATACCGGCTAATAACTGCCACCGTATAAGCTATATCTAATTGTATACCTAGCATGGCATATATTAGTAAACTTACGGCCGACTAATATTACTATCTGAATTCCGGCTTCGCTTAATAGCCTTTAAGTAACGGTTCCGGCCTGAAATCAACTTATATAGGTATATACGTTGGGTAAGCTTCTTATTAGCTATGATCTTATATTACCCTTTTAATATAAGCTTCTTAATTAAGATAAATTATTTAATTTTATTAATCTTAAATACTAATAATAATACTTAAATAATAGTTTATTAAACTTAAATTAAATATACGGAATTCTTAATTAAGTATAACCTTTAAGTCCCGAATCCCTTATTTAAACGGATTAATTATTAAAACGTTATTTATATATATAGCTATAATCGTACCGGTTTTGGGGTAAAGGAATACGTAATAGTCCGTATGGATAAATTTAAAACCTTATATAGTTATAAACTCCTCCATAGAAACGATTATATTATAATTATAGTAATTGCTTTAATTTATATAGGCCCTTCTTAAGCTTATAATAGAGCTTCTTACCGTCTTTACCGGTCTTTTTTTATCCTTTTAGCTATTGTTGAAATGGTAGGGTGTAACTTGCTTAGTTAAGTAAGTACTATGTAAGGTGCTGAGCGATATCTATCTATAAGAAATCCAGGAAGTAGACTAGCCCTCTTTTAGTAATAGCCGAGGTCTTTGCCTTCTATACTTCTAATACTCCCACTCGATTAATAATTTTATAATACTATAATACCGTATTATCCATTAAGTAAGGAATAATAGCTCCTATTAAACCGTATTACCGGGTATATCCATCCCAACTCTAATAGTAAAAGGTATATTTTAAACTTTAAAATAATAGTTACTTTAATTTTAAATAATTTCTAATTTTTTAAAAAACGTCCCTTAATAATAACTTTATTAGGTTATTTATTATTATATTATTAATAAAATAATATACGAGCTTTACCTATTTATTAACCATATACTCCTAAAGGAAACAGTACTTAATATATATATACTTTATTTTTAAGTAATTTATAAGGTCCTTTATTAATATAATCGCTCCCTAATTATTATAAAAAATCACCGTAATAAAAGTAAGGACCCCGGTATTATACTTAGGCCAGGTAAGAAGGGTGTAATTTTATATAATATTTTTATCCTTAAGGGCTGGTAATACCGTTAAATTTAAGGTAACTTTAATAAATAAAATTAATAACCGTTTAAGTTAAATCGCCTCTTTAATAATATTATATTATCTTATATATTCAGCTTTATAAGTAAATAGGATTATAGTTAATTAACGTTTTAAAAATTAATTAATAATTATACTTCTTAAGTTAAAAGTATACCTAAAAGTAAACCGATATATTTACGGATCGCGGGTATACTTTAAGTTTATATAATTATTAAAAGGCTTTAAAGGACTTTAAAAAATAAGCTTTAAAAAGGTTATATTACGGAAATAATAAAAGATTTTCTTAATAGCTATTTAATACCCTTTATTAAGGTTAAATACGTAACGTAATATTATTAATACCGTATAGGCTATATTAAGCTTAATACTTATTATAATATATATAAGTAAACTAATAGCGGATTAATATTTAAGCCGGAATTACTTCGGGGCGGTATATTCTTTATTAACCGGTTTAAGACGGATATTTACGTTTATAAGGATAATTATACCGTTACCCTTAAAGAAAGGATCGTTATATATATTAAATTAAGTAAGAATCTATTTAATATAACTTTTTTAATTAAGAGTTAAGGTTTAATTTTATCAATTACGGGTAATATTTATACTTAAATATTAACTATATAGGCTTAAATTAAATATCTTAAATTTCTTATTTAATTGAACTTTTAAATTAGAAACAACCCGTTTATTAATTCTTATTATTAAGATATTATCGATATATATAGTAACGATAATATTAATATCCGGGTTTAGGAATACGTTATAATTTTTATTAATATAATAATAACCGAGTTTTTAAGGAATATAAAGAAATATTAATATTAAATCCGGAATAATTATTTAAGCCTATAATAAGTTTTATTTAATAAGTAAATATAATTTAAGTTATTATTAAAGCTTATTAATTAATAAATATAAATCTTTTTAAGGACGTTATTATAAAAGAATATTATTTTAACGTTTATTTACTTAATCTCTAGGTTATATATAACCGTTATAATAAAGAAAGCCTTATAGCTTATAGGCTTAATAACCGTTATAAAAATATTAAAGAAATTTAAGCCTTTTTTTTATTAAAATCTATAGATTATTTATTTAGCCTTGTACTGGGTAATATTAACGTTTAGTTTACGTTTATACTTATAGATTTACTTATTATTTAATACGTTAATACCGGGAAATAGATTTATTAAAACTTAAGTTTTATTTTTCTTTAAGGACTTAACTTTATCTTTTATAACGAGTTCCTATTTTATCTTACGGTATACGTCCTTTATAACTTATATATAAATCGTAAGCTCGGTATAGTCCGTAAGGATTATAATTATAAAATATATAAGCATTAATTAAAAGCCGGCAGCTTAATAATTAAACTCCCGGTTACGTCGGTAACTTAAAGGTTATATTTTAATTATATAAGCTTAAGTAAATAAATTTAAAGATTTAATAAGTTTTCTTAAAAACGGATAATAATATACAATTAAATTATAAAAATTAAATAAACTTAAATTTAAGTCTATAAAGGTATATATACCCGGAGATTCCTCTATAATATTACTATTAAGGGTAAATAAGGATAATATAAATAAGTTTTTTTTATTAATATTTTCCTTAATAATTATGTTAAATATGCAGGATCGCCACTTGGGAGATTACGTAACGCGGATCAGATTAAATAAGGCGGACGTATTAAACTTAAGTAGGATAGCGGTATATAACCTTATATATAGTTTTACTTTATATATAATAATAATTAAGTAACTTATACCTTTTAACTTTAATAAATTATAAGCCCGGATTACGTATTTAAATACTTAAATAATATCTTCTTAATATTTAATTTAGCTTATAAACGGTAATAAACTTATAATATAAGATATATCCGTAAATAATACTTATACGTAGGCTATATTATTAAAAATCGATTTAATTAAGCATATAATATTATAATTATAAATAAAAAAACTTACTTAATTACCTATATTTTTAAATTAAGAAAAAAGGACGTTTTATTAATAAGAATATATAAACCGTTATTTTTTAGCCCTATTAAGGGCCGTAAACGCTTATATACCGGAAAGTTAAACCGGTATTAAATTAATAAAGTTAAAATGCAAAGCCTTTAAGGTTAATTTATATACGTAAAGCCTTAATTAAAGTTTAAATAAGAAATTTAAGACGTTAAATAAATATTAAATATATTATAAAACTTTATTAAGTTTTTAAAGCTTTAAAAACCATATTAAAATTAAGTTTTTTTAAAATTAATTAAAGATAAATCACTTAGATTTAAACGTATTATAACTTAAAATTATTCACTTTAACTTAATTTTAAAAAATAAATACGGGATAGAATAAATAATTAACGGTTAAACCTCTTAAAATAAAAATTAATCCTTAAGAAAAAAAGGTTAAGAATTAATTATTAAATTCTTTAATAAATAATTAAACTTAAAATAAGCTTATTTATTACGGATTATAGAGATTAAAGCTTTTAAATTAAAATAAAATCATTAAAATAAGCTTAAATATTTTAATTATAAAGATTAAGAATCCTTAAATAAAAAAAAAATAATAATCTTAAAGGTATATATATAGTATTATAATACGTTATAAAGTTTTATTTTAAACTTAATTAAAATAAAGAATACTTTAATTAATAAAACTTTATATTATTTATTACCTTAAAGTATATAATAATCCTATATAAAATATAATATTTAAACCTTATTATTTAATAATATTATTATATATAAAGTACCCTTTTTCCCTTTATACTTAAAGACTTAAAAGAGGAAGATCGTTTTAATTTAATTAATAAAAATTAAATCAAAAATAAGGATTATTTATTACCGTAAACGTTAAAGTTATATAATAACTTTAATTTAAAAGCGTTTAAGGAACCTTTGGTTAATTTATTAAATATTATTATTTTTAAATTAAGTATAAATATTAAGAATTAAATACCTTTATTTAACGTAAGTTACTTTTTACCCTTAAATAATAAATTTTTAATATATTAAACGTCGTTAAACTTAAATTTAAATATTATGAATAATTATAATATAATTAATATCTTATTAATACCGTTTTCTATATATTTTATTAATAATAACGATTAAGAAAAACTTTATTATAAAGGGGTTTTTTTTAAGCTTAATCCTTTTATTAATAAATTAATAATAATAGATATTATAAAGTTAATAAATAAAGGATTAAATAACAATTAATAACCTTTAAAAGTTAAAAGAAAAAAATACCCTTAAAATATATATAACCTTAAAGAACCGTTGCGATATTAATATTAAGTATTTAGTCGATATTATAAAAAGCCCGGATACGATTTAAGAATAACTTAAGGATTAATATAAAATATAAGGGTTTAAATTATATATAGAGTTTATATAGGAGCTTATAAACGTATAAAAAACCCTAAATATAATAATCAATAGGGCGAGCGTGGCGGAATGGCATTTTTAAGTGCAGAAGATAAATTATAGAATAATTAAACATTTCAGGGGTAAGGGACGATTTCATTAAGAGCCTTTAAACCCTATCCGGTAAGTTACGTGGTTAATATAGATAAAATAATAATAAATATTTAACGATTTACCGGTACCCGTAGTTAACCTTAAATAAGCTTAATTACCATATAAGGCCGATAGAAAGGGATTATAAGGATTTAACGTTAAAAAGTTAAAGTTAAGATTAAATAAGGTTAATTTAAAAAATTACGTAATAAAGTACTTAAAACGAAGTTTAAACGTTAAAAAAAATAAAGTTATATAATTAAGGTTACCTCCCCCCGATTAAGTTTAATATTATTATTAAATTCTTATTATAAATTATAATATTAAAAAGTAAAAAATTTTTAATAGAAATAATAAATTAAAAATTTAAAGTAATTATTAATCCTAATCGGGTTAACGTAAAAACTCGGTCGTAATATTAAGGTAAATAACTATAAGGGAGAGGTTTTTATTTAAATCGGGTTAATATCTAGGGTAAGTTAGGGCTAAGTTAACCGATTACGGTTTCCTTTTTTTTTTAAAAAATTGAAACGATAAGTTTAAAATAAATATAAATATTAAAATAAACGTAACTTAGCCACTAATATTATGGAACGCTGAAATTAGCTTAAAGTAGCTAGACTCGTGTATAAATAGATCAATCAATCAATAATAATTAATAAATATAATAGCCGTTATTAAAAAGTTTATACCGAAATTAAAACGATTAATAGCTCTTTAATTATCCCGGATTACCTTATTATTTAAATATTCTTAAATAAATTAAAAGAGTTATAATAGATATAATACTCGGTACTTACTTAAACGGCTATATAATAAGGCCCGGGTATCCTTAAATTTTACGATATTATATAAAGGACCTATAATAAAAAGGCTCGGGCGGTTATTTAATAATTAAGTATCTTGATATAAACCTATAAAAATACGTTAAAGGGTTAGAATAAAAAAACCTTTAATAAAACCCGGGAAAGGCTTATTTATTAATATTATACTTAAAAGGGGTATAATAATAAGTATATTAAAAATAAATATTAAGATCTTTACCTTAAAAAGAAGTTTATAAAGTTTTATATTAAGAAGCTTAATATTATTAAAAAAATTATTATATTTATAAACTTTTTAATAATAGATTTTTACTTATTAATATATATATAATAATTAATAATAATAATATCGGTTATTTTAATAGATTTATAAAAGTTAATAATCCTTAATAATAATTATAATTAATATATTTTTTATAAAAAAATTCTTTTAAAGGGAATTAAAACTTTATTAATCCTTATCTTTAAGGCCCGGATTAATAAAAATAAACTATATAAAAAATATAAATATTACTTATATAATATATAAAATAGATAATAAGCCCGTTAAAATAAAATTTACGGATATAATATATTCTTTAATAAACTTAATTAATTTTATATTTAAAACGTAACTTTTAAATTATAAGGTTTAACTTAATAAGATATAAACGGTCCGGATAATAATATATAATTAAAAAAAGCTTATTTATAGTAAATAAAATAACTTATTTATAATTAATTTATAGGAATTTATCCTTATTATAATAACGTTTAACGTATTTTTAATTATATTTATTTAATATATACGTATAAATTATCTTAAAACTTAAAATTATTTTAATTAACGGATATATTAATTAAAATGGATCTTAAATATAAATATTATAATAATAATAAAATTAAAAATGTTTATTATATATATTATATTACCGGACGGTTATACTCTTAATTATATAAGGGATACCTTAAATTTATAGAAAACCCGTTTAAGTTTATTTATATAAATTCTTTAAGGATAATTAATCCTTAAAAGTATAACGGAATAACGTATTATATAAGCTTTTACGATAATAAGATTATAATATTAAAAATTTACCCGTTAATATATAAATTAAACGTAATTTAATAGTTTAAAGAATTTAAAATTAAATATAAATAACCCCCGGATTAAAAGATTAAACGCCTTTAAGCCGACGGCGAGGGTAAATATACGTTTAAGGCCTTTTTAAATTATTTAAAATAATATAAAATTATCTTTAAGTAATAATATATAAAAGCTTTAAATAAAATTTAATTAATAAAAAAATTAACCGGGAAATTAATAAAAAAATTTAAGTTATATAAATAATAAAAAGTATACTTAAAAATTTTTAATTAAAATTAATCTAAATAATAAATTATATAATTATACGGATACTATATATATAGCTTAAAGGGGTAATATTATATTAAGCTTAATATAATAAAAAATTAAATATATTTTATATATAAACTTTAAGGTCAATTATATATATAAGAACTATAAATTATTAAATTAAGTTTAATAATAAGTCGGAATTATATATTTTAATAAGTTTTAATAAAGGGATTAATAAATATTTTAAGGTAATTAATTTACGGATAAAATAATTTAATTTTATAATAAAGAACGTATATAATAAAAGAAAAATAAATAATATTATTAAATAACTCAGATCGTAAAAAGCTTATTAACCGAATTTAAAAGCTTAAAAAAATAAGAAAACCTTAATAAAATTTTAATTTAAAAAAAAAGTTTAGGAATTACGGTTTAATTAAAACGGATATTATTAATATAAACTTTATTTTTATTAAGCAATTTATACGTCCGATTATAATTTTTACTTAATAAATAACTTTATTAAACCTTTTAAGTTTAACGGTTAAAAACTTAAAGATTAATTATAATTAAGGGTAAAAATAATAAATTAAAAACTTAATTAAAAATAATCTTAACCTTATATTTTAGGATAAATTACGTAATATAATATTAAATCTATTTTTTTTCTCGGTTTTATTAACTTAAAATAAGGATAAACTATTATACTTTTTAATTCTAATATCCCTTAAAACGACCCCGGAACTTATTAAACTTAAAATTTATAAAAAAAAACTATAATAAATAAATATACCCGGATAAATTAAGAGTTAACGGAAAGTAATAAATATAATTCTTTTAAAAAGAATGATACTTAAGTCTTAATTACGTAAAGTTTAATTTCCGCCGGTATAATAATATTATAAAAACGGTAAATCTATACCCTTAAACGTAAAGCTAATAATAATATAATTTACTATAAGGCCCGGTAAATAATATATAACTTTAAATAACGTAAGAATATCGATTATAATAAAACGTTTACCTTAATAATAAAACTTATAAGTTATAAGGTTCTTTTTACTTTTATAACGGTTAATAATTAAGATTTAAAATAAATAAATATTAAAATAACGTTTTTTTACGGTCTTATTAAAAAAGAAATATACGTAAAATAATTAAAAGGATAAGAAAAAACCGGTAAAAACGGTAAAAAGCTCTATTATAAGCTTAAGAAGGGCCTATATAGATTAAAGTAATTATTATAATTATAATATAATCGTTTTTGGGAGTTTATGGCTATATAAAATTTTAAATTTATTTATACGGACTATTACATATTTTTTTACTTTAAAACCGGTATAATTATAATTATATATATAAATAACGTCTTAATAATTAATCCGTTTAAGTAAAAGATTTAAGACTTAAAAGTTATATTTAATTAAGAATTCTATATATTTAATTTAAGTTTAATAAGTTATTACTTAAATATTATTATTATTTAAAATTAATAAAATTAAATAATCCGTCTTAATTAAGAAATTTATATTAAAAGGATAATATAAGATTATAGTTAATGAAAAGCTTATTTAATATATATATTTATATAAATTAATTTCAAGCCGGAATTATTATTTAAAAACTATTAAGTAAAGCTAAAGTTTAAATAATAATATCAATCGGTTATAAACTTATTAATATATATTATATTAAGTATATAATCGGATATAGCTTATATAATAATAGTTATTAACCGATATTCCGTAAATCCGTTTTATTAATATTAATTATATATAAGGTAAATTATACGTTATTTACGGACTATTATATACTTTTAATTAATATATAAGGATAGGTTTAGGGCTTTTAATGGGTATATTAACTCCGATTTTATAATTAACTTTACCCGTAAATTAACTTTAGGCTATTTTTTTTAATATAAAGAATATACTGATTTATTAATTTTTAAAAAGGTAATTAACCGTAACGTTATTTATTTATAAAGCCGAATATACGGGATAAACGTAGGCCATTGTTAGACTGACTCCGCTGGCGGCACGCCGGCGGGACTAGTAAAGGTAGGTGTAGAAGACGTGGCGTTACGGTCTGGATACTTAGGTACCACTTTAATAAGTAGATTGATAGTAAGACTAATTCTTAAAGAACTTAGAAAGAACTGGGGTATAGCTTTTACTTAAGGTAAAGGTAATACCTTGGAGGAAACCAATGATTTTTCAAGACGGTCTTGGGACGGTCTTGGGACGGTCTTCAGACCGTCTTAAGCTGAAGACTCTATCAAGGTAGTGACGATCTTGAGACCGTCTTGAGACCGTCTTAAGACCGTCTTAAGATCGTCTTAGGATGAAGACGATCTTAAAATTAAAATTATATGATTTTTAACTTTTTCCCTTTTTAATTAAAAATCAAAAAAAAAGTAAATATAATTTTAAGATTTTTTTAAGACGGTCTTACTTATAAGACGGTCTTAAGACTCCATCAAGCTGAAGACGGTCTTAAAAGTTAAGCCTCTTCCTGTAAGGTAACTATCCTGCTTTACGCCTATTAAGCTACGGCTCATAAATAACGCATATTAAGGCCGTTGTTAAAACCCTTTAACAAGGCTTAATAACTTACCTTAACGTAGCAATATAACGCATTACTATAACATTAGCGTAAAGATAGCGTTAACTATTAATAATTATTTCCCCCTTTATACGTTGATCTTTAAAGTATAAAGAAATATATTTAAGAAGTTAGCGTAAAGCCGGCTAAGTATACAGCTTATTAAAAACCTATTATTAAACTTAATAGGAAAAAGGTAAAGGGAAAAGAGTCCTTAAATATATATATAAATATAATAATATCTGTCCAATAATAATATAATAAGGGCACCTTATACTGGCGAATAATTAATATAACTTATAAAGCTTATTAAAAACCCCTTTATAAAACCCAATAAGAAAAAGTAAATAAGAAAAGAGTTTTTACGGTATTAATTAATAATTACTTAAGGCTTTATTATTAATTTACCACGCTATAATAAAAGTAGGCATTATTATAAAAATAACGTATAATTATAATAAAGCCTTTATTCTATTTTAAACTTCTTCTTTTTTCTTTTTAATAATTTTAATCGTTTTTATAAATATAATATATTAAGGGTTTATATAAGTATTTATAAGTTAATACGCATATAATTATATACCCTTATTATCTATATTATTATTATAATAAATAATATTAATATTATATAAACGCTTTATTTACGTTAATAATTCGCTTATTTCATTTATTAATATTATATATAAGTTAACCGATTTTAAGCAGCGTAATTTACGTTAATGCCCTATTAATATAAATATAAATATAATATTAATAATAAATATAATAACGCCTTATTTTACCTGCTTTTTATAGGGTAAGCTGCGCTACGTACGTAACCCGTTACCTTACTCGCGGTATCGCCGTAAGCGATACCCTCCCCGTTACCTTTCTGTAAATATCTTTAACGTTATCGGACCGCCGTTATTCTAATATATATATAGTTCCCGGACTAACTATAATCCCGGGTAATTTAATAAATACATAAGTATTTTTAATCGGTACGTAGTCTATTAAGGCGTAAGCCCGGTACGTATAAAAGCGTAATAAAATCCTTCGTAATTTTAAAGTTTTCCGGTTAAATATTAATTAAATATTAATTACCGTTAATTAAATAGAATATACGCTCCGTTAAGTTACTTTAAAAATTAAAAAGAAGGTATCAATCCTTTAAATTAAGAAAAAAGTATTCATTATTTACGTTAAAGCGGCCGAATTAAAGGTTATTTAACTTAAAAAGTAAATAAATAAATTATAGTTTAATAATAAAATAACGGCGTTAACGTTTAATAGCTAAATCGGCTTAATATAGGGGGTCCGGGCCTTTCGTAAGAGTCGATTCTATTAAGGAGTTACTTTTTATTTCCCAACTTTATATCCGGGATAAAGAAAATAGGCCTTAAGTTTATAATATCCGGTAACTTAAAAGGTAAAAAGGAGGAAAGAAATACGGGCTTCGGCCTATTTAAAGAAAAGGAAGAAGAAATTATACTTTTTTTAACGGTGTTATCGGGGGGTTAACTTTAACTTTTAAGGGTAATACCCCAGAATTAAGCTAAAAAGCCCCTTTAATAAATAATATTAAAGAAAGGCCTTTAATTAAGGCGGAAAGGAAAATAAAGAAGGAAAAAAGGAGGAAAATAAAAAAGGTATAACGCTTTTATATTTATCCTTAACCTTATTAACTTATTTATAAAAGGAAAGGGCCTGCGTTAATACGTAGTTAAAGATTATTCTTTTATTTTTATACGTTAATATTACTGGAGTTTTGTTGAAATGGTAGGGTGTAACTTGCTTAGTTAAGTAAGTACTATATAAGGTACTGAGCGATATTTATCTATGAGAAGTCTAGGAAGTAGACTAGCCCTCTTTTGATAATAGCCGAGGTCTTTGTTTTTTGTATTTCTAATATTCTTACTCGATTATTAACTTTATAATATATTATAATACCGTACCATTTACCAAGTAAGGAGTAAAAGCTCCTATTAAACCGTATTACCGTAATAACGGGTACATTTATCCTAACTTTAATAGTAAAGGGTATATCCTAAACTTTAAAGGTATAATTACTTTAATTTTAAATAATTTCTGAATTTTTAAAAAGCGTCCCTTAATAATAGCTTTATTAAGTTATCCGTTACTATATTATTAATAGGATAATATATAAGTTTTACCTATTTATTAACTATATACTCCCGGAAAAAGTAATACTTAATATATATATGCTTTATTTTTAAGTGGTTTATAAGGTTTTTTATTAATATAATCGCTCCTTAATTATTATAAAAGATTACCATAATAAGGGTAAAAACCCCGGTATCGTACTTAAATTAAGTAAGAAGGGCGTAATCTTATATAATATCCTTATCCTTAAGGGCCGGTAATACCGTTGGATTTAAGGTAACTTTAATAAGTTAAATTAATAACTATTTAAGCTAAATCGCCTCTTTAATAACGTTATATTATCTTACGTATTTAACCTTATAAATAAATAAAGTTATAGTTAATTAACGTTTTAAAAATTAATTAATAATTATACTTTTTAGGTTAAAAATATACCCGGAAGTAAACCGACGTATTTACGGGTCGTTAACGTAATTTAAATCTATATAATTATTAAAAGGCTTTAAAAGGCCTTAAAAAATAAATTTTAAAGAAACTATACCACGGAAATAATAAAAGATCTTCTTAACGGCTATTTAATACCCTTTATTAAGGTTAAATATGTAACGTAATATTACCGATATTATATAGGCTATATTAAGTTTAATACTTATTATAATATATATAAGTAAGTTAATAATAAATTAATATTTAAATTAAAATTACTTTAAAACGGTATACTTTTTATTAACCGGTTTAAAATAGGTACTTACGTTTATAAGGATAATTATATTGTTACTTTTAAAGAAAGGATTATTATATATATTAAATTAAGTAAGAATCTATTTAACGTAACTTTCTTAATTAAGAGTTAAAATTTAATTTTATTAATTATAAATAATATTTATACTTAAGTATTAATTATATAAACTTAAATCGGATATCTTAAACTTCTTATTTAATTAAGTTTTTAAATTAATAATAACCTATTTATTAACTTTTATTATTAAGATATTATTAATATATATAGTAATAATAATATTAATATTTAGGTTTAAGAATATACTATAATCTTTATTAATATAACGGTAATTAAGTTTCTTAAGGAATATAAAAAAGTATTAATATTAAATTTAAGGTAATTATTTAAGTTTATAAAAAGCTTTATTTAATAAGTAAATCCGTTTTAAGTTATTATTAAAGCCCGTTAATTAATAAATATAAATCTTTTTAAGGATATTATCGTAAAGGAATGTTATTTTAACGTTTATTCACTTGATCTTTAGGTTATATATAGCCATTATAGTAAAAAGGGTTTTATAACTTATAAGTTTAATAACCGTTATAAAAATATTAAAGAAATTTAAGCCTTCCTTTTATTAAAAACTACGGATTACCTACTTAACCTTATACCGGGTAATACTACCGTTTAATCCACGTTTATACTTATAGACTTACTTATTATTTAATATATTAATACCGGAAAATAAATTTATTAAAATCCAGGTTTTATTCTTTTTTAAGGACTTAACTTTATCTTCTATAATAAATTCTTATTTTATTTTATAATATAAGTTTTTTACGGCTTATATATAAGTCGTAAACTTAATATAATCCGTAAGGATTATAACTATAAGATATATAAGCGTTAATTAAAAATTAACGGCTTAATAATTAAAGTCTTAATTACGTTAATAGCTTAAAGGTTATATTTTAATTACGTAAGCTTAAATAAATAAATTTAAAAATTCAATAAATTTTTTTAAAAACGGGTAATAATATAGAATTAAGTTATAAAGATTAAGTAAACTTAATTTTAAGTTTATAAAAATATATATATCCGGAGATTCCTTTATAATATTATTATTAAAAATAAATAAGGATAATATAAATAAATTTTCCTTATTAATATTTTCCTTAATAATTATAAGTTTTAAGGTTATATAAGGCTTAAGTTACTTATCGGATATAAATTTAACTATATCTTTAATAATAATATTATTAATTTTATCCGTAATATTTATAATATAAAAGTTTTATATAATAATAATAACCAGTTTATTATTTATATTTTTATTATTATTAAAATATATCCGTTTTAATAATAATTAGAAATTTACGGTAACTATCTCCTTTTATTTTAATATTAAGTAATAAATTAATAAAAGGTTATCGGCCTTATATTTAAGTTAAATAGCCTTATCTTTTAACTATTTAATATAATTATAATATTAAACCTAGTTATTTAATATAAGTATTTTATAAACGTAATAACCCTTAAAGTTAATAAAGTATCCTTTAACGGCTTTAATTTAAAATTTTATTTAATTTATACCTGGAAGCTTACGCTTTTAATATATATTACGTCATTTAATCCTTTTAATAAAAAATTAATCGGATTTCTTAAAACCTATAGCTTAATTTAATATATTATAAATATTTATAGGTATTATATTATATATAAAAGCCGTTATAATAATAAGTTTAATAATAAGAATACGTAATAAATTATTATTTAATAATATTATATAAACTTAAATAATAAAGATTTAATTTATTTATTTAAAAATACCGTTTTATTAAGGGTTATAAGGTACCGTAAATTCTTATTAAATCCCTTTAACGTACCGTTAATTATTAAATTAAAAGCCATTATATATATTATTATTATTAATATATAAACGGCGGATAAAACGGTTTAAATAATAAATTCTCTTTATATAACCTTAAAAGGCTTTAAGAACCGTTTTATATAAAGAATTTAATAATAACTTTATATAAATAACTTTAATAACGTTTTTAATAAAAATAATAACCTATTTATAATCGGTTTTTATATTATTAATAAAGTTAATTAAGTCGGAATAAATAAGTTCGTTTTAATAAGTATTAAGCTTAATATAACCTTTACTTAACTTAAGCTTTATTTATATTTTTATATAAATAATATATTTATAGTCCTTTAATAAATTTAATAAATTAAAGAAGTTAATATTAATTATTATTTTTAATAAGAACTTAATATTTTACTCCTTTATATACCCCGTTACCTTATATTAATATTTTAAGACTTCTTAATTTACGGGAATAATATATAAGGCTACGGGTATTAAATTATTAATAACTTTAATATTAACTTTAAGGAAATAAAAAACCGTTAATAAAAGTTTTATAAAGATACCGTTACGGTTAATAAATATATTTAAATCCTTTAAGTTATTATTTTACTTAAGGGAATAATTAACTTATTATAGTTATTTAAAATTAATAAAATTAAAAATATTATTAAGGATAAAAAAAATATTATAAACGATTAAATTACGGACGTTTTCATTAGATTAATATAGGATTTTAACGATTTTAATATGGATAATATTCCTTCTTTTAAAAAGCTTTTAATAATAATAAACTTAAAGAAAAGCTTCCTATAAATAAAGATACGGTTATTATTAACGATATAATTTATATAACCGGTATTGAAGATATAAATAATAAAAGTGAATATATTTATAATTAAATATACCTGGTAATCCCGGTAAATAACGGGCGGTAAAGCCGGTATAATAACGGTAACGTATATAAAGGCCAGGTTTATTAAGGCTTTAACCTTTAAAAAGACTTTATATTCTTTATCCTTGGATTTATTGTTACCTTTATTATTACTTTTATTATTATTATTACCCCCGTTACCGTAGCGCCGGCATTTTTAATCATTACCGGTATTTATATTATTATTATTATTATTATTATAACGTTTATTATTATTACTATAAGTCGATTTATTATACCCGTAAAATAAGTAATAACTGGTAACGATATAAAAACGTTTTTTTATAGGACCTTAACGTAATAGCTTTAACGGATATTAAATTACGGAGGAATACAGAACGGAATAAAGTTATTCAGGCGGATATTATCCCGGAAACGTAAATCAATAATAATAGCCGTAAAGGTTATAATTTTAAACGTAAACGTTTTATTTAAGGCTTTATATTAAAGAAACTAATTAATAATATAAATAAATACGTATTTTAAAACGTTAATATTATTATTAACCGTTTAAAACGGCTTATATTTATTATTATATTAATTAATATAAGCTTTATATTCCGGATTAAGGCTTTTATAAAATTATTAAATAAGTACGTTATTATTAATAATAATTATACCCTAGAAATTCTATAATTTATTAAAAAGATCTTAATATTTATTATAATACTTATTTAGATTTAAGTATTAATTAAAAATAAAAAAGGTAAAGTACTTAAAGATTAACGTAAAATAATTTAAGCCCTTAAGCTAATATTAAATATAGAGGGTATTTTATATTACTTTAATATTCTTAATATTCTTAATAATATACTAATTAATCCCCTTAATCCTTATATAAATTACGGTATAAGTTATAAAATACCCTTAATTATAAGTATCTTAAGCCTTTATAAGTTTATTATCCTTAAGAGCTTTAATTTTAATAGGGTATAAGCTGGAATTTATAATCCAGTAATTAAGTTAAGTAAGCTTAAATTTCTTATTTATTTTACGTTTTTATATAATATATTTAAGGTTATCCTTAAGCTTAATAACCTTATTAAAGGTATCGGTAATCTTAAAAGGGTCGGATATAATAATAATAATAATAATAATAATAATAATAATAATAATAATAATAATAATAATAATAATAATAATAATAATAATAATAATAATAATAATAATAATAATAATAATAATAATAATAATAATAATAATAATAATAATAATAATAATAATAATAATAATAATAATAATAATAATAATAATAATAATAATAATAATAATAATAATAATTTAATTTAAAGGTTAAAGAGATCTATATTATTAAAAAACGATAAGATTATAATCAATAATATGAAGCCCTTAAATAATGATAACTTAAATAATAATAATAATAAATAATACTTTAAATTATTATCTTTTAAAACTATAGTTTTCTTAAATAAAGTATGTATAAAACGGAACGTCTTATAAAGTATATAGTAACGGACGCGGAGTTTCTTCTTACTTAATAAAAATTATAATTTAAAAATTAATAATAAATAATAAAGTTTTTTAATTTTAACGGATTATTTAAGACGTAAAGCTTATAGAGTATAGGTAATACGCCGGGTAAAGGAACGTTATTTAAGGATAAGTAATTTAATTACGGATTAAAGTAATAAAACGTATAAATTAAAATAATTAATATATTCTTAATAATCTTAGTAAAAAGCCCTTAAAAATAAAAATATAATTAATTTGATGGATTGATTGATTTATATTACGGGTCTAGCTAAGCTAATTCCGGCGTTCTTTAATACGCGGCCTTTTAACCTTGCTAATAACCGTAAAAACCTAATACTTATAACGTCAAAGTAAAAACCGGCATTTATTAAGCCTTTACCCTCTATCCCTTAAGGTAAAGGATATTAATAGCTATTTAAAGAATAATAATTTATTTATATACTTATTATATCTTAACTTTTTTAAGAAAATCTATAATATTACGATTATATCCTTATAAAGGCTATCTTTAAACTCGTTATTCTTCCGCTTCTTTATATATTTATATTACTTTAACCTTATATAATACTTTTAAATATTTTTATTAATATTTATATACTTAATATATATCCCTTTTATATTATTATCGCCGTTAACTTTTTTAAAGACTTTTAATAAACGTTTATTATTATATCTTTACGGTTATAGAAGATACTTTCCGGTTTATATAATTAATGTAACCGGTTTCCGTTTCTCTTTTTTTTTCCTTAATTAATAACGGGTTTTTTCCGTAAAGTCTTTAATAACTTTATTTATTTCTATAGTGAAATTAAACTATAATAATAATTTAATAGATATTATAAACTTAACGGTTACCCGGATATTTCGCTTTATAAATAATATTTAACGGTAATTATAAATATTAACTTTTATTATAAGTTTTAATTTAACCTTTATAAATAAAGGATAAAAGATAAGGATATATATAATGTTTTATTTTCTTTATTTATATTTATATCCGGTATTTATCCGACTTCCGGTATATATAATAAATAAAAAGTAAATTAAATTGTTTTTATTTATTTAAAGTTAAATTATTCATATATTATTACCCTTCTTTATAATATTATAATAATAAAGATACTTATTAATAATCTTTTTATTATTAAAAACTAAGTAATAATAACCTTAAAATATAAAGGCTTTATATTTCCGTTAACGTTCGGTTTATTTTATTGTAACTTATAAGGCGATTATTATAATTTTTATTTTTTAAATCCTTTTAATCTCGGTTTTTTTTATATTTAATAGGAATTTATATACGCTTAAATTAACCTTTGGAATATTAATAAGGTTAACTTCCTTTTTAATTTATTCTTATTTTATCTTAATAAAAAAAAGGATAAGTATCTTTAATTTATTCTTTTTAATTTAAGGCTTATTAAGATTTTAACGGATCCGCCCGTTTCCTATTATCGTAATTAAGTATATATATTTTTTTAATTTTATTTAAGCGATTATTTAATTTAATAAGACTTTAATAAACGGTATAAAAACTTTAAACTTTAATACCGGGATAAAGGTTATTTTATAAGTCTTATTAATTACTCTTAAATATTAATTCTAAACCTTCTATAATATTTAAATAAGCTTTTTCCTATATCTTAGAATACCTTTAAGTATATATTAAATAGCCGTAACGTATATTATAGTTAACTTTATTATAGTTTAATAAATAATCCGGACCTTTTATAACGTAATTCCTTATATCGATATAACGAGATAAATAAGGTTTTTTTCCTATAAAGTTATTTTTTTTTTAAATTTTTCTTATATAGTCCTTTTAATCGAATTTCTTATTTATTTAAAGATTAAAAACTTTAATATTAATATCCGGCTTTACCGTAATTTTACTTAAATCTATTATAACGGTTATATTATATAGTTTCGGGTTTTTAATTATATAAATTAACTTATATTTATATAATATAAATTAAGTTTTATAAGTTTTTACTTATTAAAAATAAACTTTATAAGCCTATTTTAATTTTAGATAATTTATATATATAAAAATATTATAAATTAAAAGGTAAACATTATTAATAAAGCCTTTAATTTAAATTTTTTATTTTAACTTAATAAGTTCTTTAATTAATAAGCTATTAAAGAATAAAAATAATATAAAAGAAATAAGCGATCCTTAAGGAATCCTTATTATAACGGACTTTATTAAGCTTATTTTTTATCTTAAGTTAATTAACGTAACTTAATTATTTAAGAAACTTTTTATTTATTTAATTAAAAAGGATAATATCCTTTTTTTCCTTAAGTTATATAATAACCTTTAATAGTTTACCTTATTAAAAGTATTTATAATATTAAGAGAAAGAAAATTTATTATATATCTTTTCCCGTAACCTTATACTATATATACGTTATTAATTAATCCTTTAAGGGCTATTTTTATTAATTAATTTATTTTTATTTTTATTTATTAATCGGGGAAAAGTCCGTAATTCTTTATATAATTATTAAGGATTTTTATTATTATTATTTTTAAGGCTTTTTTTAACGTATATAAGAATATAATAAGTCTATAAGATTTTACCTTAAAGTAATCCGGCTTAATAAATTTTTTAAGGATAATTATCTTTATTATTTTAAACTTACGTAAATAATAACCGACGTTAAAATATACTTAAAAAAAGTAAATAAAGACCTTCTTAAATAGTAAAATTATTATTATTAAGAATTTATTAAGAATCTTATTTAATCTTAAAGCTTTATTTTTTTTTAATTTATTAATCGTTTTTATTATTATAATTTATATTATTATTTTATTTATTAATACGGGGTCGGGATATATAACGTTATCGATATTATTTAAATTAACTTTTAACGGAAAAAGAAAAAATATTCCTTTAAGGGCCTTAATTTTATTATTAAAGTTATTAATTAATATACTATTAAGTCTTTTAAGGGGCGGGAATTTAAGGATAAACTTTAATTTCTTATTTTATTTTTATTATATTTTATTAACTTTTAAATACTATAAAATAAAACCGTTAAGTTATATACCGTAAATTAAAAGTATATTTATTTAACTTTTTTAATAGTTTTCTTTTTTTCTTTTTAAGTAACTTTTAATTAATTAAGTATTTCCTGGTTTTTATATTTAAAAGTTTACTTAATTAGCCTTTTTACCTTTATAATCGTAATTATATATCCTTTATTTTAATAAGTTTTAACTTTTTAAAAAGGTTTTATTATTAGGATAATCTTATTAATTATTTTATTTAATATTTTTATTATTTACTTTATAAAAAGGTTAATTTAATTTTTATTATTTAATTAAAAAGGTTTATAAATTATATTATTATTTCCTCCGCTTTTATATGAATTTTTATTACTTTAATTGTTTTTTATGCCCTTTTTATTAATAATAATAGGGTTATATTAACGGTTTAATTTAAGGTTATTTATATCGGCATATAATTTGAGTTATATTTTAAGTTTTCTCGTAACCTATATATTACGACCGTACCGGTAACCCCTTCCGTATTAAAGGCCAGATTAATCGTTATTTTAAATTTATAATTTTTTTATATAATAATCTTTTATAATATTAATAATAAGAAATTAACTTAAATGGTAATTATTAATAAATTATCCGATTTAACGTAATTTATTATATACTTTTCCTTATTCTATATATAATAATATACATTAAAGTCTTTAAATAATATATACTTATTTAAAATAATTAAAACCTTTTTAAATAATAATATTATAAAAAGTTTTTCTTTATTAACCGGCGGCGGGTTATATATATTATAAATATTAAAATTATCCTTTAAGTCCCTTTCTTTTATAATACGGAGTATATAAAGGTTTTTATTATAATAAATAATATCTTAATTATTTACGTTAAACTACTTATTTATAAAGAAGTATATTTTAATTATTTTATCCCCCTTAAAAGTTAAATAAAACCCCTTTTTCGGGTTAATAAATAAATATATATATAGGTTATATAGTAATTCCTATATTATTATAATATTAATATTTTTAACTTCTTTAAATTTAAATATCGGTATTATTACTTTAATTCCTTTATTATAAACGTTATATTATATTATTCTTAAAAATATTAATATATTATATATTAACCTTTATAAAGGCTCCTTTTTTATACTTATTTAAATTACGGACTTTTTATTAAAGTTAAACGTTTTCTATCTTAATACCTTCCCGGCTATTATTAAAGACGTAAAACGGCCGGCTTTTAAGGTTAAGATTATAAAAAGCTTTCTTTTCTTTACCGTTATTTACCTTTTATTATTTAATTAATTAAGTTCGCGTTTTAAAGTTACCTTTAATTAATTAATTAAATTAATTTTATATATATTATACCGTTGGATTTTCACGGTTATCCGGGTTTCCTTACGCTTAATTTCTTTAACTTTTATTATATATTTAGAATCTTATATTAAGTATCTTTTTTTATTATACGTAACGTATTTAAACGTATTTTTTATAAGCCCCTTAATCATTAACTTTATATATTTATAAATATTATAATTTTTAACGTAAATTATATATTTTATAATATTAAGGTATTTTATAATAATATATTTATAATTTTTGACCCTCCACGATCCCGCTGCTTAAGGATGTCCTGGCCGCACCCGGTGAGCACCTCCTGGTGGGGGACTTCAATCTTCACCACGTTCGATGGAACGAGGACGGTCGTACGACCAATTATACCGAATCTGAGGAGTTACTAATAGTTACTATACGGTTTAACCTCACGTTATTAACGCCGAAAGGGGCTATTATATGGGAAAGCCGTAAACTTAGGATTACGATCGACTTAATATTCGGCTCGGAAGGTATTATTAACTCAGTTATAATATACGGACCCTAAAAGGACCTAAAATACGGTTCGGACCACGTCCCAATATAAACGACCTTAAATTGGTTTATTAACGTAACTCCGCCTTTACCGTTTAAATGAGCGTAGAAAACGGTTAAGGAAGCCGAAATATTAACGAAGGCGGTAAAAATAATATCTTAATTAACGGAGTATCCCCGGCTTAATAATAAAAAATAAATCGACCGTTTTATAAAATAGGTAATAAAGGCTTTAAACGAAATAATTAACGTTATAGTCTTAATAATAAAGCCGTCTTAAAGAGTTAAAACTTATTAAAACGAGGAATATATAAAGGCGATTATAAAGGTAAAAGCGCTTATAAAGTAAGCTATTAAGTATAAAAACCGGAAGACGCTTTAACGGCTAAAAGAAGCTTAAAAGGAAAAGGAAAGAATTATCCGGAAGGCTAAGTAAATATACTTCCGGGCTATAATATATAACTTAACGGTTTCCCCTTATAATATTTAAAAACTAATAAAATACGGTAAAGAATAAAGTAAGAAACTTAAATTTATCCTTAAGTTTTTACCCTTAAAAAGACCAAACGGTATAATAATAAATACCTTTAACGGCAAAATTAAAACTCTTAAAAAGGCGTTTTTTCCCCCGTTACCGGAAGTTAATTTAATAGATATCGACGGTATAATATATCCTAAATTAATAATAATAAGTAAAATAATAACTTAAAAGATAATAATTAAAACAATTAATAAACCGAAGAAAAATAAGGCCTCCGGACTTAACGGTATATTAAATAAGTTCCTATCTATAGTAACGTTATTATTTAAAAAGGTCTTTATTTATTTATTTTAAGCTTACTTTAATATAAGATATTACCCCCGTAAATTTAAGGAGGCTAAGATGATTATCCTTAAAAAGCCGGTTAAGTTAAATTACTCAGAAATAAAGTTATATAAACCCATAATACTCCTCTATATATTAAGGAAGGCTTTAAAGATAATAATTATAAAGATCTTAAGTAATTACGTAAAAGGATATAGGCTGCTCCCCGATTAATAAATAAAAATAAGAAAAAGACGGTTAACGGAGATGGCTCTTAAAGGCTTAATCGATAACGTATATACGGTATAAAACTATAGGAAGAAGTACGTTATAAGTCTTTTTTCTTTAAATATTATAAAGGCGTTTAATAAGGTAAACCATTAAAGGTTATTATATAATTTACGGAAAAAAAGGGTTTTATCTTTTTTCGTAAATTAAATAAAAAGTTTCTTAAATAATTAAGCGACGTTAATTAGCCTAGAATAAAAGATAAATATAATAAAGCCCGCAATAATAGGGATTCCTTAGGGGTTATTTATCTTTTTAATCTTATTCTTATTCTTTAACGGTCCGTTTATTGAAGACTTAATAAAGTTAAAATAAAAGGTTTAAGTAAAGGGCTTTATTAACGATATTTACTTCTTAACTTATAATACGTTTATTTATATAAACTATTTAAAGTTAAAATAAGCCTATAAAGTTTATTTACGATAAATAAAGATATATAGGGTTTAGTTCGCCCCGTATAAATATAAGTTTATTTATATAATAAGGAGTTTAAAGCTATACGATATAATAACTATAGTAAACTTAAGTAATATAATAATAAAACCGGAAGTTAATATTAAGATACTTAATTTATAAATTAATAAGAAATTAAACTAAAAAAATTATATAAAAAAGGTTTAAAAAAAAATAATTTCATAAGAAAAAAACCTTATTTACCTTATAATATCAATATAAAGAGTTACCTTATAGAAGGTTAGAACCGTTTATTAGGCGGTTATAAAGTTTATAATAACGTACGTAGCGGCTATTTAATACGTATTTAAAGGCACGCTTAAATATAGGAAAAAGCCCGTCTAGTAACTATAAAAGGTCTAAAACCGATACTTAAAAGTAATAAATAAAGCATATAAAGTAACTCCCGTCCCAATATTGGAATCCGAGGTTTTTATATTATTAATAGAATTAACCTTAAATTAAATAATTACTTAAATAAAACTTAAAAGGGGTACGAACTTAATTACGTTAATAGGAAATAAACATATTTATTAGAATTATAAAAGGCCTTAAATAAGAAAGTATAAAGAAATGGTACTTATTTTTTTTATGGAAGTTAAATTAAAATAAGTTAAAAAAGAAATTGATTTAACTTATATTTAAGAAATTAACGTAGGAGTATATAAACTTTTACTTAAAGTAAAAACGGCGGAAAAGAAAAAAACTATAAAAATAAAATTAACGGCGATTACCCTATAAATTATAAAAAGGTAAATAAAACGTTAACGTAAATATAAAGAATTAATCTTTTAAGGGCGATAATACTTAACGTTAAATAATAATAAGGTTATTAATAAATATCTCCGGCGTTACGGGATTATAAGGAAAGGCGATAATATATTAATAATTTAACTCCGGATAAATAAGAATAACTTAACTTATTTCCTTTTTATCGTATACGCCGGTAACCGGATTAACGTTAGTTATAAATATAAGTAACGAAAGTAAAACGCCGTATATATATTAATCTCTTATTTACTATTTAAGGAGCTTAAACCGGGATTAATTAAAAAAGTAAAAATTAATAATTATCGTTAAATATTTATTAATAAAAAGGGTATTAAAACGGCCGTTAAATTTATAATAACTATAGGCTTATTATTATAGTTCAGCTTAATTAAGGAAATAAAGGAAATAATTAAGGATTTAATTAAGAAATTTCGCCGTTAACCCGGGGGTAAAAAGTAACGGCGGGAAAACTATATTTAATAGGGGGTTAAAAAGGCTATAAATACCGGGGCGGCGTAAGAAACGATATTATATCGGTCGGTAAAGTCATATAAATAAAGTAATAATAATATACGTATTAATAAGGATATTTAATAATATAATCGGAATTCTAAAATTTTAACATTAAATAAACCCGTAAAGTAACGGAAAAGCAATAAATTTAAGGGTAACCCTTAAATAAATTCAGTCGTAATATTATAGGTTTTCTTAAAAAAAGTATATAAATAAATTCTTATTCTTTAAATAACTATAAATACTCTTAGTCTTTAAGACGTAAGTAAAAGCTGGGTAAATACTGGTTTTTATTCTTAACGTTATAAATATCGGGTTTTTTACGGTTATTAATAAGGCCAAATAGCCGAGTATTAAGGAACGCCGGAATTAACTTAGCTAGATCCGTAGTATGAATCAATCAATCAATCAATATTTATAATTTTAATACTTAAAATATTAATAAATATTAACCGTTTTATCCTATAGTTAAGTTATTTTAAGAAATCCCTTTTTAATAAATTTTTTATTTAGGATATTATTATATATCTTTATTAACGTTATATTTAATATAACGATAAAGTACCTTTTTATATGTTTTAAGGAATTAAATCTTTTTATTACCGGCGGAAGCCTATAATTAACGATCTTAAACCTTAAGTAAAGAATTATATTCTCTTTTTCTATATTTTTTAACGTAACCTTTTTTTAGCTTCCTTAAAACGTAATAAGTATATCTTATTTATTATAATAATAAATAATTACCTTAAAACTTTAATTAATTTATATTTTCTTTTATTAATTTAAGCCTTAAACCTTTTTATGTTTTCTTTTATTTTTAATAATATTATATTAAAAAAAATATCCCCGCTTTATAGCTTATATATAATAATAATTTATTTTATTATTAGTTTTATTATTACTTTAAAAGCTTTTATTAATTATAATAAGTTTATTTTTATAACCGTATTCCTTTCTTTATTATTAAATAGGCGGATTATTATTATCCTTATTTTCCTTAATATAGCTACTCTCTTTTCCGTTATCCTTTTATTCGTTATCGCGGGTATCCTTTTTATTATTTTTATTATTTAGCTTTTTCTTATTTAAGGGGCCGCCGCTTTTATATTTTTACTTTATATATTTAACTTTAAGCTGTTATCTTTACTTTTTATTAATATTTTTATTACCGCCCCTTAAAAGCCCTATAATCGCTCTGTTTCCTTTAGCTTTACCCTTATTTTTATATAGAAGTCCCTTACGCCTTTTAACTTAATCCGTAATATCGGTTAAATCTTTAACGTAATATTCTTTTACTTTATTATAAGGAATCCTTTTAAAGCCTTTATTATTTTTTTTACCGCCCTTTTACCCTTATTTACCGGGTAACGTATTGTCTCCGTTTTTTACCTTTAATCCCTTAAGGTTTTATCCTCTTTATTAACTTTATTTCCCTTTTATATACCCTTAATAATACTTTCGTCGCGGTTTTTTTACCCTTTCCCCCCGCCCGTATCCCTCGCCGTTAATACCGTACTGGCCTTTTTACCCTTTTATTTACTTATTATTTCCGTATTGTTATTATGCGTTTTACGCGTTTTAATATACGTATTTTATTAACCTTAATTTCCTTATTTATTTTAAGTATTATCCGGCTTATTATTATTATATTACCCGTATATGTCGTTGCCGTTTCTATTAATATAAATTACTTACCCGTTTATTACCTTATCCTTAATTATTACGCTATTTTTACTTATCGCCCTTAATATATTTTCTTTACTGTCCCGAGAGCTATACGTATACGCATCGTTTTAGACCTCTGGGGTCCCTTTGTTCATCGCCATCATCAAATTATATCTAATAAGAATCTAAGGATTAACTTATAAATCATATAATTAATTTAAACCTTAATAATTTTAATAAAAAGGAAAAAGCCTTTAAAGTAAATATTTTATTTTTCTTTATACTTAAACTTTAATATAATAATTAAAATAATAATAACTTAAACTAAATAATTAACTTAATTAAAAGGTTAAGTATATATAATAGTAAATTTTATAAGCTACTTTAATTATTTTAATAATAATAATAAATAAACGTTTACCTCCCTCCGTTCTTTAAGGATATTGACGTATTTAATAGGAATCCGCCCATCCAACGGCCCTATAAGTATAATATAGGGCTATTATACCCTTATAACGTATACGTAAATCGGTATACGGGGTTATTATACTTTATAATTTTACGTATAAATAATAATTAAGTTAAGAACGTTTTAGCCTTCTCGTTTTCTTATTTTAACTTCTTTATTTTTTGGGTGGTTAAAGTTTAAATTAATAGGATTACTAGGTAATTATAGTAATTATAGTAATAATAAAAGTCGGTACGATAATAAAGTGACGGCTCTTAAGGTATTTAAATTATATAACGTAATTAAAACTTATTAAATTATTAAACATAATAATAAGTATATAAGCCGGGCTTATAATTTATTAAAATAATAAAATATAACTTGCTTAATTAAGTAAGTACTATATAAGGTATTAAGCGATATCTATCTATAAGAAATTTAGGAAATAAACTAGCCCTCTTTTGGTAATAGCCGAGGTCTTTGCCTTCTGCACTTCTGACAAGTTTAGCGTTAAACTTTAAAGTTAATAACGTTAAATATTAAACGCTTATAATCTATATATTACTAAAAAGCAATAAAGCGGACGATATTATAGATTACCGTTACGTTAACGTAAACTTAGTAAATATATTCGTTAATCTTTTATTATTTTAAATAACTTTACCTTTTTAATTTTATTTACTTAATATTTCTTTAATAATACGTTAAACACTTATAATTTAACATTTACGCTTTTTCGCTTTTTTTAATATTATTATAATTATTATTAAAGCTATTCTTATTAATATAATATTATAATAAAGATAATCGTTTTTATAACGCTGGTTTATCCGTATACGTAATACCCGTAATAAATAAAGTTATTAATTAAAGCTTAAACTCTAATAATCTTACGGGAGGATAACGTATAAGGGCTAGGTAGTTATAGTATTAATTATATATATAGTTATTAGCTATATATATAACTTCCGCTATTATAACGTTATAATTTTATTTACGTTTTCTTTTATTCCGTATTATCTCGTTATATTATTTCCGTAATTCTTAAAAATACTTTAAGTTTATTTTTAGTATTTATTAATTATATTTAAAGCCTTAATTAACTTACTTAATCTAATATCAAACGCTTTTTTTACTTTTAGCCTTATTAATATTTTCTTTAACTATTTATTCCTCTTTATTATTAATTAATTTAAATATTTATATTATAGCCTCCGCCGTTTAATTATTGGTATAAGTATAATAAGGCTTTAAAAAATAAATATAAATAATAAAATAAATTTAATAAATAATAAAGAAAAATAGGCGGTACGTTTATATCCTAATTTTATTATTAATTTTAAAAGGTTTTATAAATCGGGGCGTAAACTTTTTACTTAATTACTTTAACTTAAGGTTTTTAATATTTAATATTATTAAATCGCTAATATTATATAACTTTAACTTATATTTCTTATTATACGTTTTTTAAGTTAATTTAATAATATAACGTTATTAATCCGTTAATATTAATCGATTTTATATAATATTTTAACCTTATTTTTTACTATAAATATTTCCTTTTTTATAAACTTATCCTTAAATTTAAAATAAATATCTAAATTATAGCTATATATCATTATAAAAAGGCTATAGCCTAAAGTTAAGTATTCTGAGTTTATATAAATAAATTCAGTTAAAAGGAATAACCTTATTTAATTTATTTACTTAAAGTTAATAAAAGTCCTTAAATATTATTTAAGGTTTTAATTTTAACGTTTTATTTAATTATCCGTTTACGGATAAAAAGTAATATTTAATTTACGCTTTATTTTTACGTAATAATATATTAAACCCCAGAATTTATTAATAAATAAAAACCCCGGTTAATTATAATTTTAGCCAGTATATTATAATATAATACGATTTCTTTAAAGAAAAGGTCCGTTAACGTAACGGTATCGATTTATTTTATAATAAAGAAGTATTTATATATCTTTATATATTTATTTACGATTATTAAAATCGAATTATAAACGTTACTTTTAACCTTACTTACGGATAAGCCGGTAAGAAAGTCTATATTGAGTTCTTTCTAGGGTACTGCCGGTTAAAAAAGTAAATTAAACTCGTTATAAAGACGGTAACGCGGTATTTTAATCCTTTAATAAGTATTATATATTTTAATATAATTATTAACTTAAGCCTTTAAGCCGTCCCAGTAATATTTACGGGCTAAGAACTTATAAGTCTTTTCGGCTTTAAAGTAACCCGTTAGCGGGTTATTATAATATTTGTTAATCAGTTTTTCTCTAACCGTTTTATCCCGGGGGATATATATATAGCCCTTATAGGTAATAAGGTTATTGGGATTGAGTTTCTAAGTATTATTATGATTTTAATGAAAATACGTTAACGTTACGTTATTATCTTTAATCTTATATATAAACGTATCGTTAACCTATAAATCCTTAATAAGTAACTTAATCGGCCTAGATTCCTTATAAGGTTTTTTAAGTAGTTATTAAATCTTTTTCTGCGGGATAATAACTTAAATATTTTTTAAAGTAAGCAATAATTAATAATTAATAATTATTATCCGCCGGTACTTTACCGAATTATTAAATTAAAGTACGAACTTATTCTATAAAATAAGTAATAAAATAATATTAAAAAATAAGACTCCTTTATAGTCTAAACGTCTTAATAGAGAATTAATAAGGTTTATTCTACTTTAACGATAAAATACTTTAAAGTTATAATTAATAAATTTTAAGGTTTATCTGGTTTAACGCGGGCTTAACGCCGGTTACTTTATAAACCCCCGGAGGTTATTATAATCCGTTTATATTTAAATAGCTTTAAGGCTCCCTTTTAAATAATACCGTTATTACTTAAAAGCTATAATAATAACGAAAAGCTTTTAATTATATATTTTATAATTTTATTTAATAAAGGTTATTTTTCTGGATTAATATATAATTAGGCGTTAATAACCCTCTTTAAATTATTAAGATAAAATGCTTATAATAATAAAGTTAAATATATTAATCTTTATTCATATCCTTTATTTTAAATTAAAATGGAGGAGTAATAACGCGTTAATAAATGTCTCGTAAAGCCGGCGGAACGCCGTATTAACCGTATTATTCTACTTTAATAAGCTAGCCTTCTTCCCTTCCTTATTGCTTTTAAGTAAATTAATTAAAGGCTTAACTATCCTTAAATATTCATAAATAAAATAACGATAAAAATTTATAAAGCTTAAAAAAACCTATACTTCCCGGTAGGTTTTTAGGGTAAATTAATCCTTAATAATTTAAATACGCTTTTAATTTATTTAAATCCCTTTAATAAAAACGATAAACCCTAAGAACTTTACTTAAGTAATATTGAATTTGTCACGGTTCCATGCCTACTGCTCCCAGGCCTTCGGCTATGTTACCGTTCTGGGACTAGTGGCTTGGCACCTACTCACCTTTATGGACGGATTTATACCATAGACACCCTCATAGCTATTATTCCGTTTATAGCTAAACCTTATATATCAGTTCCCTGATATAGAAATAGCTATCTTTTTGTATACTGGGGTTGGTTATAAGCCTTATATACAGTCGTATTTTACTAAAATAACATTATCAGCAAAGTATATAGTACGATGTCAGAAGTATAGAAGGCAAAGACCTCGGCTATTACCAAAAGAGGGTTAATCTACTTCTTAAACTTCTTATAGATAAATATCACTTAGCACCTTATATAGTACTTACTTAATTAAATAAGTTATACCCTATTATTTTAACAGGTTATAAGCCCGGCTTATATACTTATTATTATACTTAATAATTTAATAAGCCTTAACTATACTATATAGCTTAAATACCTTAAAAGCTATCGCTTTATTATCGTAATAACTTTTATTATCATTATAATTATTATAGTTACTTAATAGTCCTATCGATTTAAGCCTTAATTACCCGAAAAATAAGGAGGTTAAAACGAGAAAATAAGAAAACTAGGACGTTCCTAGTTTAATTATTATTTATACGCAGAATCATAAAATATAATAGCCTTATATACCGATTTATATATACGTTATAAGGGTATAATAACCTTATATTATACCTATAAAGTTATTGGATCGGCGGATTCCTATTAAACGCGTTAATACCTTTAAAAAACGGGAAGAGATAAACGTTTATTTATTATTATTATTAAAGCGATTAAAACGGCTTATAAAACCTATTATTGCGTATACCTAGCCTTTTAATTAAATTAACTATTTAATTTAAGTTATTATTATTTTAATTATTATATTAAAATTTAAGTATAAAAAAAAAATTATTTTAAGGGCTTTTTCCTTTTTATTAAAATTATTAAAGTTTAAATTAATTATATTTTTATTTCCAGGGGCTCT
The DNA here is from genome assembly GCA_019925105.1 of Niebla homalea. Classification (NCBI taxonomy): domain Eukaryota; kingdom Fungi; phylum Ascomycota; class Lecanoromycetes; order Lecanorales; family Ramalinaceae; genus Niebla; species Niebla homalea. Next base: position 301,263 of record JAHGAU010000039.1, on the reverse strand, counting down.
TTATTAAGATTATTAAGAATATATTAATTATTCTAATTTATACGTTCTATTACTTTAATTTATAATTCAATTATTTATCTTTAAGTAACGTTCTTTTACCCGGCGTATTATTTATATTTTATAAGCTTTACGTTTTAAACGATTTGTTAAAATTAAAAAGCTTTATTACTTATTATTAACCTTTAAATTACGGTTCTTATTAAATAAAAAGAAACTCCGGGTTTATTACTATATACTTTATAAGATATTCCGTTTTATACGTACTTTATTTAAGAAGGTTATAGTCTTAAAAGATAATAATCTAAAGTATTATTTATTATTATTATTATTTAAGTTATCCTTATTTAAGGGCTTAATATTACCAATTATAATCCCGTCGCCCCTTAATAATATAGATCTCTTTAATTTTCAGGCTAAATTACTATCATTATTATTATTATTATTATTATTATTATTATTATTATTATTATTATTATTATTATTATTATTATTATTATTATTATTATTATTATTATTATTATTATTATTATTATTATTATTATTATTATTATTATTATTATTATTATATCCGATTCCTTTAAGATTGCCGGTATTTTTAATAAGGTTATTAAGCTTAAAAATAACTTTAAATATATTATATAAGAATATAAAATAAATAAGAGGCTCGAGTTTACTTAATTTAACTATTAAATTATAAATTTTAGCTTACACCTTATTAAGATTAAAGCTTTTAAAGGTAATAAACTTATAAAGACTTAAAATACCTACAATTAAAGGCACTTTATAACTTATACCGTAATCCGTATAAGGATTAAGGGGACTAATTAATATATTATTAAGAATATTAAGAATATTAAAGTAACGTAAAATACCCTTTATATTTAATATTAATTTAAAGGCTTAAATTATTTTACGTTAACCCTTAAACGCTTTACCTCCCTTACCCTTAATTAATACTTAGATCCAAATAAGTACTATAATAAATATTAAGATCTTTTTAATAAATTATAGAATTTCTAAAATACGGTTATTATTAATAATAACGTATTTATTTAGTAATTTTATAAGGGCTTCGGCCCGAAATATAAAGCTTATATTAATTAATATAATAATAAATATAAACTATTTTAAACGGTTAATAATAATATTAGCGTTTTAAAATATATACTTACTTATATTATTAACCGGTTTCTTTAATATAAAGCCTTAAATAGGACGTTTATATTTAATATTATAGCCCTTATAATTATTATTATTGATTTACGTTTCCGGGACGATATCCGCCCGAATAACTTTACTCCGCTCCGTATTTTTCCGTAATTCAGTATCTATTAAAGTTATTACGTTAAGGTTTTATAAAAGAAATATTTTTATATCGTTACCGGTTATCGTTTACTTTACGAATATAATAAATTGACCTATAATAATAATAATAAACGTTATAATAACGATAATAATAATAATATAAGTATTAATAATAATTAAAAACGCCGGCGTTACGTTAACGGCGGTAATAACGGTAATAAAAATAATAATAAGGACAACAATAAGTCTAAAAATAAGGAATATAAAGCCCCTTTAAGGGTTAAGGCCTTAGTAAACTTGGCCTTTATATACGTTACCGTTATTATACCGGCTTTACCGCCCGTTATTTACCGGGATTACCAGGTATATTTAACTATAAATATATCTATTTTTATTATTTATATCTTTAATATTAATTATATAAATTATATCGTTAATAGTAATTATATCTTTATTTATAAGGAGCTCTTTTTTAAACTTATTATTATTAAAGATTTTTCCGGGGGGAAAAATATTATTTATATTAAAATTATTAAAATCCTATATTAATTTAATAAAGGCATCCGTAATTTAATTATTTATAACGTTTTTTTATTTTTAATAATATTTTTAATTTTATTAACCTTGGATAGCTATAATAAATTAATTATCCCTTTAAATAAAATAACGATCCGGAGGATTTAAGTATATTTATTAACTATAACGGTATTTTTATAAAACTTTTATTAACGGCTTTTTATCTTTTTAAAGTCGATATTAAAGTTATTAATAATTTAATATCCGTAGTCCTATATATTATTCCCGTAAATTAAAAAGCCTTAAAATATTAATATAAAATAATAAGGTATATAAGGAAATAAAATATTAAGCTTTTATTAAAAACGGTAATTAATATTAACTTTTTTAACTTATTAAATCTATTAAAAGCCTATAAGTACGTTATTTATATGGAGATATAAATAAAGCTTAAATTAAATAAAAGTTATATTAAACTTAATATTTATTAAAATGAACTTATTTATTCTGATTTAATTAACTTTATTAATAATATAAAAGCTAATTATAAATAAGTTATTATTTTTATTAAAAACGTTATTAAAGTTATTTATATAACCTTATTATTAAACTCTTTATATAAAACGGTTCTTAAAGTCTTTTAAAGTTATATAAAGAAAATCTATTACTTAAATTATTTTATTTACCGTTTATATATTAATAATAATAATATATATAACGGCTTCCAATTTAATAATTAACGGTACATTAAAAGGATTCAGTAAAAGTTTACGGTACTTTATTATTCTTAATAAAACGGTATTTTTAAATAAATAAGTTAAACCCTTATTATCCGGGCTTATATAATACTATTAAATAATAGTTTACCGCGTATTCTTATTATTAAACTTATTATTATAGCGGCCTTTATATATAATATAATACTTATAAGTATTTATAATATATTAAATTAAATTATAAGTCTTAAGAAACCCGATTAATTTTTTATTAAAAGGGTTAAATAATATAATATATATTAAAAGCGTAAGTTTTTAAATATAAATTAAATAAAATTTTAAATTAAAACTATTAAAGGATACCTTATTGGCTTTAAAGGTTATCACGTTTATAAAATATTTATATTAAATAACCGGGTTTAATATTATAATTATATTAAACGGTTAAAGGATAAAATCGTTTAACTTAAATATAAAACTAATAACCCCTTACCGGTTTATTATTTAATACCGAAATAAAGGGAAATAATTATTATGGATTTCTAGTTATTATTAAAACGGATATATTTTAATAATAATAAAAATATAAATAATAAACCGGTTATTATTATTATATAAAGTTTTCGTATTATGAACGTTACGGATAAAATTGATAATATTATTATTAAGGATATAATTAAACTTATATCCGATAAGTAACTTAAGTTTTATATAATTTTAAAACTTATAATTATTAAGGAAAATATTAATAAAAAAGACTTATTTATATTATCTTTATTTATCCTTAATAATAATATTATAAAGGAATCTTTAAATATATATATTTTTATAAACTTAAACTTAAACTTATTTAATCTTTATAATTTAATTTTATACTATTACCCGTCTTTAAGAGAATTTATTGGATTTTTAAATTTATTTATTTAAGTTTATATAGTTAAAATATAACCCTTAAGTTACCGGCGTAACCGGGACTTTAATTATTAAGTTGCCGGCTTTTAATTAACGCTTATATATCTTATAGCCACGATCCTTACGGACTATACTAAGTTTATAATTTATATATAAGTTATAAAGGACGTATACTATAAAATAAAGTAAGAGCTTATTATAAAAAATAAAGTTAAGTCCCTAGAAAAGAATAAAATTTAAATTTTAATAAATTTACCTCCCGGTATTAACGTATTAAATAATAAGTAAATCTATAAGTATAAACGTAAATTAAACGGTAATATTACCCGATATAAGGTTAAATAAGTAATCCGTAGATTTTAATAAAAGGAAAGTTTAAACTTCTTTAATACTTTTATAACGGTTATTAAGCTTATAAGTTATAAAACTTTTTTTATTATAGCGGCTATATATAATTTAAAGATTAAGTAAATAAACGTTAAAATAGTATTCCTTTATAATAACGTTTTTAAAAAGATTTATATTTATTAATTAATAAGTTTTAATAATAACTTAAATTATATTTATTTATTAAATAAACTTCTTTATAAATTTAAATAATTACCCCGGATTTAATATTAATACCTCTTTATATTTTTTAAAGAAACTTGGTTATCGTTATATTAATAAAGATTATAGCGTATTCTTAAACCCGGATATTAATATTATTATTACCGTATATATCGATAATATCTTAATAATAAAAGTTAATAAATAAATTATTATTAACTTAAAAACTTAATTAAATAAGAAATTTAAGATATCCGATTTAAGCTTATATAATTAATATTTAAATATAAATATTACTTATAATCGATAAAATTGAACTTTAACTTTTAATTAAAAAAGTTATATTAAATAGGTTTTTACTTAATTTAATATATATAATAATCCTTTCTTTAAAAATAATAATATAATTATCCCTATAAACGTAAATATTTATCTTAAGTTAATTAATAAAAAATATACCGCCTTAAAGTAATTCCGGTTTAAATATTAATCCGTTATTAACTTATTTATATATATTATAATAAGTATTAAGCTTAATATAGTTTATACGGTATTAATAATATTACGTTATACGTTTAACCTTAATAAAAAGTATTAAATAACCGTTAAAAAGATCTTTTATTATTTTTATAATATAACTTCCTTAAAATTCGTTTTTTAAAGCTTTTTAAAGCCCCTTAATAACTATACGGATTTAAATTACGTTAATAACCCGTAAATAGATCGGTTTACTTCCGGGTATATTTTTAACTTAAGAAATATAATTATTAACTAGTTTTTAAAACATTAATTAACTATAGCCCTATTTACTTATAAGGTTAAGTATATAAAATAATATAACGTTATTAAAGAGGCGATCTAGCTTAAATAATTATTAATTTAACTTATTAAAGTTACCTTAAATCCAACGGTATTACCGGCCCTTAAGGATAAGAATATTATATAAGATTACGCCTTTCTTATTTAATTTAAGTACGATACCGGGGTCCTTATTTTTATTACGGTGATTTTTTATAATAATTAAGGAACGATTATATTAATAAAGGATTTTATAAACCACTTAAAAATAAAGTATATATATATTAAGTATTGCTTCCTTTAGGAGTATATAATTAATAAATAAGTAGAATTTATATATTATTTTATTAATAATATAATAACGGATAATTTAATAAAACCGTTATTAAGGGACGTTTTTTAAAAATTCAGAAATCATTTAAGATTAAAGTAATTATACTTTTAAAGTTTAAAATATACCCCTTATTATTAAAGTTAGGATGGATATATTCGTTATTACAATAATATAATTCAGTAAGAGCTCTTACTCCTTACTTAATAAATAATACGGTATTATAGTATTATAAAGCTACTAATTAAATAGGAGTATTAAAAGTATAGAAGGCAAAGACCTCGGTTATTACCAAAAGAGGGTTAGTTTACTTCTTGGACTTCTCATAGATAGATATCGCTTAGCACCTTACATAGTACTTACTCAACTAAGCAAGTTACACCCTACCATTTCAACATACGACGTATACTTTAATTAATAAGTTAGCTAATCAGTCAGTAAACCGTGCAGTAAGTACGCTATCACGAGCCTATAAGACGTTAGCAGCTATAGGAATTAAGAGTGGAAACCCCTATAAGCCGAAGTAACTAGAACTAGGTAATATTTAATATTAATAATAATTAAGTTAATAAAACTTAAAATAAGGACGAAGATAAAAATAAGGATAGTTAAGTTAAGGGAAGAACGTTTAAGACGATACCGCAGATAGGCCTGTCGTTAAAAATCTTTTAAGCCGTACGATAAAAGTACGTATTCAATAGCCCTACCCGTAATATAAAGCCCAAATCAGTTCTTTAACCGTTCTTTATTTCCAGTAAATCCTTTAATATATTGATATATTATAAGCCTATAAGACGTTAACTTAGCTATAGTAATAACTCCTATAGGCCGGCGTTAAAACTAATAATAAAAGATCGGGGTATAATTAAGGCGGAGTAAAAGGTAAATTATAAAGGAGAGAAGTTCAAGATAATACCACAAATAAGCCTATCGTTAACCATATCCTCAAGACGTATATAAAGTACGTAGTAAGCTTATTATAATGGCATTCAGTTTCATTTTAAATTTTTAATTAATTAAATAGATCTCCTTTAACTTCGCAAATCCCTCGGTAGTTACATTATCACGATATAAGCCCATAAGACGTCAGCAGGTGCGGGGCCCTTAATAGGGTAGCCTACAGGCCGGAATGGCTAGTAACTAGATAGACGGTTAACACTGGTAGTAATACGGGTAAAGGTGGTACTATAGGTGGAGTAAGAGTAAGGAAATTATATGGTATTAAGGGTAAAAGCCACTTTCACGGCTTCAGCTCACCTATAAGGGGTGAGAGCCACTTAGCCGGCTCACTTACGGCCACTTCGTTAATCGCTTTAGTTTATGGCGTCCGGTAATAGCCCTATATTAAACTCCTTTTCGTTAAGAAGTATACGACTCGGCTTTACCCCGGAGATCACGCTAATCGACTCAACTTAAGTCAATTTTTTCACCTTTGTACACTCTATTTTTATCGATTTTTTTACTTTTTTTCAGGAGCTTTTTTCAATACCCGGGTTACTCAGCCTTTACCACTTAACCACCACGCTTACTAAAGGTGGTATCAATACACTCAATGGTTTTTTAAAGCTATACCCAGGTCCGGTAAGGAGGGTTTTAATATAAGAGGCTCGTAGGAGCTTACCGTCGTAGAGGGGGGTAGTGTTACGGTTTTATGCTTACTGCTCCCAGGCCTTCGGCTATATTACCGTTCTGGGACTAGTGGCTTGGCACCCACTCACCTTCATGGACGGACCTGTACCATAGATACCCTCATAGCTATTATTCCGTTCATAGCTAGACCTCATATATCAGTTCCCTGACAGAATTAATATTTCTTAAGGTTAACGTAAAGTTAAAATTAATAAAGTTACTTAAAGATTTATTAAATATAGCGTTAATAATCCACCGGATTCTTATTAAATATTAAAATATCGTTTAAATAAATTATATAAGTTATATTAATAAGGTTAATAAGGGCATAATTAATATAAGTTTAAAAGGTCGTTAAAGCATTAATTAATTTAAACGGTATAACGAGATACTTAAAGTAATTATAACGTATACGGAACGTTATCTTTTATTTATAGCCGGACTTAATCCGTAACCGGTAATAAGTATCCTTAAGGTTTAACTTAATAAACCGTTTAAAGCTATTTAACCAGTTAAAAGTCTCGGTAATTAAGGGTAATAAGTATCGATTTTTAATTATAACCGTATTTAACCTATAGTAATTAATATAAAGATAAAAAGCGCCGTCCTTCTTAAGTATAAAAAGGATCGGGGTATTTACGGACGATATTAAGTAATAAATTTAACCCCGGGTTATAATATCCTTTAAATATTACCGGCGCTCCGTTAATTTTACCCGAAATAAGTTATATAAAGGATTATATAATAGCTTTTTACTATTTAAGTTAATAATATAATCCCTTTATTTTAATTTAAATAAAGTATTAATTATATTCTTAAAGAAGATATCTATATATTTACTTAACTTCCTTAAGACGCTTTAATTAATAAAGTCTTTTATAATATTTATATACGTTAAATTACTTTAAGGGATTTACGGTACTTTTAAGCGCTCCGTTACTATATTAACGTAAATAACTATAAAGATTTTATTAATCTTTATTAAACTTTAACTGAAGTTATAAACGTTATTAATTTATAACTTATAAGAATTAACCTTAAAATACTATTTATCCGCCGTTGGATTACTCGTTATTTATAAAACGTATAAGGTTAATAAATTAAAAATTATATTTAAACCTTCTTAATTAATAGTATAAAAGAATGTCTTATATTATTCTTATTGTTTTTAATTATTAATTAAATATTATTATAATTAATAAGTATTATAATAAAAATTTTATTTATTATTAAGAAAAACCGCTTATAATAAAACGGTAAAGGTTAACTATAAATCTTATTAAACTATATATACTTATAAAATTAAATTTATTTAAGTTCCAATATTAATTAATATACTTAATAATTAAGGATTATCTTAAAAACTTATTTAGCTTTTAATAATAAAAGCCGGGTATATCTTTAATTATTTCTTTATTGATTTTAACTTTAAGGCGCCGTTAAAGCTTTATTATTTTTTAACGGATTATTTTTTTACGGGATTTTACGCTTATTATTAAGACCTTATTTTATAAAACGGTAAGGTAATCGGATATATAATAACCTTTTCCGTAATATATATAATACTTAACGTTCTTATTTACTTTAAGGGTAGTATTAAAGTTTTTAGGTATAACTTTATGCTTTTAATTATAAGAATTATTTTTAATAAAAGTATATATTAACTTTAAGCCGTCGGAATTAAATTTAAATACCTTATTTTTAAGGGATTTACCCTTATTAACTTTTTAATTATTATTAATAATATACTTTAAGTTATTCTTTTATATAATTACCGTTATTATAATATTATCCCGGGTTCTTAATATTTTATTAATTATAAGGATTTTAATTTTAAATTCCGGTAAAAACTTTATAAAGAATATATAGATATAAAACTTATTTAATAATAATAATAAGTCTTTTTTTATAATCTTTAAAGTATTACGGAATTATATTATTTTTTAATTAAAACGTTATTTAATATTTTTAAAACGCTTATAATAAAAGAATTGGCGGTTCTCTGGATTAATTATTAAGTTTAAAGTTTATTTTTAAGCTTTTAATAATTTATTTTATTAATTTCTTCGTTTAATAAATTAAAGATTTTATAAAAAATAAATTTTAAATAAAAAATTACCTTTTTTTTTCGGTAAAAAAGTACTTAAAATAAAATATAAATTATCTTTTAAGTTAATAAATTACGTTTAATATTTACCTTTAAACTTATTTTAATATAACTTAAGCTTTTCCGGATGAAAAAACTTACCCTTATAAGGTAAGATAAAGGCCGTTAACGGTACGTTATCGGTATAAAGGTTTATAATAAGGTTAACGTAAGGGAAAGTCCCGGAGCGTAAACCTTTATATTATACGTTAACGCGGTTAAATATATATTCTTAATAAGTACGGTTTTTAGCCTTAAGCCGGTTAACTTTAAACTATAATTCTAAAAGTTAAACTTATTAAACCGTAATATTACGGTAATATTCCGCCGCTACGATTTATTCAGTTATAATAAAAAATTCTTAATTAAAGGGCGAATATCGTTTTCTTATTTTAAGGTTTATTAAGTTAATTAAATATTTATTATAATAGTAATATTAAGCCTTCTCCTTAATAAAGAAGAAGAATTAAAATATTAAATTAAATCCGTTAACGGTACGTTAACGGGATTAATAAAAGTAAATATAGAAGACTTAACGTTACGGTTTAAATACTTAAATATTACTTTAATAAGTAAAATAATAATAAAATTAATTCTTAAAGAACTTAAAAAGAATTAAAATATAGCCTTTACTTAAGGTAAAAATAATAACTACCCCGCTTTACGCCTATTGAGCTACGGCTTATAAATAACGTATATTAAGGCCGTTACTAAGGCCCTTTACCAAGGCCTAACGGCCTACCTTAGCGCAGCAGTATGGCGTATTACTATAGCGCCGGCGCAGAGATGGCGCTAGCTGCTAACAGCCATTAAAAAAGCTATTTAATTAAAAAATTTATCAAAGTAAATATAACCCGATAAATCTAGATATATACTTACTATTACGATTTATAAGGATAATTAAAAGGCTATCGTACTGGTTAAAAACCCGATATATTATATAAGGATAAGCATTTAACTATATTAACTATATGAATAACTTAAAGTTAATACCGTTAATCTCGAGTATATCTATATTACGGAGCAGGTAATTAATAGGTTAATAAAGGCCTTATTTATTAAAACCTTTATATAGTTTAAACGGGCTTTAAGCCTTAAAGAGCTATTATATTAATAGTCTAAGGACTATATACTTATTAACGGCGGATTTAATAATAAGCCGGGTAATAAATAATAAATAAGTAGTAATTATATAGGGGAGCTAGCCACTTAATAACCAAAGGAGCTAGCCACTTAATAACCAGGGGAGTTACTTAGTAAATATAATAACTGGACTCTTATATAAAAGGATATAACGTTAGGGCTATAAAAAAACCGTTTAATAAATAAGATTTACGGGCTATATACGAAGTTTAAAGGGGAGTATTAAATATATAAAATCGCCACTTAAGAGATTACATAACGCGGATTAGATTAGATAAGGTAAACGTACTAAACCTAAGTAGGATAGCGGCATATGGCCTTATATATAGCCTTACTTTATATATAATAATAATCAAGAAACTTACACCTCTTAACTTCAACATATATTCTATTACTCTATTTAAGCTTTAGTCTTTATATAACGTATACCCCATTTAAGTGATTTTTTTTTATAAGCTGTTAAAGCTCCCTTACAGTGGTAGTCTTTTGCTTCCCTATAACTGTAATCCTTTTGCGGTAAAATACCTTAGAAGATTATACTTATAGCCCTGAATATATATTATTTATTCCCCTAAATTATAAAGCTGGCGTAGCGATAATAAGCTTTATTGTATCGCAAATTATCCTTTAATAACCCCCCGGGGAGTTGAATATGCAGGATCGCCACTTGGGAGATCACGTGACGCGGATCAGATTAAATAAGGTAAACGTACTAAATCCAAGTAGGATAGCGGCATATAGCCTTATATATAATCTTACTTTATATATAATAATAATTAAGTAATTTATACTTCTTAACTTTAATAAATTATAAATTAAGACTACGTATTTAAATATTTAAATAACGTTTTCTTAATGTTTAATTTAACCTATAAACGGTAATAAACCTATAGTATAAAATATACCCATAAATAATACTTATATATAAGCTATATTATTAAAAATTAATTTAATTAAGCCTATAATATTACGGTTATAAATAAAGAAGCTTATTTAATTATTTATATTTTTAAATTTAAAAAAAAGGACGTTTTATTAACGAGAATATATAGATTATTATTTTTTAATTTTATTAAAAACCGTAAACGTTTATACGCCGGAGAGTTAATCCAATATTAAATTAACGGAATTAAAACGTAAGGTTTTTAAGGTTAACTTATATACGTAAAGCCTTAATTAAAATTTAAGTAAGAAATTTAAAACGTTAAATAAATATTAAATATACTATAGAATTTTATTGAGTTTAAAGTTTTAAAAACCGTATTAAAATTAAATTTTTTTTAAGATTAATTAAAGATAAATTACTTAGATTTAAATATATTATAATTTAAAATTATTTATTTTAATTTAATTTTAAAAAATAAATACGGGACGGAATAAGTAATTAACGGTTAAATTTCTTAAAGTAAAAATTAATCCTTAAGAAAAAAAAGTTGAAAACTAATTACTGAATTCTTTAATAAATAATTAAACTTAAGATAAATTTACTTATTACAGATTATAAAAATTAAAGCCTTTAAATTAAAATAAAATAATTAAAATAAACTTAAATGCTTTAATTATAGAGATTAAAAGTTTTTAAATAAAAAAAAAATTCTAAGGATATATATATAACGTTATAATACGTTATAAAGTTTTATTTTAAACTTAACCGGAATAAAGAATACTTTAATTAATAAAGTTTTATATTACTTATTACCCCAGAATATATAATAATCCCGTATAAAGTATAATATTTAAACCTTATTATTTAATAATATTATTATATATAAAGTACTTTTTTTCTTTTTATATTTAAAGATTTAAAGAAAGAAGATCGTTTTAATCCAGCTAATAAAGATTAAGTTAAAAATAGGGATTATTTATTACCGTAAATACCGAAGTTATATAATAACTTTAGTTTAAAAGCGTTTAAAAAACCCTTAATTAACCTATTAAATATTATTATCTTTAGGTTAAATATAAATATTAAAAATTAAATACCGTTATTTAACGTAAATTACCCTTTACCCTTAAATAGTGAGTCTTTAATATACTGGACGTTATTAAACTTAAACTTAAGTATTATTAATAATTATAATATAATTAATATCTTATTAATACCGGTTTCTATATACTTTATTAACGATAATAATTAAGAAAAATTCTATTATAAAAAGGTTTTTTTTAAGCTTAATCCCTTTATTAATAAATTAACGGCAATAAATATCGTAAAGTTAATAAATAAAGGATTAAATAACGATTAATAACCTTTAAAAATTAAAGGAAAAAGATACCTTTAAGGTATATATAGTTTTAAAGAACCGTTATAATATTAATATTAAGTATTTAATCGATATTATAAAAAGCTTAAATACGATTTAAGAACGACTTAAGGATTAATATAAACTATAAGGGTCCGGGTTATATATAAAGTTTATATAAGAGTTTATAAATTTATAAAAGACCCCGGATATAATAATCGATAAATATAATAGCCGCCATTAAAAAGTCTATATTAAAATTAAAATAATTAATAGCTCCTTAATTATCCCGGATTATTTTATTATTTAAATATTCTTAAATACATTAAAAGAATTATGGTAAATATAATACTTAATACTTACTTAAACGGCTATGTAATAAAGCCCGGATACCCTTAAATTTTACGATATTATATAAAAAACCCGTAATAAAAAGACTTAAGCGGCTATTTAATAATTAAATATCTCGATATAAGCCTATAAGGATATATTAAAGGGTTATAATAAAAAAACCTTTAATAAAACCCGGGAAAGGCTTATTTATTAATATTATACTTAAAAAAAACGTAATAATAAGTATATTAAAGATAAACATTAAAATCTTTATTTTAAAAAGAAGCTTATCAAGTTCTATATTAAGAAACTTAAGATTATTAAGGAAACTATTATATTTATAAACTTTTTAATAATAAATTTTTACTTATTAATATATATATATAATAATTAATAACGATATTATCGGTTATTTTAGTAGATTTATAAAAGTTAATAATCCTTAATAATAATTATAATTAATATATCTTTTATAAAAAGAAATTCTTTTAAAAGGAATTAAGACTTTATTAATCTTTATCTTTAAGGCTTAAGCTAATAAAAATAAGTTATATAAAAAATATAAGTATTACTTATATAATATATAGGGTAGATAGTAAGCCTATTAAGGTAAAATTTACGGATATAATATACTCCTTAATAAACTTAATTAACTTTATATTTAAAATATAATTTTTAAATTATAAAGCTTAATTTAATACGACGTAAACGGTCCGGACGGTAATATATAGTTAAAAAAAGCTTACTTATAATAAATAAAACGGTTTATTTATAATTAATTTATAGGAATTTATCCTTATTATAATAACGTTTAATATATTTTTAACTATATTTATTTAATATATATATATAAGTTATTTTAGAACTTAAAAATTATTTTAATTAATAAACGTTGATTGATTGATTAATTGATTTATATTACGGGTCTAATTAAGCTAATTCCGGCGTTCCTTAATACGCGGCCTTTTAGCCTTATTAATAACCGTAAAAACCTGATATTTATAACATTAAAGTAAAAACCGGCGTTTATTAAGCTTTTACCCTTTATCCCTTAAGGTAAAGGATATTAACGGCCGTTTAAAGAGTAATAATCTATTTATATACTTCTTATATTTTAATTCCCTTAAGAAAATCCATAATATTAGAATTATATCCTTATAAAAGCTATTTTTAAGCTCGTTACTCTTTTATTCCTTTATATATTTATATTATTTTACCCTTACAGAATACCTTTAAATGTCCTTATTAATACTTACGTACTTAATATATACCCTTTTTATATTATTATTACCGTTAATTCTTTTAAGGACTTTTAATAAGTATTTATTATTATATCTTTACGGCTATAGAAAATACTTTCCGGTTTATATAATTAACGTAATTAGTTTCCGCTCCTCTTTTTTTTCTTTAATCGGTAATAAGCCTTTATTATAAGGTTTTTAATAACTTTATTTATCTTTGTAACAAGGTTAAACTATAATAATAATCCGGTAAATATTATAAACCTTATAATTACCTAGATACTTCATTTTATAAATAATATTTAATAATAATTTTAAGTATTAATTTTTATTATAAATCTTAACTTAATTTTAATAAATAAAGGATAAAAAATAAAAACGTATATAGCGTTTTACTTTCTTTATTTATACTTATATCCGGCGTTTATTTAACCTTTAATATATATAATAAATAAAAAGTAAATTAAACCGTTTTTACCCGTCCGGAATTAAATTATTAATATATTATTATCCTTTTTTATAATATTATAATAGTAAAAATACTTATTAATAATCTTTTTATCGTTAAAAATTAAGTAATAATAACCTTAAAATATAAAGTCTTTATACCTCCATTAATACTTAATTTACTTTATCGTAACTTATAAGGCGATTATTATAATTTTTACTTTTTAAATCCTTTTAATTTCGGTTTTTCTTACGTTTAACGGGAATTTATATACGCTTAAATTAACCTCCGGGATACCGGTAAGGTTAATTTCCTTCTTAACTTATTCTTATTTTATTTTAATAGGAAAAAAAATTAATATTTTTAATTTATTTTTTTTAAATTTAAGGCTTATTAAGATTTTAACGGATCCGCCCGTTTCCTATTATTATAATTAAGTATATATATTTTTTAATTTTATTTAAGCGACTATTTAATTTAATAAAACTTTAATAAATAATATAAAAACCTTAAATTTTAATATTAAAATAAAAGTTACTTTATAAGTACCGTTAATTATTCTTAAATACCGGTTCTAGACCTTTTATAATATTTAAATAAGCTTTTTTTATATTTTAAAGTACTTTTAAATATATATTAAATAACTATAATATATATTATAATTAACTTTATTATAACTTAATAAATAGTCCGGGCCTTCTATAATATAACTTTTTATATTAATACGGCGAGATAAGTAAGGCCTTTTTCTTATAAAGTTATCTTCTTTTAAATTATTCTTATATAGTTTTTTTAATTAAGCTTTTTATTTACTTAAAGGTTAAGGATTTTAATATTAATATCCAGCTTTATTATAACTTTACTTAAGTTTATTATAATGGTTATATTGTATAATTTTAAGCTTTTAATTATATAAATAAATTTATATTTATACGACGTAAATTAAGCTTTATAAGTTCTTACTTATTAAAGATAAACCTTATAAGTTTATTTTAATTCTAGATAGTTTATATATATAAAAGTATTATAAATTAAGAGGTAAACGTTATTAATAAAGTTTTTAATTTAAACCTTTTATTTTAACTTAATAAGCTTTTTAATTAATAAATTATTAAAAAATAGGAATAATATAAAAGAAATAAATAATCCTTAAGGAATCCCCGTTATAGCGGGCTTTATTAAGCTTATCTTTTATTTTAAGTTAATCGATATAACTTAATTGCTTAAGAAATTCTTTATTTACTTAATTAAGAAGGGTAATATCCCCTTTTTCTTTAAGTTATATAATAACCTTTAATGGTTTATTTTATTAAAAGTATTTATAATATTAAGAAAAAGAAGATTTACTATATATTTTTTCTTATAATCTTATACCGTATATACGCCGTTAATTAGTCCTTTAAAAGCTATTTTTATTAATTAATTTCTTTTTATTTTTATTTATTAATTAAGGAGAAGTCTATAATTCTTTATATAGTTATTAAGGATTTTTATTATTATTATCTTTAAGGCTTTCCTTAACGTATATAAAAATATAATAAGTTTATAAGATTTTACCTTAAAGTAATCCGGCTTAATAAACTTCGTAAGGATAATTATTTTTATTTCCTTAAACTTATATAAATAATAATTAACATTAAAATATATTTAAAAAAAAAAAATAAAAAACTTTCTCAAACGGTAAAATTATTATTATTAATAATCTATTAAGAATCCTATTTAATCCCGGGGCTTTATCCTTCTTTAATTTATTAATTACTTTTATTATTATTTTTTATATTATTATTTTATTTATTAATATAAGGTTAAGGTATACAACGCCGTTAATATCGTTTAAGTTAATTTTTAATAAAGAGGGAAAAAATACTTTTTTAAGGACCTTAATCTTACCGTTAAAGGTATTAATTAATATACTATTAAATCTTTTAAAAGGCAGGAATTTAAGGATAAACTTTAATTTCTTACTTTATTTTTTATTATATTTTATTAACTTCTAAATATTACGAAATAAAACCGTTAAATTATATATTATAGATTAAAAGTATATTTACTTAACCTTTTTAATAATCCTTTCCTTTTTTTCTTAAATAATTTTTAATTAATTAAGTATTTTTTAATTTTTATACTTAAAAGCCTACTTAATTAATTTTTTTATTTTTATAATTACGGTTATATATTTTTTATTTTAATAAATTTTAACTTTTTAAGAGGATTTTATTATTAAGATAGTTTTATTAATTATTTTATTTAATATTTTTATTATTCGCTTTAAAAAAAAATTAATCCAATCTTTATTATTTAATTAAGGGAGGTTTATAAATTATATTATTATTTCCTCTGTTTTTATATAAACCTTTATTATTTTAATTATTTTTTATACTTTTTTTATTAGTAATAATAAAATTATATTAACGGTTTAATTTAAGGTTATCTATATTAATATATAATTTAAGTTATATTTTAAGTTTTCTTATAACCTATATATTATAATTGCGCCGGTAATTTTTTCCGTATTAAAGGCTAAATTAATCGTTATTTTAAATTTATAACTTTTTTATATAATAGTTTTTTATAATATTAATAATAAAAAATTAATTTAAGCGGTAACTATTAATAAATTATTTAATTTAATATAATTTATTATACGTTTTTCTTTATTTTATATATAATAATATAGGTTAAAATCTTTAAATAATATATATTTATTTAAAGTAATTAAAACTTCCTTAAATAATAATATTATAAAAGGTTTTTCTTTATTAATCGGCGGTAAGTTATATATATTATAAATATTAAGGTCGCTTTTTAAGTCCCCTTCTTTTATAATACGGAATATATAAAGGTTTTTATTATAATAAGTAATATCCTAATTATTTACGTTAAGCCGTTTATTTATAAAGAAGTATATTTTAGTTATTTTATCCTTTTTAAAGGTTAAATAAAACCTTTTTCCCGGGTTAATAAATAAATATATATATAAATTATATAATAATTCCTATATTATTATAACGTTAATATTTTTAATTTCTTTAGATTTAAATATTAATATTATTACTTTAATTCTTTTATTATAAACGTTATATTATATTATTCTTAAAAATATTAATATATTATATATTAACCTTTATAAAAACTCTTTTTTTTATATTTATTTAAGTTACGGACTTCTTATTAAAGTTAAGCGTTTTTTATTTTAATATTTTCCCGGTTATTATTAAAGATATAGGACGGCCGGCCCTTAAAGTCAGGATTATAAAGAGTTTTCTTTTTTTTACCGTTATTTACCTTTTATTATTTAATTAATTAAGCTTACGTCTTAAGGCTACCTTTAATTAATTTATTAAATTAATTTTATACGCGTTATACCGTTGGATTTTTATAATTATCCGGGTTTTTTTACGCTTAATTTCCTTAATTTTTATTATATATTTAGAATCCTATATTAGGTTTCCCTCCTTATTATATATAATATATTTAAACGTATTTTTTATAAGTCTTTTAATTATTAACTTTATATATTTATAAGTATTATAACCCTTAACGTAAACCGTATATTTTATAATGTTAAAGTATTTCGTAATAATATATTTATAGCTTTAATACTTAAAATATTAATAAATATTAACCGTTTTATTTTATAATTAAGTTATTTTAAAAAATCCCTTTTTAATAATCTTTTTATTTAAGATATTATTATATATCTTTATTAATATTACGCTTAATATAACGGTAAAGTATTTCTTTATATATCTTAAGGAATTAAATCTTTTTATTACCGGCGGAAGCCTATAATTAACGATCTTAAGCCTTAAATAAAAAACTATATTTTCTCTTTTTATACTTTTTAACGTAACTTTTCTCTTAATTTCCTTAAAACGTAATAAGTATATTTTATTTATTATAACGGTAAACGATTACCTTAAAACTTTAATTAATTTATATTCTTTTTTATTAACTTAACTTTTAAATTTCTTTAAGTTTTCTTTTATTTTTAATAATATTATATTAAGAAAGATATCCCTACTTTATAGCTTATATATAATAATAATTTATTTTATTAACGGTTTTGTCGTTATTTTAAAAGCCTTTATTAATTATAATAGATTTATCTTTATAACCGTATTCTTTTCTTTATTATTAAATAAACAGACCGTTATTATCCTTACCTTTTTTAATATAATTACCTTTTCCTCCGTTATTCTTTTGTTTTTTATTATAAGTACCCTTTTTATTACTTTTATCGTTTAGCTTTTTCTTATTTAAGGGGCCGCTGTTTTCGCACTTTTACCTTATATATTTAATTTTAAGCCGTTATCTTTACCCTTTATTAATGCCCTTATTACCGCCCCTTAAAAGCCTTATAACCGCTCCGCCTCCCTTAATTTTATCTTTACCTTTATATAAAAGTTTTTTACGTTTTTTAGCCCAATCCGTAATATCGGTTAAATCTTTAACGTAATATCCTTTTACTCTATTATAAGGAGTCCTTTTAAGGCCTTTATTATTTCCTTTACCGCCCTTTTACCTTTATTTACCGGGCAATATATTATTTCCGCCTTTTACCCTTGGTCCTTTAAAATTTTATCCTCCTTATTAATTTTATTTCCCCTTTATATATCCTTAATAATATTCTTATTACGGTTTTCCTGCCTTTTCCCCCCGCCTATATTCTTCACCGTTAATACCGTACCGGCCTTTTTATCCCCTTATTTACCTATTATTTCTGTTAGAGTGCAAGCCCCTCTGGGGTGGTTGGAAGGCAAAGGGTATATTGCGTATAATTAAAGACATTAAAGTACAGAGGTATAGGAGTAAAGGGGCCGAAGGCCCTGATATACCTAGTCGGTAATACTTTTGGGTGCCGGACTAACCCCGGGCTTAACCCGGGATAGGCCCGGTAGGCCTACTTTTAAGCTATTAATATCCTTAAACCTTAACATTACCCCCCCCCCTATGAAAAACTCGCCCTTAAGCCTATAAGTACGCTGAAAAGGAAAAATTTTTTAAACTTAAAATTACCCCTCTTACCTATCACTTATGGGCCGGGTAACTGAAGTAAGGTCCACCCAGCTTACCCGTTACTGGTTAACCGGGTAATTAATATAAGAATTGAAAATTACCCTGGTTATCCGTTATTGGTTAACCGGGTAAGTAATATAAGAATATTACTTAGGTTACTTATTATTAATTAACCGGGTAAGTAGTATAAGGATAATAAGCATAATATCGTAGCGGTAACCGGGTAGCTAATATAAGCATACGGGGGTAGGATCGTAACGGTAATCCCTATAATAAGCCTTAAAACGTAATTTCGTCCGGGGGGGTTCCGGGGTAGGTATCGTTTTTTGCGATTTACCTTTTTTTTAAAATATTTTTTTAACTTCCTTACCTTATATATTAAATTTATATTAATAAAAAAATATATAATTTATATAAGTAAATAATATTAATAATAATCGTTTTAATAGCTTCGGGGAGCTATAAGGTTATCTTAAAGGGCCCTTAAATTTAATAAGGATATAATATATAGTTTACGATATTAAGTTTTATGTTTAAAGAAGTTATTATTTACCTTAAATATTTAAGGTAACCCTTAAAGGCTATTTAAAATATTATTATATTATTTAAATCTCCGGGCCATAATCCGGGCTTATCCGGGTACTTCTTATAAAAAGCTTTAATTAATCCTTAAGTATAAAGGAATTTTCCGGTATTAATATAATATTAAATATTATCCGGGAGTAAGTTTATTTATTTAACCTTATATTATAACCTTTACCTTCGGTTAATACGTTAAGAATTAATAATTTCTTTAAGCTTTTATTCTTTAATACCCTTTTTATTTACGATAACGGATTTAAGGGATAAATTAATTTATCTTAATAAGGATAATTTCTCTTTAATCGGAATACGGGTTAAGTCGCTTATATAAAAGGTAAAATAAACCCGGAAAATATTTAAGACGTTTAATTTATAGGAGGAATAATATTATTTAAGGATAATATAAAGACTTAAGCGTTTATAATTTAACTTTTTATTAAGTTAATTAATTATTAAATACTTAACGTTTACGTAAACTTTATTATTTATTTTAAACTTTATATTTTAACGTTAATAATTAACTTATTTAAACGTATTATTATAAGTTTTATTTAAATTAAAATATATTATATTAAGGATTTCCTATATAATTTTAATAATATTAATAACTTCCTTAACTTAAAATTATTTATAGGCGGTAATATATTTAATATTATTAAACTTAAATAATATCCTTAAATAAAAGCCTTTATTAAAGTAAAAAAATATTATTTTAATTAATCAATTTAAGTTATTATTATCCGTAAATTCTATTATAAATAATTATTATACTTAATTATCTTATAAGTAATTTATATAAATCCGGAGTCCTTATTTTATTTCTTAATTTATTCTTTTAATTTAATTATTACTTTTAATATAATAAAGAATTAAGGTTTAGGGGTTAATTTTAAATTAATATAGTAAAAAACGTTATATTTTATTAATAAATTATAGGCCGCGATCTAAAATAATATTATCCGGAAGGCCATAATACTTAAATACTTCCCTAATAAAGAATTAAGCTATTTCTTTAACGGAAGTCCCTTTTTCTTTAATATAATAAAAGATATAATATCGGCCTTTAAATAATATATAGACTACGGTAAAAATAACGTTTATACCTTTATATTTAAATAGTCCGGTAATAAAGTTAATTAAGAAATTAATTTATTTTTATTCCGGGATTTTTAATTAATAAAGTAATTTTACGGGCTTTTATTATGAAGCTTTAAACTGAAAATAAATATTATAATTAAAGATATAGCGGTTAATATCGTCTTATAAAGTAAGTTAAAAGAAATACTGGAAAATAAGTTTAATCGTACGATCCCGGTTAAAGTAATTATTAATTAATTTATTATAAGTATACTTTAAGATCTCCGTAATAAACGGCGTTAATACTTATAATTTACTTTTATTAATAAGGATATCGGATTAAACTTTAATACGGATTTAAAATATATTTTTAAAATTAAATAATTTATCCTTTATAATTACTTTTTTAAACTTTATTAGGCTTTTATTGATATAATTAATTTCACAGATTTACTTATAAAACCCGAATTCTTTAAAGATTAAATAGGTTAATACTGGTACCTTTTCCTTTTTATTTAAAATTAAAACCTTAAAGTACTTAAAAGGTAAGATTATTTAGAATTAATCTTTAATTTTATTATCGTTATTACTTTAAGGTCGATAACCGGGTATTTAAGTAAAGGCGTTAGCCTTATTATTTTATTTGCTTAAGCGGTAAATAACCTTAAAATTAAATTTAAAAAAAATATTAAGGTATTTTACTTAATATTTTATAAGCTTTTAATTTTTAATAAAATATTTTAAAGCTTAATTATTATTAAAAATATAAAAGGGCTTCTTTATTATTTTTAATTTTAATTATTAATTCTTTAAATATTTAATAATAATAAAAAGCTCTTTATTATAAATATTATAATTATACTTAACCGGTAATATACTTTTAAAATAGTAAATTATTAAGTATAACTCCCCGGTTTTATTATATTAAAAGAGAATATTACCGGAAATATAATTTAAAGAGTTAATTTTAAGGATTATTTCTTTATTAAGATCGTAATAAATTAATATAAAAACCATAATAAAAGCCTCTTTAAGTATTATATAAGCCTTTTAATACTCCGGGGATTATATAAATAAGGTTTCCTTTTTAATAAGTTTTAAAAAAGGTTTTATTATTTTAAAGAATTAAAGAATAAATCTTTAATAAAAGTTATAAAAACTAATAAATCCTTAAAGGGCTTTTAAGTTAACGGAAACCGGCTAATCCTTAATCTTACTTACTTTATCGGGGTTTACTTTTAACCCGTTAATAATAAAGATAAGACTTAAAAACTTAATTTATTGGACTCCGAATTCGTATTTCCGAATATTTACTTATAGGCTGGCGTTATATAAGTGCTTTAATATTAAGCGTATATATTAGGTATACTTTTTTTTAATTACGTTATAAATAATAATATTATTTAAGTAAGCCTAAATAAAGATATTTAAATAATTAAATAGAACCTTATTTATATATTATTAATATAAAACGGGGCTATTAATTAAGTTAAAAAATATAACTTTATACTTAAAGGTATTTAACGAAATAATAAATATCGTAAAGTCTTTATTCTTTAAGTATATACGGAGCTTATTAAAGGCCGCGATAATATTTAAGCGGATAATTTATTTATAATTAATAACTTAAAATAATACCTTTTTTATTAAAGGAATAGGGTATCGATTCCTCTTAATAATAACGTTAATATTACGGTAATCTACGTATAGTCGTAGGTCGCCGTTAAACTTAAGGGCAAAAACAATAAGGGATCTATAGGGGGCTTTATTAAGCTTAATAAATCCTTTTTTTAAGTTTTCCGTAATATATTCCTTTAATTTTTAAAGTTTATAACTTAAAAGCGGATAAATACGACTCCGGGAAGGAATCCTTTCCGAGGTTAAGTTAATCTTATAATTATAATCCCGGTATAAAAATAACTTATTTACCGTTATATAATTAAAGATATCCTTAAAATCGTAATATTCTGCTAAAAGTTTAACCATAATCTTATTTATAAAGGCCGCTTCCTCCGTAAAATCGTTTTTATAAATTATTATAACGGAGATATTAATAAGGGTATTATTAAGGAAATTTAAATAATTAATTAAGTCCGTTATTAAAATATAAAAGGTTTAAGTTCTTTTTTCTTTTTAGGTTTTTATAATAATATAATAATATAGAAAGCTATTATATTAATAACTTTAATTAAAAAAGGCTTTTTTTTATTAATAAGTTCCGGGAAAAGAAAATTATTTAATAATTTCTTTTTCTTTTTTTAAGGTTTTAATAACTTTAATCTTTTATTTTTTAAGAATATATTTAAGGCTTAATAAGTTAAAATTATATTTTAAAGGAACTCCGGAATAAACTTTACGTTTTAATAATTAACCCCGTTATAATTATATTAATTTAATATAAAGAAGATTTTATTAATTATAAGGTAAATAAATATATAATACCGTTTTATTTAGGGTTTTTAAGGATTATATTGTATATTTTAAGTTAAGTAATAAATATAAAGGATTAACTTTCCGAGTAACCTTTTATAATTATCCGGGGATAAATTATATAAATAATAGGCCACGAATATTTATTTTTATAATTTTAAATAAACTTAAGTCGGGAGAAAGTTAAAGGGAAATTTAAAGTATTATATAAATTTATAAGATAATTTATTTATTAATAAAATAATAATTAATAGCGCCGGAATTAATTAAAAAGAATAAAAGAAAGTATTAATCTTTATAACTCGTAAACCCATTAATAATTTAAGGTTTATTATCTTAAACGTTAAAGGGGTTTTTAATATTATTAATATACCCGATCGTTAAAATTTAAAAGTAATATACGTTTTTATCCTTTATAACGATTTTTATAAAGTTTAATTTTTTATTAATAGCTTATCCGAATTATTAAATAAGGTATTTTTAAGGGTATAAAGAATCCGGTTATTTTAATTATAAATAAATTTTTTATTTAAGTTAAGGGCAATATAATAAATTTAAACGGAACGCTCCTAAATATTACTTTAATTATATTAATAATTAAAGTAATTAACTTAAAAATAGTTTCCTTAATAAGTAAAATATTTAACGTCCAAAGGGGGAGTTAACTTTATAACGGCGGGAATAATTTATCGGAACCCGGACCCTCTGAAACCTCTTATTTTACCGGGGGGTTTAAAGGAAATAATACGGGTTCTTATAGTCTCCTTAATTTCCTTAATAAGGATTTTATTAAGTTTAAAGGTTTTTTATTAATAATAATATTCTGAATATTAAAAACGGTTTATCTTTTTTAAGTATATCCGGGTCTTTTTTAAGCTATTTAAGTTATAGTTTCCTTAAAGAAGATTTTTATAAAACCGGGTAAAAAGTTAAATAATTAATTTACGGATTATAATTTTCAGATTCTTTTTAAGATCTACGTATTTAAAGACTTTAATTAAGCGGGTAAAATTAAGATAAAACGTTATAAATTTATCTTTATTAAATATCCTTAAGGCTTAAAAACTATTAATTTAATCTTTTTTTTAATTAATATTTTTAAAAATTTAATTTAAAAAAATTTAAAATTCCTTAAAGATTTAAAAACTTAATAAAATATCTTTATTATACTCCGTCTTTAATTATTTAAGGACTTTCAGGCTTAATAATACCGAAATATAATTAACTTAAAATTAAGCCGTTAAGTATTAATCCTTATTAATATAAAGTTTAATAATAACGTAATATTTAAAGAAACGATATTAATTACGGTCCTCTTTTATAAAGGGTTTTAGGTCTTTAATTTTAATTAACTTAAGCTTTTTATAAAGGGTTAAGGAAGTTATAAATTAATAAAATAAAAAAGTTAAATTATTCTAATAAAGATTTTTAAACTTAATAATAAGGTTAACGTTCCGGTTTTTTAATTTATAATTATAATTTTCTAACGTTTAAATATAATCTAAATTCTTTAAAAAGGGGGTACTTAAGTAGCTTTATTATTATAAGCGGTTAATTTAATTAATTTTTAATTATAAATCTTTCTTAATATTATTTAATTTTATTTAAAAAACTTATATTTTATTGTTTACGTTTTTATAATATTATATATTAATATTTTATTCTTAACGTAAAAAATTTAACTATTTTAAGAATTCCTTAAATCTTTTAAATAATATGGATTAAGAAATAAAATAAACGTAAATCTTTATAAAATATAAAGTATATTTAACTAATTCCTTTAAGGTAATACCCTTTAATTTATAATAACGTTAATAAATAATATAATCCTTATATCTTCTATAATTATTATTTAAAACCGGATTCCTGGTAACTAAATAATCTATTGGGTCCCTATCTTTCCTACTTAATTAAGAAAAAGCTTTATTTTTAATAAATTATATTAATTAATCGGGGTCCCCTTAAGAACCGCTTTATAAGTTATATTTAAGACCCGTAAGGGCCTTTAACTAAAAGGGTTATTAAGGTTTATTATCTATAGTTACGGTAAATAAGGTATAAGTAAAAAGTAAGTTTAAGTAAAAAAAGAATAAAGGTAAATAGAAGAAAAAGAAAGAAAGAAGGAAAAGGACGGGTTTATTAACCCTTCTGTTTAACGGTTTCCGTATTATAAGGGTAGTATCGTAAAGTAGAATAATAAACTTTATATTATAATAACGTTAATATTACTCCCTTATATTATAGAATACTCCTTTAAAAGGTTTTTTTACCGGGTATTAAGTACTTTATATTAAAGTAAAAGTATAAAATTAAATATCTTAATTAAAGGTTTTAAGGAGTAAAAAAGGTAAAAAATAAATAAGGATTTTATAAGCTTTTATAAACTTATTCTTAACTGGATTTATAATGGTTCTTTTAAGGTTTACTTTATTTATAGCCTTTAAATTGCTTTATTAAGGTTTAACCTTTAAATCGATTCTTTATATAGCTTAATAAAATTAATATCTATTTATTCAAAGTTATTATAACCTCCCATTTTAGTTATTAACGTTTTTTTATAGCTTATCCGGATATTAATCGCCGTACGTTTAACCGTAATTACCGCCCGTCTAGTACCGTTTTTAACTATTAGCTTACCGTCCGTTATTAATAAATATTATTAATAAAAGCCTTTATTTTACTTCGTTACTCCCTATAAAAGCGTAAATAAATTAACTTTAATATAATATTAAAGTATAAGCCCCTTTAAAGTGGTTAAAAGGTAAAGGGTATATTACGTATAATTAAAAATATTAAAGTACAGAAGTATAGGAATAAAGGGACTAAAGGCCCTAATATACCTAGTTGGTAACACTCCTGGGTGCCGGACTAACCCCGGGCTTGGCCCGGGATAGGCCCGGTAGGCCTACTCCTGAGCTACCAACACCCCTGAACCCTGACAATTTCCGTATTATTATTATATATTTTATACGTTTTAATACGCGTATTTTATTAACCCTAATTCCCTTATTTACTTTAAGCATTATTTAATTTATTATTATTATATTACCTATATACGTCGTCGCCGTTTTTATTAATATAAGTTACTTACCCGTTTATTACCTTATTTTTAACTATTATGTTACTTTTATTTATCGCCCTTAATATACTTTCTTTATTATCCCGAGAGCTATACGTATACGTATCGTTTTGGACCTCTGGGGTCCCTTTGTTCGTCGCCATCCTCCAATAAAATAATATACGAGCTCTCTAATTAATAAATGTATTAATTAAAATAGATCTTAAACGTAAACATTATAATAATAATAAAGCTAAAAACGCTTATTATACGTATTATATTACCGGACGGTTATACTCTCAATTATATAAGGGATACCTTAAACCTATAGAAAACCCGTTAAAGCTTATTTATATAAACCTTTTAAAGATAATTAATCTTTAAAAATATAACGGAATAACGTATTATATAACCTTTTATAATAATAAGATTATAATATTAAAAATCTACCCGTTAATATATAAATTAAACGTAATTTAATAGTTTAAGGAGTTTAAAATTAAGTATAAATAACCCTTAAATTCAAAAATTAAACCCTTTTAAGTTAACGGCGGGGGTAAATATATATTTAAGGCTTTCTTAAACTATTTAAAATAATATAAGATTATCTTTAAGGTAATAATACGTAAAAGCCTTAAATAAAATCCAATTAATAAAAAAATTAACCGGGAAATTAATAAGAAAATTAAGGTTATACGGGTAATAAAGGGTATATTTAAAAGCTTTTAACCGGAGCTAGTTTAAACGGTAAACTACATAATTATATAAATACTATATATATAGCTTAAAAAAATATTATTATATTAAACTTAATATAATAAGAAACCGGACGTATCCTATATATAAACCTTAAGGTTAATCGTATATATAAGAATTATAAGTTATTAAATTAAACTTAATAATAAATTGAAACCGTATATCTTAATAAGTTTTAATAAAAAGATTAAAAAATACTTTAAAATAATTAATCTATAAATAAAATAATTTAACCTTATAATAAAGAATATATACGACGTATATATTAAGGAAAAACGGATAATACCGTTAAATAATTCAGATTATAAAAAGCGTTTTAATTAAATTTAAAAGCTTAAAAAAGTAAGAAAACCTTAATAAAATCTTAATTTAAGGGAGAAGTTTAAGAATTACGGTTTAATTAAAATGGATATTATTAATATAAACTTTATTTTTATTAAATAACCTATATATCCGATTATAGTCTTTACTTAATAAATAACTTTATTAAACCCTTTAAATTTAACGGTTAAAGACTTAAAGATTAATTATAATTAAAAGTGAAAATAATAAATTAAGAACTTAATTAAAAATAACCCCGGCCTTATGTTTCCGGATAAACCATATAATATATTATTAAAGTTTTTCTTTTTTTTTACTTTATTAACTTAAAATAAAAATAAACCGTTATACCCTTTAACCTTAATATCTTTTAAGATAACCCCGGAACTTATTAAGCTTAAAACCTATAAAGAAACTATAATAAATAAATATCCCCGGATAAATTAAGAATTAACGGAAGGTAATAAATATAATTCCCTTAAAAAGAATAATATTTAAGTCTTAATTACGCGAGCTAAATCCTTATTAATGTAATAATATTATAAGGACAATAAGTTTATACCCTTAAACGTAGAGTTAATAATAATATAATTCACTATAAGGTTTAATAGGTAATACGTGGTTTTAAATAACGTAAAGGTATCGATTATAATAAGACGTTTATTTCAGTAATAAAATTTATAAATTATAAGGTTTTCTTTATTTTTATAGCGGTTAATAATTAAGATTTAAAGTAAATAAACGTTAAAATAACGTTCCTTTACGGTCTTATCGTGGAAGAAATATACGTAAAATAATTAAAAGGATAAGAAAAGACCGGTAAGGACGGTAAAAAGCTTTATTATAAGCTTAAAAAGGGCTTATATAGATTAAAGTAATTATTGCGGTTATAATATAATTATTTCTGGGAATTTATGGTTATATAAGGTTTTGAATTTATTTATATAAATTATTATATATTCCTTTACCTTAAAACCGGTATAGTTATAATTATATATATAGATAACGTCCTAATAATTAATCCGTTTAAGTAAGGGATTTAAGACTTAAAAACCGTATTTAATTAGGAATTCCGTATATTTAATTTAGGTTTAATAAGTTATTATTTAACTATTATTATTATTTAAAACCGATAAAACCGAATAATCCGTCTTAATTAAGAAGCTTATATTAAAAAGGTAATATAAGATTATAATTAATAAAAAGCTTACTTAATATATATATTTATATAAGTCGATTTAAAGCCGGAACTATTATTTAAGGGTTATTAAATAAAGTTAAAGTTTAAATAATAATATTAATCGGTTATAAGCTTATTAATATATATTATATTAAATATATAACCGGATATAGTTCATACGGTAATAATTATTAACCGGTATTCCGTAAATCCGTTTTATTAAGATTAACTATATATAAGGTAAATTATATATTATTTACGGACCATTATATACTCCTAGTTAATATATAAAAATAAGCTTAAGACTTTTAATAAATATACCGATTACGATTTTATAGTTAATTTTACCCGTAAATTAACTTTAAGCTATTTCTTTAATATAAAGAATATACCGATTTATTAATCTTTAAAAAAATAACCAACCGTAACGTTATTTATTTATAAAGCCGAATATACGGGATAAACGTAAACTATTAAGGAAGTTATTTAATTAAAAAATCTATTAAAGTAAATATAACCCGATAAATCTAGATATATATTTATTATTACGATCTATAATAATAATTAAAGGGCTATCGTACTGGTTAAAAACCCGGTATATTACGTAAGGATAAAGTATATAAGTATCCAACTATACTAACTGCGGGAATGACTTAAGGTTAATACCGTTAATCTCGAGTATATCCATACCACGGAGTAGGTAACTAATAGATTAATAAAAGCCTTACTTATTAAGACCTTTATGCAGTTTAAACGGGCTTTAAACCTTAAAAAGCCACCATATCGACAGTCTAAGGACCGTATATTTACTAATAACGGACCTAATAATAAGCCGGGTAATAAGTAATAAGTAAATAATAGCCATATAGGGGAGCTAACCACTTAATAATTAAAGGAGCTACTCAGTAAATATAATAACTAGACTTTTATATAAAAGGATATAACATTAGGGTTATAAAGGAGCTGTTTAATAAGTAAGATTTACCGGCTATATATAAAGTTTAAAAAAGAGTGTTAAATATATAGGATCGTTACTTGAAAGATTACGTAACGCGGATCAGATTAGATAAAGCGGACGTATTAAACCTAAGTAAGATAGCGGCATATAGCCTTATACATAGTCTTATTTTATACATAGTAATAATCAAGTAACTTATACCTCTCAACTTCAACACGGGGTACGTAATTTTATCCGGGTATACTCCGGGATAAATATCGTTTTTTACGATTTACCCCTTTTTAAAATATTTTTTTAATCTTCTTACCTTATATATTAAATTTATATTAATAACGTATTCTTAAGTTCCTTAAGATTAATAATAACCTTTTTATAAATAATTAAAAGTTTTTTCTATAAATAACTTAAAGCTTACCTTAAATAACTTAAAAATAAAGTTATAAAACTATTAATATTATTTATAAAACTTCGGTCAATATAAGGACGTTCCGGGGGTACTTTAAGGTTGAGTACCTTATAAAACCTTTTAAAGGGTTAATATAATAAAAACTTTATTAAGCCGTTAATAACTTACTTATATATCGGGATATACTTTAAATCTACCCGGCTATCCCTTATAACTTCTTAAAGCCAGTATTATTAAATACTTATATATTTAATCCGGGTACAAAATATAAGGTTCTTAATCAGAATTATAATACCTTAATTATCTCCGTAAATAATAATAATAAGAAGATTTCCAACTTAATACGGCTTAATTTTATTTAAAAGTTACTTAAATTATAAGGTTTCTTTAATTATTTATATTTATTTTATATATTCCGTTTTATAAATAAAAAGGGTAATTATAATTTAACGCTTAAATTATTAATTAATTACGGTACTTTTTATATTAAATACGTAACCCATAATAAACCTCCGGGTTAAATTTACGGTAAAATCGGAATTAATATAATTATTAAAAGCTTTTAATTTACCCCTATATATTAACTAGAAAATAATAATAATACGGAAATAACGTAACATTTATTCTATTAATTTTTAATAATACTTAATAGGATTTAAAGTATATTAATTAATTATTAAAACGGAATAAATAATATTTAAATAAGTTTTAAGTATAATATATATTAAAGAGCTTATAGTTAATTAATATTTTTTACGGAAAATCGGGTTAACCTTATAGCCTTTAAATATAAACTCCGGTATATATTTTAATTCTATAAGAATATATATAAACGTAATATTTTATTATTTATATTTTTTAATAACGTTTTTTATATAAACTTTTTAATTAAATTAAAGTATTTTATTTTAATGATTTCTTATAATTATTATACTTAAGTAATAATAGATTAACCTTAAATTAAATATACGGAATTAATTATTAAGCGTTTTTTTAAGGTTATAATATTTCCTTTAAACGGGTTAATAATTAAAATATCGTTTACGTAAAGAATTATAATCGTTTTATTTCCGGGATATATAAATATATAATAATCCGTAAATATTAACTTGAACCCTTATTTCTTTATAAAAATAAAGAAATAATAATATTATAATTAAAGGGATTATTTTAATCCGTAAAGGGTTTTATTAAGTTTATAATATATATTAATACTTTTCTTTTAATTATAAGGTTATTTTATATAAATTTCTTTTTCAATTAAATTCTAAAGAAAGGCTATATTTACGTTTATTTATTTTAAGTTTTAATTGTTAATTATTATTAATATAAAAAATACTTTATAACTTATAAATTTAATTATTAAAATAAAAGTTTTATTATAATTAATATTTTCCCATTACTTATAACCGCGGATTACTTAATAAACCTTATATTAAATAATTAACCCGTTAATACCTTTCTTAAAAATATAAACTTATTATCTTTTTAAAATAATTATACTTAAGGGTATCGTATACTTAAGTATTAATATTTATATATTATTTTTAATATAAAAGTTATATTTATTTTTTTTCGTTAATTATTAATTTATTTTATAATAAATATTTTTTATAATTTCTTAATAAGTTTTTAACTTAAATAATTCCGGCTTATTTTTAAATAATATTAATATTAAATAATAAATATCCTTTTTTTTATTTAAAATAATTATATTAATAAAGGTATATAATAGGTTTAAGGATATATCCCGGAGCTTTAAGTATTTAAGAATTTTAAGCTTAAAGTTACCTTAAAGGATAATTTTAATTTCTTCCTATAATTTATTAAATTATTATTTATTTTAATTTAAAGGTTATTAAATTTAAGGGTAATCTTTTTATTCTTTAACCGGAAATATATTATTTATAAGTATATTATTTAGGATATTATTAATAAACGCGTTATTATAGACTTAATTCTCGTAATTCTTTTTTAAAATAGGGATTTATTAAGGCTATATATTCTTTTTTAAACGTTAAATTTTCTCCGTTAAAGTATTTTTATTAAAGTTATTTAACGGAATAATTTTCCGTTCCTTAATATAAACGTTAAAGAAACGTTTTATTTTTTTATTAAAAGTTTATACTTAAAGGTTAAAAACCCGGTATATTTTAATAATCTTATTATTATAGTTTAAGAGTATAAATAAATTAATTTTTTTATTTAAAGAAGTCCGGTATTTTATAATTTTAATTTATATTAATAACTTAATTATTTATAAATATAATAAGTCCGGTTCTTAATTATATTACGTTTAATATAAAATAATTTTTTTTAAGTTTAATATAAGTTCTTTTATAATAAAATAAATAATAATTATAATGATTTTTAATTATAAATTCTCAAGTAAACTTATATTATAGATTATTATATAGGTCCGTTTTTTAATTTCCCGGTTAGATTTTTTACTTATAAGGTTCTATTTAAGGTTATTTTATATTATTGGTTTATAAATAATATTATAGTCTTTAAGGTAATCTTAAAAGTTTTTTAATATATATTTACTCCCGTTATTTATCCGTAAATACCTAATTTTCCAATTAATAATTTTATATTTAATTTAAAATTACTTAAATTTATAAATTACGTTTAAATTATAAATTATTAAGTAAACTTTTAATATATAAGTAAAGTCATCCCGGGAAATAATAAAATATTTAATTATATTAAAGTTTACCGGTTTAATAAACCTTATAACGTTTAAATAAATAAATTTTAACGGAGTAATCTTTAATTTAAGATATCCTTTATAAGGCCGAAAAGTTATTTTATCAAAAACATAATATATATATATTACCTTTTTTAAAAGTTTTTTTATTCCTTTTATTTACGTTTAAGGGATATCCCTATTAATACTATAATTAACTTAATAATAAATTAAAAGTTAAAATACCTTATTTTTATATATTAAGTTAATATATCGTTTAATACGTTAAATACCGTTATTACTAATTAAAGTAATACTTAAAGATTTAGCATAAAAAGTTATCCTTATTGGGAGTATATAAATTTACCGGGTCCTTTAATTATTATCCGTTTAACCCGGGAAGTTATTATTTTAACTTTATTATTTAAAAGTTAAATCTTTAAAAGGAGGTTTACTTTATTATTAAGGGAATAAATAGAATTTAAAAACTTAATTATTATTTTCCTTCCGTTAATATTATAAATTACTTAAACGGTATTAATACTGCTTATATAATTAATTTACGTTAACCTTAACCTTAAGGATATTATTTAATAAAGCCGGAAGTTATTATTAAAGAATTTTTTTTAATAAAAAAAATATTTATTATAATTATTATTTAAGATTATTAACTTTTATAAATTAATTAAGTTAACGGATATTATTATATATTTAAGTTTAACGTTTACGTTTATTATATTATAAACCTCTTTTAAAACCGATAGATTTACCGGTATAATAATAATAAAAACTTTTTTAATTTTTAGCTTTTTTAACCTTTAATATAACGTTTTAATCTTTTTCTTAAAATAAAAAATTTAATAATTATTTTCCGGGTACTTATTATTATAATTTTTTACGGTATAATAATTATACTTTTAATTATTATATTCAGTAAAAAACTGCTTATTATTAACCTTTAAAGTTATTAAATAAAACTATAAAGTAATATTTACGCGGGCTATATTAATTTATAATTCTTTATTAATAATTCTTAATATAATTTTATTAAAATTAAGAGAATTTTAATTTAAAATAATTTAATTTTAAATTAAATTAATATAAAAATACTATTAATTATTATTAAAATTAAGTAAAAAAAAATTAAATAATTATTAAGTTAAAGACTTTATATAACTTATTAATAATTAATATTTTAGCAATATATTTACGGAATTTACGGGTTAATTAATTAATTATTTTATTTAAACCTTTTATTATTATTTTAAATTCCCGGGTTAACTTAATATATAAGTTTAAGCCTTAAAGTTTAAAAAATATAATAAGAATAATTTAAATTTCTTCGGTTATATTTAATATATTTATAAGGTAACGTATATTATCCTTATAACGGGTCTTAATAATTATTATAACCCGAAGTTTATCCTTAATAATTATAAGTTTATAAAAGTTATTAAAGATTCATTAATCCTTAATTTATCGGTTTTATAATATTTATTAACATTATTTAATTAATAAAGGAATTAAATTAAAAAAAAATCCCGGAAATAACGTCTTTTATTTTAAAGGTTATTTTTAATAAAAAAATAAAAACTTAAGGTCCTTAAAATAATACCTACGTATAAAGAAATATTAATTACTTAATTAAATTTAAACTTAAAGTTAAAATTAAATAAAAAGTTGAATGGGTTTTTTAACTTTAAAGATTTTAATTTTAATTAATATTTAATTAATAAATCGTTTAAAAGTAAAGGATATTCTATATTAAATAACGGGATTTAGCTTTCTGCCTTTAAACGGAGGTTAAAAATTAACTTATTAAACGGTAATATTAAAGATTCTTTAAATACCTTTAAGCTAAAATTATTATAAGACTTTAACGTAAACGGGGTAAATATTTTTTATTTACGTTTTTAATTACCTTTTAAGTAGTCCTTCGGTTTTCTTTTTAAAGGTTTCTTAAATAAAAACGGAAGAATTTATTCTTAATTTAACGGTAAAAAACAATAAGAAGATTTCCGTATTAATAAAATAAAATAATAATATACTTAAGGGTTTTAATAATAAAGCTTAAATTCTAAATAAAATTTAATTTATTTTAATTAATAATAAATTTAAATTTCGCGGATATTTAAGTTATTTTTATATCCTTTTAAAATTACTTATTCTTTTTACGTTTAATATAATATAGAAAGTTAATTTCTATATTTAATTATCGCTTCTTATTTTAAGGGTTATAACGTTATTTTTAATTACTTTATTTTTAAACTTCCGGGCGTTAATTAAATTAAATAGTTTTCCGGGTTAATTAAAATATAAAGGATTTAATAATTAATTCTTAATTTTCTTTTTTAAAAGGTAAAATCTTAATTTAAGTAAATAAATTTCTTTTTCCTTAAATTTAATTTTTAAAGATAATTTTAATTAAGTAATTTTAATTGTAAAACCGAATTATATCCTTATTTATATAATTAAAGTTATTATTTTAAAAATATAAATTTATATTAAAAATAAGATTTTTTATTATAAATTTTTTTAAAAGTTTTCTTAATTCTATAACTTTTATAATTTTCATAAAAGGTTTTAATTAAGTAATCTTAACGACGGAATAAGGTTAAAAATCCTTTAAATTATAAAAAGAATTTAAATTAAATAAAGATTTCTTATTATAATTATAAGGTTTTTAACGGTTTAAACTTTAAAGAATTTAATTAAAATTAAAATTCCTTAATTAAGATCTTTATTAAGGCTTTACTTAACGCTTTATATTGTAAAGTTAAAACTTTTATATATAACCGGTTTTTAACGTATAAGTATTAACGTATAACTAACTTATAAAATTAAGAAATAAATATCTATACTTTTTAATTAATAAATACGTATACCTTAATAATAATAAGGTTAAGGTATCTTATTTTTATAGAATTTTAAATTATTAAGTTATTAATTAACTTTATAACTTAAAAATCGTAATTTAATAATATTCTTAAATAAAATACTTTTATCTTTTAAGTATATTTTATACGGTAAAATCTCTATATTATAGTTATAAAATTAAATTAAAAAAAGGTATCCCTATAAAGTATTGCTTTTGCGAGGCCGGGCTTATAACCTTTTAAAATATAAAATATAAGTTATTTAATTATCTCCTATATATAGAAGTACGATTAAATACTCCTGAATCCTAATTACCCCAATCGGGTCTAGCTTCGGATCATGTCTAATCTACCCGAGTGCCGGGTAACTAATGTAAGTACTTTCAACAATATTAAAGATAAATATTAAGATTTTTACCTTAAAAAAAGCCTATAAAGTTCCGTATTAAGAAGCCTAAGATTATTAAGGAGATTATTACGTTTATAAACCTTTTAATAATAAACTTTTACTTATTAATATATATATAATAATTAATAACGATAATATTAATTACCTTAATAAATTTATAAAAGTTAATAACCTTTAATAATAACTATAATTAATATATTTTTTATAAAAAAAGATTCTTTTGAGGGGAGTTAAGACCCTATTAATCCTTATCTTTAAGGCCCAGGCTAGTAAGAATAATTTATATAAAGGGTATAAATATTATTTATATAATATATAGGGTAAATAATAAGCCTATTAAGGTAAAATTTATAGATATAATATACTCTTTAATAAACTCGGTTAATCTTATATTTAAGATATAACTTCTAGACTATAAAGCTTAACTTAATACGATACGGACGGTCCAAACGGTAATATATAGTCAGAAAAAGCTTATTTATAGTAAATAAAACGGCCTATTTATAATCGATTTATAAGAATTTACTTTTATTATAATAGCGTTTAACGTATTTTCGGTTATATTTACTTAATATATACGTATAAGCCATTTTGGAGCTTAGAAATTATTTTAATTAATAAACGTATTAATTAAAATGGATCTTAAACGTAAACGCTATAATAATAATAAGGTTAAAAACGCTTATTATACGTATTATATTATTGGATAATTATACTTTTAATTATACAAAGGATACCTTAAACTTATAGAAAACTTATTAAAGCTTATTTATATAGACTTTTTAAGGATAATTAATCCTTAAAGGTATAATAGAATAATATATTATATAACCTTTTACGATAATAAGACTATAATATTAAAAGTTTACTTATTAATATATAAATCGGACGTAATTTAACGGTTTAAAAAGTTTGAAATTAAGTATAAATAACCCTTAAATCGAAAGATTAAACGCCTTTAAGTTAACGGTAGGGGCAAATATATATTTAAGGCTTTTTTAAATTATTTAAAATAATATAGGATTATTTTTAAAATAAAAATATATAAAAGTCCTAAATAAAATCTAATTAATAAAAAAATAAACCGGAAAATTAATAAGAAAGTTAGGGTTTTACGGGTAATAAGGGATATATTTAAAAGCTTTTAACCAGAGTTAGTTTAAACGGTAAATTATATAATTATATAGATATTATATATATAGCTTAAAAAGGTAAGATTATATTAAGTTTAATATAATAAGAAACCGGACATATTTTATATATAAACCTTAAAGTTAATCGTATACGTAAGAATTATAGGTTATTAAATTAAACTTGGGGCGAGCGTAACGGAATGGCATTTTTGAGTGCAGAAGATAAACTATAGAATAATCAAATATTTCAAAGGTAAAGGATAATTTCATTAAGAGCCCTTAAACCTTATCCGGTAAATTACGTAATTAATATAAATAAAGCAGTAATAAATATTTAATAATTTACCGGTACCCGTAATTAACCCTAAATAAACTTAATTGCCATATAAGACCAATAGAAAAAGGTTATAGGGATTTAACGTTAAAAAATTAAAGTTAAGATTAAATAAGGTTAATTTAAAAAGTTATATAATAAAATACTTAAAATAAAGTTTAAACGTTAAAAGAAATAAAATTATATAATTGGAGCTATTTCCCCCCGATTAAGTTTAATATTATTATTAAATCCTTACCGCGGATTATAACGTTAAAAAATAAAGGATTTTTAACGGAAATAATAAATTAAAGATTTAAGGTAACTATTAATCTTAATTAAGTTAATATAAAGATTCAGTCGTAATATTAAGGTAAATAATTATGGGGGAGAGGTTTTTATTTAAATCGGGTTAATATTTAAGGTAAGTTAAGGTTAAGTTAGCCGATTATAGTTTCCTTTTCCCTTTTAAAATTAAAGCGATAAGTTTAAAATAAATATAAATATTAAAATAATCGTAGTTTAACCACCAGTATTATGGAACGCTGAAATTAACTTAGAGTAACTAGACTCGTGTATAAACGAATCAATCAATCAATCAAATTAAACTTAATAATAAATTAAAATTATATATCCTAATAAATTTTAACAAAGGGATTAATAAATATTTTAGGGTAATTAATTTACGGGTAAAATAATTTAACTTTATAATAAAAAACGTATACGACGTATAAATTAAGGAAAAACGGGTAATACCGTTGGATAATTTAGATCGTAAGGAACCTATTAATTAAATTTAAGAGTTTAAGAAAATAAAAAAGCCCTAATAAAACCTTAATTTAAAGGATACCTTACCGAAGCCCATAGAGTAGAAAACACCGAGTTGACGCCGCTTTAACGCCTGAAGCCGCTTTAAAATATAAGCGCCTTAAACTCCGCTTTTTTTTATAATACGTAGTTAATGTTACGTTATCGTATTAGCCGCTTAATATAAGAAATAATATTAAAGTTATATTAACGCCGAGTTAACGCTGAATTAACGTAGCTTTAAAGCCGTTTTAAGGGTTTCAGAATAAAGGCTAAAATTAAAAATTAAATTAAGATTTAAAAATAGGCTTAATAAGCTTAATACGGATATTATACTTAAAACTTTAAGTATTAAGTATTTTTTAACTTATTAACTAATTATTAATACGATTCTATATAATTTTATTTATTATTTATAGTAAAATATATTTAAAAAGCTAAGGATTATATATTTGATATAAAGAGGTAATTAATAGTATATATAACGTACTATAATTATTATACGTAAATATAGTTATTAATTTAAATATATTATTATTTAACCTACGTATAATACGTTAAACTTAAAGTTATTATAAAATAAGGATATAATCGTTAAACGTATTTATTATTATTAATAAAAAAGTATAACGTAATTTTTAAATACGCTATATAATAGCTTCTTTACTTAAACTACGTTTATTACATTAATATAATCGTAAATTAACATTAAGTCCACCGTTACCCTATTACTTTTTATTTTTATAATACTTAAAACCTTTTTTACTTATTCTTTTTTCCGGTTTTATCTTTTATTATTAAACTATATATTATCCGGCTTATTATTAATTTTATACTCTTTATTTATTATTCGCTTTCCTTAATATTACTTAATATAAGATATTACTATAAGTATTTACTACGTATTACTTATAATCGTTTAATACCTTAAAACGGTAAAAACGCGAACATTTACCGTTAAAAGACCGGCCAAAAATATAACTATTAATAATAAAAGATATTATCCTTATTACTTTATAATTTAACGTTAAAGGCTTATATTTATTTAAATAATATTAACTTTCCCCTTAATATTATATTTAATTAATACTTACGTAATTAAATTATCTTTTTTAATTAATTATTCTTTTATTTTTTTATTTTTAATTAATTATCCTTTTATTCCTTTATTTTTAATTAATATAGGATACTTAATTACGTTATTAACTTAATAGTCTTCCCTCGTTAATAATAATTTTTTTTTATTTATACGTTTTAAACTTTATAATACCTTTTTTAACGTATTTCCTTTAATAAAAAGGTTAATATTTTATTTATTCTATAATTTACCCTTTTTATTAACTTTATTAAATATATATATATATTATACTACCTATTATTTATTTATACCTTATAATTAACCCGTATAATTATAATAGGTACCTTTATAGTAATTTAAAAGGCTTAAATAAACTCCGAGTACCGTAATTATTTATCTTATCGGTTTAATATAAATAAAACTTACTTCAAAGTAAGGCGTTACCGTTAATATAATTCATCCTTAAAAAGGTAACTTACGTTTACGTTTTCTTTATAATTAACGGATATTCTTTATAATATAATACCGTTTAAACCGACTTATCCTTAACCTTAAGATCCTTAATATTAAAATTTTTTATTAATATCATTTTTATAATATCTTAATATTAATATAGGATTTACGGTTATTAAAATAAATTCTTTTTCTTAATATTATTTTAATATTTTAAAAAACGTTGATTATAAGTTTTTATAAATTCTATAGTATTCCGAAGTTATTAACTTTAAAACTTTTATAATATATAACGTTATAAGTTAACGATTAATAATAATTTTTAAATCTTT
This sequence comes from Niebla homalea, assembly GCA_019925105.1. NCBI lineage: Eukaryota > Fungi > Ascomycota > Lecanoromycetes > Lecanorales > Ramalinaceae > Niebla > Niebla homalea. The sequence continues at coordinate 261,076 of JAHGAU010000039.1, read as the reverse complement.
ATAATATATAACGTAATAAGTCTTTTTTCTTACTTATTTTTTATATTATATTTAATAATCCCTTTTTTTTAAATTCTTAATTATATATAATTTATTATTTTATTCTTAATACGTTTTTATTATATTTTTAGTTTAATATTTTATAAATACCGGTTTTTTATAATTTCCAATAAGTTTCTCCTTTTTCCTTTTAACTTTTCGGCGGTATTTTCCGGGGACCCTCGTTAAATCTTATTTTTAGCCCTTATAATCTTTTTTAATATTTTTTAATATTTTCTGTTCTTTTTTAATGTTTTTTATGTTTTTTTTCTGGGAATTTTTTCTGCTTTTTTTAGTATTTTTAGCTTTTTTCTTTTATTATCTTTTATTCCTTTTTTTTTATTTAATATTAAAATTATATAAGTTTAATTTACCGTAATATTAACGATATAATTTAAATAAAAATAAAAATAATTATGATTTTATTAGCGTAATATTAAGGTATATTTTTTTTAATTTATAATAATATTAATAACGTAATTTAAATTAGGATAATATTTATTTAAATTAATTTATAATTACGATTTTATTAACGTAACTTTAAGTATTTAATTTTCGGATTAAATTAATTTATTATTATAATCTTAAATTAAAATTTTATCGTTATAATTTTAAAAATTAAAATTCTATTATTATAATTTTAAATTAAGATTTATTATTGTAATTTTAAGTCGTAATCTTAAATTGAAATTATATTATTATAATCTTAAGTTGAAATTTATTATTATAATTTTTATTTAATAACTATCGTAATCTTAAGGGTTAAACTTTATCATTATAATCTTAAGTCGAAATTATCATTATAATCTTATCGTTATAATCTTATCGTCGCAATCTTATCGTCGTAATCTTATCGTTATAATCTTATCGTCATAATCTTATCGTCACAATCTTATCGTTATAATCTTATCGTCGTAATCTTATTATCGTAATTTTATCGTTATAATCTTATCGTTATAATCTTATCGTTATAATCTTATTATTATAATCTTAAGAGCCGAAATTCTATTATTATAATTATAAATTAAAACTATTAAATATACGTATTATAATTACGTTATTAATTATTTAGGTTTATAGTAATAAGGGAAATAAAAATTTTATAAAGAGCTTATCTCCCTATTATAATATTAATAGCCTTTTAATAAATTACTATCCTTTCAATATAAGTCCGTAAATAGGTATTATACGTATAATCTCGGCTTACTTTATACCTTTAATACTTTACTTTTTTATTTTAATATTATACCCTTTTATTTTAATATTATATTTTTTAATTTTTTTACTTTTAATAAATAATAAGTTATCTTTTTTTAAATTGTATTTTTAATATAGTATTTTATAAGTATAGATTTTTTTAACTTAATTAAATAAATTAATCTTAATTTTATATTTATATTATTTTAGGATATTAATTTTTAAATTATATTTAAATTACGGTATTGTTATTAATTTTTTCTTAATATTTTTTATCTTTATTAATATTATATTTTAAGTTATTATTTAAGATTTAAATTAAAAAAGGAAATAAAGCTTTTTATTTTTTAAGTTAATTAATACTTATAAGTAACCTTATATAATTATTAATATTTAAGAGTAATAATAATAATAATTAAAAGTATATTAATACGTAATTTAAATAATACTTTAACCGTAAAAGAAGGAAGGAAGGAAGAAGTAAAAAGTTAAAAAATTTTTTAAAAAAAAGATTAAATATTAATCTTATATAAATTATTAAAAAGTAAAGAAAGGCTTACGTATATAAGAAATAATAAGAAAGTATATAAAGGGAGCTTAAGGTACTTAATAAATCGATAAAAAAATAAAAATATATAAAACCGGAAAATAAAGATATAAAACGTAAGAAATAATATTATAACGATTATATTTTATAATAAATACCTATATACGGATTAATATCATACGTATAGGTAATATTTAAGCTAATATAGGTCTCGTTATTTAACGGTACGTAAGTAATTAATCTTAAGGGGTAAATACGTAAATAGGTATAATTATTATTTATTTATTTAGCCCTTTTTTTTTCTTAAAAATAAAATAAAAAAAAAGGAAAAGGGCTAAAAAATCAAAAGTTAAAGGCAGAATATTATATAAGATAATATACGGTATCAACCTATATAAATTAATATACTTAAAAGGTACCTGGAAAAGTAAGGTATTAAAAACGGTTATTAAGCAGGTAAGCTATTATACGTATTAATTAAAGGTAAAAAGGATTTTATTACTTATTATTTTATAGTATAAATAATTATCTTATAAATTACCGCTTACCTTATAGGCTTATTATTATTCAGGGAATTCTAATTTACTTATATATATACCTTAATTTATAATAGTTAACTTATTATCTTTAATATTATATAAAAAAATTATTATTAATATTTTCGCTTATTAATTAAATAATGGAAGATAAAATAATTAATATTATTATTAATCGGGGTATATTAAATTTAATAAGATTAATATAATATAATTAAAGTTAATAATTATTATTTATTATAATATTTTTAAATTAATTTAAAATAATTAATTTAAATATTTTTAAGTTTCCTTAAATACTTTTATTATTTTTTAATATTTACGTTTAATTTAAAGAATTAAGTTAAATAAAAGTTATAAATTATGTCCCTTAAAATTTTAAGATATAATTATATATTTTAAAATTATTTTAAAGACTTATAAATAATATAAAGATATATAAAGAATATATATATATTATTTAAATTTAATCCGATTTAATATAAATATTATAAAATAATAATTATTATCGTTATAATTATATTATAACTTAACTTTAAATATATAAATATTTAATAAGACTTATTTTTAACGGTAAATACATATATACGTATTTATATTTTTAATATTTAAGTTTATAAAAAAGGATACTTAAGAAATCGAAAGTTTAAAAATACTTTATTTATATAATACTCCCGGTTTATAGCTATAAAATAAGGTATTTTTTAATATATTTAATATTTTCACTAAAATAAATATAAAACACTATATATTTATTTTAAACTTTAACTTTAATTACTAATATTTATAGTTAATAATTAAAGTTAAGTATTTATATAAATTAAATATTATAATTTTAATAAAGTAATAATTATATATATATTTTTTTAAATATTAACCTTTCTTTATTAATAGTGCGACTTATTATAACGTAAAAAAAAGGTAATATTACATTATTAAAATCGTAAGAAGGTTAACGATTAATTTATTATTTAAAATAATTAAGAACGACGGTTTAAGGATAGGATCTTTTTAAGGTTTTTTAAAGTTTAATATAAGTTTAATTAACGTAAAAAAACGGAGGGTATTAATAAATAGTTTATATAAGAAAATATTATCGATATAAGTTAATTTATCTTATAATATAATAATAAAATTTTTTACCTTAAAATTAATATAATATTTGGAATATTTATCGTTATATATATTAATAAAATATTATATAAAAAGTATAAAAAATAATATAAATAAATTAATAAAAATAAATATATAACGTTTTAAAATTAAAGTATTTAAGTAAATTAAATTTATAAAAATATAAAAGTTAAAAATAAGGATATTTTACTTATAGATCTATAAAAGTTATCTTATTATATTATTAAATCTTTTTTTAAAAAAGATAAAAGCGTTTATATATTTATAATTATAGCGGTATATTTTTTTTTATTATTTTTAAGAATAAATTTAAAAAGTAAAAACGGTTAAATATAATAATATAATTAAAAATATTAAAAATATAATTCTAAAATAGCTTACTTAATTTAATTAATAATTAATAACGTAAATCGGCTTATATTATTATTATAATCTTATTAAAAACGTTAGCTTAATCTGATTTTTTAGAATATAAAAGTAAGTTATTTAAAAAAGTTAAATAACCTTAATGGACCTTTTAAAGTAATCTTATAACCTTTAGCTTATTAATCTTAAATAACGTTATAATTATAAATTTAATAGATTAATAAAAAGCTTTTTTTATTATTAAAAGAAAAGTAATAATTTAATAATTTATATATTATACGTTTTTCTTAAAGCCGTAATATTTATTTTTACCTAAAAAGGTTATAATATTATTTAATATTATATATTTATTGATAACGTCGGTAAAGTATAAATTAGTATATACGTTAAAATATAATCGATATTTTTATAGTATTTTTAATTTTTTTAATATTTGATTTAAGATTTTAAAACTTTCCGTAAGCTTTTAAAAAGTATTTTAATTAAAATCCTATAAATTACTTTAAGAGAATAATTTTTTTATCGCTTAATATATTTTCTTTATTGTTTAATATATTATTATTATTATCCGTTATATTTTTATTATTATTATTTATATTATTTAAAGCGGAAAAAGTAATATTTTAATTAAAAATTTAAAAATTTTTTAAAGATAAAAAACAATATAAGGAAAGTATGTTTAAAAAATAATTAAAAAAACTTTACGGTTAATTAATAAATAATTATTAAGAAATTATTATTAATAAAAAGTTAAGCTTAAGGAAAAAATTAAAGTATTATTATAAATAGTACGGGTAAAATAAATTATAATTAAATCGATATTTTTAAGATTTATATAATCCGATATAATTTCTTTAACGGTTTTTAAATAATAACCTTAGATATATTACGGTTAAAGTTAAGTACGTAGAATAATTAATATTAAAATAAATAATTTATTATATTCTTATATACGGTAAGATTATAAGTAATAAATAAATTATAATTATTTTTATTTAAACGGAAAAAGGAATTATTATAACTATTTTAAATATTCCTTTAAGTTAATCTTAATAAGGATATATTTGATTAAGTAATATTATAATTATTTAATAATATTATTAAATTTTAAGTAATATTATAATTATTTAATAATATTATTAAATTTTAAGTAAATTATATTAAGAAATGTTAATTAAATTAAATTTAATAAAAATAAAATAAACGTAAAAAGCGTTTATTCAGGTTTTATATTAAGGCTTTTTAAGTACTTTTTATTATCTTTTATTATCCTTACTTTACGGTATTTAATAAGGATTTAAAAGTATATTTATTTATATAAATACGTATTATATATAAGATCTATCCGTTTTTTTTAAATATTAACTTTATATACTTATAGGTATTATAACCCTTAACGTAAACCGTATATTTTATAATATTAAGGTATTTTATAATAATATATTTATAATTTTAATATTTAAAATATTAATAAATATTAACCGCTTTATTTTACAATTAAGTTATCTTAAAAAATCATTTTTTAATAATCTTTTTATTTAAGACGTTATTATATATCTTTATTAACGTTACGCTTAATATAACGGTAAAGTACCTTTTTACGTATTTTAAGGAATTAAGTTTTTTTTATTATTAATGGAAACTTATAATTAACGATCTTAAGCCTTAAATAAAAAACTATATTCTTTTTTTCTATATTTCTTAATATAGCCTTTTTTTCGGCTTCCTTAAAATACGATAGGTATATCTTATTTATTATAATAATAAATAATTACCATAAAACTTTAACCGATTTATATTTTCTTTTATTAATTTAAGCTTTAAATTTTTTTAAGCTTTCTTTCGCCTTTAAAGATATTATATTAAGGAAAATATCCTTACTTTATAACTTATATATTACGATAATTTATTCTATTAATAATTCTATTATTATCTTAAAAGCCTTTATTAATTATAGCGGATTCATTTATAGTTATATTCCTTTCTTTATTATTAAATAAGCGGACCGTTATTATCCTCGTTTTCATTAATACGGCCGCTTTTTCCTCCGTTATCCCGTTATTTTCTGTTACGGGTATTTTTTTTATTACTTTCATTGTTTAGCTTTTTCTTATTTAAGGGGTTATTATTTTTATATTTTTACTTTATATATTTAATTTTAAGCCGCCGTTTTTACCCTTTATTAACGCTTTTATTACTACCCCTTAAAAGCCTTATAGCCGCTTTACCTCTTTTAGCCTTACCTTTACTTTTATATAAAAGTCCTTTACGCTTTTTAACTTAATCCGTAATATCGGTTAAATTTTTAATATAATATCTTTTTACTCCATTATAAGGAGTCTTTTTAAGGCCTTTACTACCTCCCTTACTGCTTTTTCGCCCTTATTTACGTATTGTCTCCGTTTTTTATTTTTAATCCTTTAAAGTCCTATCCTTTTTATTAACCTTATTTCCTTTTTATATACCCTTAATAATACTTTTACCGCGGTCTTCCTGCCTTTTCCCCCTACCTGTACCCCTCGCTATTAATGTTATACCGGCCTTTTTACCCCTTTATTTACTTATTATTTCTATATTATTATTATACTTTTTATGCGCTTTAATATACCTACGTATTTTATTAACTTTAATTCCCTTATTTATTTTAAGCGCTATTTAGCTTATTATTATTATATTACTTATACGCGTTATTACCGTTTCTGTTAATATAGGTTACTTGCCCGTTTATTATTTTGTTTTTAACCATTACATTACTTTTACTTATTATACTTAATATACTTTCTTTACTGTTACGAAAGCTATGCGTATACGTATCGTTTTGGACCTCTGGGGTCCCTTTGTTCGTCGCCATCCTCTCTTTGGATTAAAGTTATTCAAGTAAGAAATTTAAAACGTTAAATAAATATTAAATATATTATAGAACTCTATTAAATTTAAAGCCTTAAAGATTATATTAAAATTAAGTTTTTTTAAGATTAATTAAAAATAAATTACTCGGATTTAAGTATATTATAATTTAAAATTATTCGCTTTAACTTAATTTTAAAAAGTAAATATAGAACGGAATAAATAATTAACGGTTAAATTTCTTAAAGTAAAGATTAATCCTTAAGAAAGGAAGGTTAAGAATTAATTATTAAATTCTTTAATAAGTAATTAAACTTAAAATGAATTTACTTATTACGGATTATAAAAATTAAAGCCTTTAAATTAAAATTAGCTTAAACGCTTTAATTATAAAAATTAAGAGCCCTTAAATAAAAAAAGGTAATAATCTTAAGGATATATATATAATGTTATAATACGTTATAAAGTTTCATTTTAAACTTAACCGGAATAAAGAATACTTTAATTAATAAAGCTTTATATTACTTATTACCTTAAAGTATATAATAATCTTATATAAAGTATAGTATTTAAACCTTATTATTTGATAATATTATTATATATAAAATACCCTTTTTCCCTTTATACTTAAAAACTTAAAGAAAGAAGATTATTTTAATTCAATTAATAAAAATTAAGTTAAAGATAAGGATTACTTATTACCGTAAATACTGAAGTTATATAATAGTTTCAATTTAAAAGCGTTTAAGGAACCTTTAATTAACCTATTAAATATTATTATTTTCAGGCTAGGTATAAACGTTAAGAATTAAATACTATTATTTAACGTAAGTTACTTTTTACCCTTAAATAATAAATTTTTAATATATTATATACTAAACGTCGTTAAACTTAAACTTAAGTATTATTAATAATTATAATATAATTAATATTTTATTAATACCGTCTTCTATATACTTTATTAACGATAACGATTAAGACAAAGTTTATTATAAAGGTGTTTCTTTTAAGCTTAATCCCTTTATTAATAAATTAACGGTAATAAATATTATAAAGTTAATAAATAAAGGATTAAATAATAATTAATAACCTTTAAAAGTTAAAAAAAAAATTTTAAGGTATATATAGCCTTAAAAAACCGTTACGGTATTAATATTAAGTATTTAATCGATATTATAGAAAGCCCGGATACCATTTAAAAATAACTTAAGGATTAATATAAGTTATAAGGGTTTAAGCTATATACGGAGCTTATATAGGAGCTTATAAGTTTACAAAAAATCCCGGATATAATAATCGATAAATATAATAACCGCTATTAAAAAGTCTATATTAAAATTAAGGTAATTAATAGCTCTTTAATTATCCCGGATTATTTTATTATTTAAATATTCTTAAATAGATTAAAGGAGTTATAATAAACGTAATACTTAATATTTACTTAAACGGCTATATAATAAGGCTTAGGTACCTTTAAATTTTATAATATTATATAAAGGGCCCGTAATAAGGAAACTTAAGTAATTATCCAGTAATTAAATATCTCAATATAAACCTATAAGGATACGTTAAAGGGTTATAATAAAAGAACCTTTAATAAGACCCGGGAAAAACTTATTTATTAATATTATACTTAAAAAAAGCGTAATAATAAATATATTAAAAATAAATATTAAGATTTTTACCTTAAAAAAGTTTATAAAGTTCCGTATTAAGAAGCTTAAAATTATTAAAAAAGTTATTACGTTTATAAATTTTTCAATAATAAACTTTTACTTATTAACGTATATATAATAATTAATAACGATAATATCGGTTATTTTAATAAACTTATAGAAGTTAATAATCTTTAATAATAACTATAATTAATATATTTTTTATAAAAAAGGATTCTTTTAAAGGGAGTTAAAACCTTATTAATCCTTATTTTTAAAGCTTAAATTAATAAGAATAAGCTATATAAAAGGTATAAATATTACTTATATAATATATAAGGTAAATAATAAGTTTATTAAAATAAGATTTATAAATATAATATATTCCCCGGTAAACTTAATTAATCTTATATTTAAAATATAACTTTTAAATTATAACGCTTAACTTAATATAATATAAATAGTCCGGATAATAATATATAATTAAAAAAAGCTTATTTATAATAAGTAAAATAACTTATTTATAATTAACTTATAAGAATTTACCCTTATTATAATAATATTTAACGTATTTTTAACTATACTTATTTAATATATATATATAGGTTATTTTAAAGCTTAAAAATTATTTTAATTAATAAACGTATAAATTAAAATAAATCTTAAACGTAAACGCTATAATAATAATAAAATTAAAAACGCTTATTATACGTATTATATTACCGGATAGTTATATTTTTAATTATATAAAGGATATTTTAAATTTATAGAAAACCCGTTTAAGTTTATTGATATAGATTTTTTAAGGATAATTAATCCTTAAAAGTATAACGGAATAACATATTATATAACCTTCCGTAATAATAAGATTATAATATTAAAAGTTTACTTATTAATATATAAATTAAACGTAATTTAATGGTTTAAGGAGTTTAAAATTAAATATAAATAACCCCCGGATTAAAAAATTTAACGTTTTTAAATTAACGGCGGGGGTAAATATATATTTAAGGCCTTTTAAATTATTTAAAATAATATAAGATTATTTTTAAGGTAATAATACGCAAAAGCTTTAAATAAAATCCAATTAATAAAAAAATTAACCAAAAAATTAATAAAAAGATTAAGGCTAGGTATACGGATAATGGGGGGTATATTTAAAAGCTTTTAACCGGAATTAATTTAAACGGTAAATTATATAATTATACGGATATTATATATATAACTTAAAAAGGTAATATTATATTAAATATAATATAATAAAAAATTAAATATATCCTATATATAAACTTTAAAGTTAATTATATACGTAAGAATTATAGGTTATCGGATTAAGTTTAATAATAGGTTAAAACCGTATATTTTAATAGATTTTAATAAGAAAATAATAAATACTTTAAAATAATTAATTTACGGATAAAACGGTTTAACCTTATAATAAAGAACGTATATAACGTATATATTAAAGAAAAACGGGTAATACCGTTAAATAACTCGGATCGTAAAGAGTTTATTAATTAAATTTAAAAGCTTAAAAAATAAATAAACCTTAATAAGATTTTAATTTAAAAAAGAAGTTCGGGAATTATAGTTTAATTTAAATAAATATTATTAATATAGACTTTATTTTTATTAAATACCCTATATATCCGGTTATAGTCTTTATTTATTAAATAACTTTATCGGACTTTTTAAGCTTAATAATTAAAAATTTAAAAATTAATTATAATTAAAGGTAAAAATAATAAATTAAGAATTTAATTAAGGATAACCTTAACCTTATATTTCCGGATAAACTATATAATATATTATTAAATCCACTTTTTTTCTTAACTTTATTAACTTAAAACAAAAATAAATCATTATACCTTTTAACCTTAATATCTTTTAAAATAATTCCGGAACTTATTAAGTTTAAAACCTATAAAAAAGCTATAATAAATAAATATATCCGGATAAATTAAAAATTAAAGGAAAATAATAAATACGGTTCTTTTAAAAAGAACGATACTTAAGTTTTAATTATATAAAATTAAATCCTTACCGGCGTAATAATATTATGAAAACGGTAAATATATACCCTTAAACGTAAAGTTAATAATAATATAATTTATTATAAAGCTTAATAAATAATACGTAACTTTAAATAACGTAAAGATATTAATTATAATAAGATATTTATTTCGGTAATAAAATTTATAAGTTATAAGGTTTTTTTTACTTTTATAACGGTTAATAATTAGGATTTAAAGTAAATAAACGTTAAAATAACGTTTTTTTACGGTCTTATTAAAAAAGAAATATATATAAAATAATTAAAAGGATAAAAAAAAAACGGTAAAATTTTAAAGTTGAGAGGTATAAGTTGCTTGATTATTACTATATATAAAGTGAGACTATGTATAAGGTTATATGCCGCTATCCTACTTAGGTTTAATACGTTTGCCTTATTTAATCTGATTTATATCACGTAATCTCTTAAGTAACGATCCTATATATTTAATACTCCTTTTTAAACTTTATATATAGCCCGTAAATCTTACTTATTAAATAACTCCTTTATGGCCTTAACGTTATATCCTTTTATATAAGGGTTTTATTATTGTATTTATTAAGTAATTCCCCTGGTTATTAATTAGTTAACTCCCTAATTATTAAATAGCTAGCTCCCTTATATAGTTATTACTTATTTATTATTTATTATCCGGCTTATTATCAGGTCCGCTATTAATAAGTATAAGGTCCTTAGACTATCGATATAATGGCTTTTTAAGGCTTAAAGCCCGTTTAAACTATATAAAAGTTTTAGTAAATAGGGCCTTTATTAACCCGTTAATTATTTACTCTGTAATATAAATATACTCGAGATTAACGGTATTAACCTTAAGTTATTCCCGTAATTAATATAGTTAAGTATTTATATACTTTATCCTTACGTAATATACCGGGTTTTTAGCTAATATAATAGCCCCTTAATTATTATTATAAATTATAATAATAAGTATATATTTAAATTAATTAAATTAAATTTATTTTAATAAATCCTTTAATTAAATAGCTTCCTTAATAACTTATATTTATCCCGTATATTCGGCTTTATAAATAAATAACGTTATAATTAATTATTTTTTTAAAGATTAATAAATCGGTATACTTTTTACGTTAAAAAAATAACTTAAAGTTAACCTACGGATAAAGTCGGCCGTAAAATCGGAATCAATATATCCATTAAGAGCCTTAAGCTTACCCTTATATATTAATTAAAAGTATATAATAATCCGTAAATAATATATAATTTACCTTATATATAGTTAATATTAATAAAACGGATTTACGGAATATTAATTAATAATTATTACCGTATAAGCTATATCCGGTTATATACTTAATATAATATATATTAATAAGTTTACGGGGATTAATATTATTATTTAAACTCCGGTTTTACTTAATAGCCTTTAAATAATAATTCCGGCCTAAAATTAATTTATATAAATATATATATTAAGTAAGCTTTTTATTAATTATAATTTTATATTACCTTTTAATATAAGTTTTTTAATTAAAACGGATTATTCAATTTTATTAATTTTAAATAATAATAATATTTAAGTAATAGCTTATTAAACTTAAGTTAAATATACGGAATTCTTAATTAAATATAACTTTTAAGTCCCGAATCCCTTATTTAAATAAATTAATTATTAAAATATTATTTATATATATAATTATAATTATACCGGTTTTAAGGTAAAAGGATACGTAATAATCCGTATAGATAAATTTAAACCTTATATAATTATAAACTCCTAGAAATAATTATATTATAACTATAATAATTATTTTAATCTATATAGGCTTTTTTTAAGCTTATAATAGAGTTTCTTACCGTCCTTATTAGTATTTTCTTATCTTTTTAACTATTTTATATATATTTCTTCCTTAATAAAACCGTAAAGGAACGTTATTTTAACGTTTATTTACTTTAAATCTTAATTATTAACCATTATAAAGGTAAAAAGAACCTTATAGCTTATAAGTTTTATTATTAAGGTAAACGTTTTATTATAGTTAATACCTTTATATTATTTAAAGTTATATATTATTTATTAAACTTTATAGTAAATTATATTATTATTAATTTTATATTTAAGGGTATAAACCCACCGTCCTTATAATATTATTATGCCGGTAAGGATTTAACTTTACGTAATTAAAACTTAAGTATTATTTTCTTTAAAGGAACCGTATTTATCCTTTTCCGTTGACTTTTAATTTATCCGGGTATATTTATTTACTATAGCTTTTTTATAGGTTTTAAACTTAATAAGTTTTAAAATCATTTTAAAAGATATTAAGGTTAAAAAATATAACGGTTTATCCTTATCCTAAGTTAATAAAGTTAAGAAAAAAAGTAAATTTAATAATAGATTACGCGGTTTATCCGGAAATATAAAATTAAAATTATCTTTAATTAAATTTTTAATTTATTATTTTTTCTTTTAATTATAATTAATCTTTAAGTTTTTAACCGTTAAACTTAAAGGGTTTAATAAAGTTATTTATTAAGTAAAAACTATAGTTAAATATATAAGTTACTTAGTAAAACTAAAGCTTATATTAATAATATCCGTCTTAATTAAACCGTAATTCCTGAACTTCTTTTTTAAATTAAGGTTTTATTAAGGTTTTTTTTATTTTTTTAAGCTTTTAAATTTAATTAATAAACTCCTTACAATCTAAGTTATTTAACGGTATTACCCGTCTTTCTTCGATATATACATTATATACGTTTTTTATTATAAGGTTAAAGCCTTTTACTTATAGATTAATTACTTAAAGTATTTATTATTTTTTTCATTAAAACTTATTAAGATATACGGTTCCAACTTATTATTAAACTTAACCCGGTAACCTATAAATCTTACGTATACGATTAACCTTAAAGTTTATATATAAAATATATCCGGTTTCTTATTATATTAAGTTTAATATAATATTACCGAACTCCGAAAATTAAGATGAGTTACATGGCGACGAACGAAGGGACCCCAAAGGTCCAAAACGATACGTATACCTATAGCTCTCGTAATAGTGAAGAAAGTATATTAAGTACGATAAATAGAAGTAACGTAATAATTAAGAATAAGGTGGTAAACGGGTAAGTAACTTATATTAATAGAAATAGCGATAATATATACGGATAATATAATAATAATAAGTTAAATAACGCTTAAAATAGGTAAGAAAATTAAGGTTAATAAAATGCGTATATCGAAATACGTAAAACACGTAATAATAATACGGAGGTAATAGGTAAATAAAGGGGTAAGAAGGCCGATACGGTATTAATGGCGAGGGGTATAAGCGGGGGAAAAGGGTAAAAAGACCGTAACGAAAATACTATTAAGGGTATATAAAAAGGAAATAAAATTAATAAAAGGAATAAGATTTTAAAGGATTAAAAATAAGAAGCGGAAACGGTATATTGCCCGGTAAGTAAAAGCGAAAAAGCGGTAAAAAAAGTAATAAAAGCCTTAAAAAAACTCCTTATAATAAAATAAAAGGATATTACGTTAAAAACTTAATCAATATTATAGATTAAGATAAAAGGCGTAAGGGACTTCTATATAAAAATAGGGATAAAGTTAAGGGAGGCGGAACGGTTATAAAGCTCTTAAGGGACGGTAATAAGGATATTAATAAAAAATAAAAACGGCGGTTTAAAGTTAAGTATATAAAGCGAGGATATAAAGGCGGCGGCTTTTTAAATAAAAAAGAGTTAAGTAATAAAGATAATAAAGGGGGTACTTACGGCAGAGAATAAAAGGATAATAAAAGAAAAGTAATTATATTAAGGAAGGTAAAGATAATAACGGTCCGTTTATTTAATAACGAAGAAAAGAACGCAATTATAAAAGTAAACTTATTATAGTTAATAAAAGCTTTTAAGGTAATAATAAAACTATTAATAAAATAGATTATTACGGTACGTAAATTATAAAGTAAGGATATCCTTTTTAATATAATATTTTTAAAAATAAAGGAAAGCTTAAAAAAATTTAAAACTTAAATTAATAAAGGAAAGTATAAATTAATTGAGGTTTTAAGGTAATTATTTACCGTTATAATAAATAAGATATATTTATTGCGTTTTAAAGAAACCAAAAAAAAAAAATTATATTAAAGAATATAAAAAAGGAGAATATAGTTCTTTATTTAAGGTTTAAGATCGTTAATTATAAGCTTTTACCGGTGGTAAAAAGATTTAACTCCTTAAGACGCGTAAAGAGGTATTTTATTATTATATTAAACGTAACGTTAATAAAAATATATAATAACGTTTTAAATAAAAGGATTATTAAAAAGGGATCTTTTAAAATAACTTAATTATAAGATAAAACGGTTAATATTTATTAATATTTTAAGTATTAAAGCTATAAATATTGATTGATTAATTGATTGATTTATACTACGGGTCTAGCTAAGCTAATTCCGGCGTTCCTTAATATGTAGCCTTTTAACCTTATTAATAGCCGCAAAAACCTGACATTTATAACGTCAGGATAAAAACCGGAATTTACCAGGCCTTTATCCTCCATCCCTTAAAGTAAAAAATGTTAACGGCCGTCCAGAAAGTAATAATTTATTTATATACTTCCTATATTCTAACTCCCCTAAGAAAATCCATAATACCACGACCGTATCCTTATAGGGGCTACCCCCAGGCTCGTTACTCTTCCGCTCCTTTATATATCTGTACTGCCCTGACCTTACGTAGCACCTGTGAATGTCCTCACCAACACTCACGCGCTTAACATATACCCCTCTTGCACCAAAGCTATAAATATATTATTATAAAATATTTTAATATTATAAAATATATAGTTTATACGGAGGATTATAATACTTATAAATATATAAAATTAATAATTAAAGGGCTTATAAAGGGTATACTTAAATACGTTACGTATAATAAAGAGGGATACCTAATATAAGATTTTAAGTATATAATAAAAACCAGCGAGATTAAACGTAAGGAGACCCGGATAACCGTAAAAATCCAACGGTATAATATATACGAAAGTGGCTTAATAAGTTAATTAAAGGTAGCCTTAAAACGTAAACTTAATTAATTAAATAATAAGGGGTATAAACGGTAACGGATAAAGTAAAGAAGAGAAAGTTCTTTATAATCCCGACCTTAAGGACTAACTACTTTATATCTTTAATAATAACCGGGAAAATATTAAGTTAAAAAATATTTAACTTTAATAAGAAGTCTATAACTTAAACGGGTATAAAAAAGGAAGTTTTTATAAAGGTTAATATATAATATATTAACGCTTTTAAGAGTAATATAATATAACGTTTATAATAAAAGAATTAAAGTAATAATATTAATATTTAAATTGAAAAAAGTTAAAAACGTTAACGTTATAATAATATAAGAATTACCGTATAACTTATATATATATTTATTTATTAACCCGGAAGAGGGGTTTTACTTAACCTTTAAGGGGGATAAAATAATTAGAATATACTTTTTTATAAATAAATAATTTAATATAAATAATTAAGATATTACTTATTATAATAAAAACCTTTATATATTCCGTATTATAAAATAAGGGGACTTAAAGGGCAATCTTAATATTTATAACGTATATAACCTATTACCGGTTAATAAGGCAAAACCTTTTATAATATTATTATTTAAAAAAGTCTTAATTATTTTAAGTAAATATATATTACTTAAAGACTTTAACTTATATTATTATATATAGAACGAGGAAAAATATATAATAAATTACGTTAAATTAAATAATTTATTAATAATTATTATTTAAGTTAATTTTTTATTATTATTATTATAAAAGATTATTACGTAAAAGAATTATAAGTTTAAAACGACGATTAATCTAACCTTTAATACGGAAAAGGTTACCGGTATAATTATAATATATAAATTATAAAAGGACTTAAAATATAATTCAGATTATATACCGATATAAATAACCTTAAATTAAACCGTTAATATAACTTTGTTATTATTAATAAGGAAAACGTAAAAAATAATTAAAGAAATAAAGATTTATATAAAAACGGAAGAAATAATAATATAATTTACGGACCTCCCTTAATTAAATAATAAAGACCGGATCGACCTCTTTATAAAGTAAATAATAAAAGTATTAAATAAAATAATCAATAAGATTTTTTAATAGTAAAACCTTCTTAAAAAGTTAAAATTTATTAAAATAAAAAGTATACGACCGTAACCGTAAAGGTAAAAAGGCTAATTAAGTAAACTTTTAAGTATAGGAATTAAGAGATACTTAATTAATTAAGGGTTACTTAAAAAGAAAAGGAAAAAATTATTAAGAAGGCTAAATAAATATACTTTCAGTCTACAGTATATAACTTAACGGTCTTACCTCGTGGTATTTAGAAGCTAATAAAGTATAATAGAGAATAAAATCAAAGCTTTTAAAGGAGCATTTTTCCCCCCTCCGCTAGATATTAATTCAAACGATATCGACGGCGTTACGTACCTTAACCCCGTATTAATAAATAAGGTAATAATATAAGATATAGTAATTAAAGCGATTAATAAATTAAAGAAAAATAAAGCCCCGGGACCGAATAGGATTCTTAATAAATTCTTAATAATAATAATTTTACTATTTAAGAAAATCTTTATTTACTTTTTTTAAGTATATTTTAACGTTAATTATTATTTACGTAAATTTAAGGAAGTAAAAACGATTATCCTTAAAAAGTTTATTAAGCCGGATTACTTTAAAATAAAGTTTTATAAACTTATTATATTCCTATATATATTAAGAAAAACCTTAGAAATAATAATAATAAAGATCCTTAATAATTATATAAAGAATTACGGATTTCTTTCCGATTAATAAATAAAAATAAAGAAAAATCAGTTAATAAAAATAGCACTTAAAGGACTAATTAACGGTATATATATAATATAGGGTTATAAGAAAAAGTATATTATAAGTCTTTTTTTTCTCAATATTATAAGTATTTTTAATAAAATAAATTATTAAAAGTTACTATATAACTTAAGGAAAAAAAGGATATTATTCTTTTTAATTAAATAAATAAAGAATTTCTTAAGCGATTAAATTACGTTAATTAATTTAAAATAAAAAATAAGTTTAATAAAGCTTATTATAATAAGGATTTCTTAAAGATTGCTTATTTCTTTTATATTATTTTTATTCTTTAACGGTTTATTAATCGAAAAACTTATTAAATTAAAATAAAAGGTTTAAGTTAAAAACTTTATTAATAATGTTTATTTTTTAATTTATAATATCTTTATACGTATAAACTATTTAAAATTAAAATAAACCTATAAAGTCTATCTTTAATAAGCGAGAACTTACGGGGTTTAATTTACGTTATATAAATATAAGTTCATTTATATAATTAAAAGCTTAAAGTTACATAATATAATAATTATAATAAACTTAAATAAAGTTATAATAAAGCCGGATATTAATATTAAAATCCTTAATTTTTAAGTAAATAAGAAGCTCGATTAAAAGGATTATATAAAAAAGGTTTAAAAATTAATTTTATAAGAAAAAAACTTCATTTATTTCGCCGTATTAATATAAAAAGTTACGTTATAGAAAGCCTGGATTATTTATTAGGTTATAATAAAGTTAGCTATAATATACGTTATAACTATTTAATATATATTTAAAGGTACTTTAAGATATAAAAAAAGTTTATTTAAATATTATAAAAAGTCTAGAACCGGTACTTAAAAGTAATTAATAATATTTATAAAGTAACTTTTATCCCGGTATTAAAGTTTAAAGTTTTTATACCGTTAATTAAAGTCTTATTAAATTAAATAATTATTTAAATAAAATTAAAAAATATATATATTTAATTACGATAATAAGAAATAAGCGGATCCGTTAAAATCTTAATAAGCTTTAAATTAAAAAAATAAATTAAAAATTATTTATCCCTTTTCTTATTAAAATAAAGTAAAAATAAATTAAAAAAATAATTAATTTTACCGGTATTCCGGAGATTAATTTAAGCATATATAAGTTCCCGTTAAACGTAAGAAAAACCGAGATTAAAAGAATTTAAAAAGTAAAGGATATAATAATTATTTTATAAATTACGATAAAGTAAATTAAACGTTAATAAAAATATAAAGACTTTATACCTTAAAATTATCATTATTTAACTCTTAATAATAAAAAGATTATTAATAAGTATTTCCGCCGTTATAATATTATAAAAAAATAATAATAACGTATTAACGATTTAACTCCGGACGGATAAGAATAATTTAATTTATTTCTTATTTATTATATATACCGGAAATTAAATAAACGCCGGATATAAATATAAATAAAAAAAGTAAAACGTTATATATATTTTTATTTTTTATCCTTTATTTACGGAAGTTAAATTAAGACTTATAATAAAAGTTAATATTTATAATTATTATTAAATATTATCTATAAAGTAAAGTATCTAGGTAATTATAAAGTTTATAATATTTACCGGATTATTATTATAATTCAGTTTTATTATAAAGATAAATAAAGTTATTAAAGACTTTATAAAAAAGGTCTGTTACCGGTTAAGGAAGAAAAAAAAGAAACGGAAATTAATTACGTTAATTATATAAACCGGAAAATATCTTTTATAGTTATAAAAATATAATAATAAACGCTTATTAAAAGTTTTTAAAAACGTTAATAGCGATAATAATATAAAAAGGATATATATTAAATACATAAATATTAATAAGGATATTTAAAAATATTACGTAAAATTAAAATAATATAAATATATAAAGGAATGGAAAAATAATAAACTTAAAAATAACCTTTATAAAAATACGGTTATAATATTATAGATTTTCTTAAAGAAGTTAAAATATAGGAAATATATAAATAAATTATTACTTTTTAAATAACCGTTAATATCCTTTACCTTAAGGGATAAAGGGTAAAGGCCTGGTAAACGCCGGTTTTTACCCTGATATTATAAGTATCAGGTTTTTACGGTTATTAATAAGGTTAAAAAGCCGCGTATTAAAGAACGCCGGAATTAATTTAATTAAATCCGTAATATAATATTACCTTTTTAAGTTATATATATAATATCCGTATAATTATATAGTTTACCGTTTAAATTAATTCCGGTTAAAAGTTTTTAAATATACCTTTTATTACTTATATAACCTTAGTCTTTTTAATTTTTTTAATTAATTTTCTTATTAATTAAATTTTATTTAAGGCTTTTACGTATTATTATTTTAAAGAGAATTTTATATTATTTTAAATAATTTAAAAAGGCCTTAAATATATATTTACCTCCGCCGTTAACTTAAAAACATTTAATTTTTTAATCCGGAGCTTATTTATATTTAACTTTAAATTTTTTAAATTATTAAATTACGTTTAATTTATATATTAATAAGTAAACCTTTAATATTATATTTTATTATTATAAAAGATTATATAAT
This sequence comes from Niebla homalea, assembly GCA_019925105.1. Classification (NCBI taxonomy): domain Eukaryota; kingdom Fungi; phylum Ascomycota; class Lecanoromycetes; order Lecanorales; family Ramalinaceae; genus Niebla; species Niebla homalea. Next base: position 241,225 of record JAHGAU010000039.1, on the reverse strand, counting down.
ACGTTATTCCGTTATACCCTTAAGGATTAATTATTTTTAAAAAATTTATATAAATAAGTTTTAACGGATTTTTTATAAGTTTAAAATATCCCTTACATAATTAAGAATATAATTATTTAATAATATAATATATATAATAAACGTTTTTAATTTTATTATTATTACGGTATTTATATTTAAGATTTATTTTAATTAATATATTTATTAATTAAAATAATTTTTAAGCTTTAAGGTAGCCTATACGTATATATTAAGTAAATATAATTAAAAATACGTTAAATATTATTATAATAAAAGTAAATTCCTATAAATTAATTATAAATAAGCTATTTTATTTATTATAATTAAGCTTTTTTTAACTATATATTACCGTCCGGACCGTTTATATCGTATTAAGTTAAGCTTTATAATTTAAAAATTACGTTTTAAATATAAAATTAATTAAATTTATTAAAAAATATATTATATCCGTAAATTTTACTTTAACGGGCTTATTATTTACCCTATATATTATATAAATAATATTCATACCTTTTATATAGTTTATTCTTATTAATTTAAACCTTAAAAATAAGGATTAATAAAGTTTTAATTCCTTTTAAAAAAAAAAAGTTTATAAAAAATATATTAATTATAATTATTATTAAGGATTATTAATTTCTATAAATTTATTAAAATAATTAATATTATCGTTATTAATAATTATATATATATTAATAAGTAAAAGTTTATTATTAAAAAATTTATAAATATAATAATTTTCTTAATAATCCTAAGCTTCTTAATATAAAATTTTATAAAATTTTTTTAAAATAAAAGTTTTCATATTTATTTTTAATATACTTATTATTACGTTTTTTTTAAGTATAATATTAATAAATAAGTTTTTCCCGGGTTTTATTAAAGATCCTTTTATTATAACCTTTTAATATATCCTTATAAGTTTATATTAAGATATTTAATTATTAAATAACTACTTAAGCCTTTTTATTATAGGCTTTTTATATAATATCGTAAAATTTAAAAATACCTAAGCTTTATTATATAGTTATTTAAATAAATATTAAATATTATATTTATTACGATTTTTTTAATTTATTTAAGAATATTTAAATAATAAAATAAGCCGGGATAATTAAGGAGTTATTAATCGTTTTAATTTTAATATAGACTTTTTAATAATAATTATTATATTTAAAATTTTTTATAAGTTTATAAACTTTTATATAAACTTTATATATAGCCCGGACCCTTATAACTTATATTAATCCTTAAATCGTTTTTAAATTATATATAAGTTTTTTATAATATTAATTAAATATTTAATATTAATATTATAACGGTTTTTTAAGTTTATATATATTATTAAAATTAAGAAATATAAGTAGCTTAATTATTACTATATATAAAATAAAACTATATATCAAATTATATACCGTTATTTTACTTAAGTTTAATACGTTTATTTTATTTAATTTAATCTATATTACGTAATTTCTTAAGTAACGATTTTATATATTTAATATTCCTTTTTAAACTTTATAAATAATTTATAAATTTTATTTATTAAATAACTTCTTTATAGCTTTAACGTTATATCCTTTATTATAAGAGTTTAATTATTATATTTATTAAATAGTTCCCCTGGTTATTAAATAATTAATTCCTTTAATTATTAAGTTATTAACTTTTTTATATAATTATTATTTACTTATTACTTATTATTTAATTTATTATTAAGTCCGTTATTAATAAGTATATGGTCTTTAAACTATTAATATAATAGTTCTTTAAGGCTTAAAGCCTATTTAAATTATATAAAAATCTTAATAAATAAAGCCTTTATTAACCCGTTAATTACTTACTCCGTAATATAAATATACTTAAGATTAATAATATTAACCTTAAATTATTCCTGTAATTAATATAGTTAAATACTTATGTACTTTATTTTTACGTAATATATCGGGTTTTTAATTAATATAATAGCCCCTTAATTATTATTATAAATTATAATAATAAATATATATTTAAATTTATTAAGTTATATTTACTTTAATAAATTCTTTAATTAAATAACTTTTTTAATAACTTACGTTTAGCCTATATATTTAGCTTTATAAATAAATAATATTATAATTAATTACTTTTTTAAAGATTAATAAATTAATATATTTTTTACGTTAAAGAAATAACTTAAAGTTAACTTACAGATAAAGTTAACCGTAAAATTAAAGTTAATATACTTATTAAAAGTTTTAAATTTACTTTTATATATTAATTAAAAATATATAATAATCCGTAAATAATATATAATTTATTTTATATATAATTAATATTAATAAAATAGATTTATAAAATATTAATTAATAATTATTATTATATAAGCTATATTTAATTATATATTTAATATAATATATATTAATAAATTTACGGTTAATTAATATTATTATTTAAACTTTAACTTTACTTAATAATCCTTAAGTAATAATTTTAATTTAAAATTAACTTATATAAATATATATATTAAATAAGTTTTTTATTAATTGTAATTTTATATTACTTTTTAATATAAAATTTTTAATTAAAATAAATTATTTAATCGAATTTTATTAATCTTAAATAATAATAATATTTAAATAATAACTTATTAAATTTAACTTAAATATACGGAATTTTTAATTAAGTTTAATTTTTAAATTTTAAATTTTTTATTTAAACGGATTAATTATTAAAACGTTCTTTTTATATATAATTATAATTATATTAATTTTAAAATAAAAAAATATATAATAATTTATATAAATAAATTTAAAACTTTATATAATTATAAATTCTTAAAAATGATTATATTATAATTACGGTAATTATTTTAATTTATATAGGCTTTTTTTTAAGTTTATAATAAAGCTTTTTATTATTTTTATTAATCTTTTTTTATTTTTTTAATTATTCTATATATATTTTTTCTTTAATAAAACCGTAAAGGAATATTATTTTAACGTTTATTTATTTTAAATCTTAATTATTAACTATTATAAAAATAAAAAGAACCTTATAATTTATAATTTTTATTATTAAAATAAACGTTTTATTATAATTAATATTTTTATATTATTTAAAATTATATATTATTTATTAAACTTTATAATAAATTATATTATTATTAATTTTATATTTAAAAGTATAAATTTATTATCTTTATAATATTATTACGTTAATAAGAATTTAATTTTATATAATTAAAATTTAAATATCGTTTTCTTTAAAGGAATTACATTTATTATTTTCCGTTAATTTTTAATTTATTTAAATATATTTATTGATTATAGTTTTTTATAGATTTTAAACTTAATAAATTCCGGGGTTATTTTAAGGGATATTAAAATTAAAAAATATAATAATTTATTTTTATTTTAAGTTAATAAAACCGAAAAAAATAAAATTTAATAATATATTACGTAATTTATCCGGAAATATAAAGTTAAGATTATTTTTAAATTAAATTTTTAATTTATTATTTTTACCCTTAATTATAATTAATTTTTAAGTTTTTAACCGTTAAATTTAAAGGGTCTAATAAAGTTATCCGTTAAATAAGGATTATAATTTACTTAATAAAGATAAAGTTTATATTATTAATATCCGTTTTAATTAAATTAAAATTTTTAAACTTCTTTTTTAAATTAAAGTTTTATTAAGGCTTTTTTATTTTTTTAAGTTTTTAAATTTAATTAATAAGCTCTTTATAATTTAAGTTATTTAACGGTATTATTTATTTTTCTTTAATATATACGTTATATATATTCTTTATTATAAAGTTAAACCGTTTTATTTATAAATTAATTACCTTAAAATATTTATTAATTCCTTTATTAAAATTTATTAAAATATATAATTTTAACTTATTATTAAACTTAATCCGGTAATTTATAATTTTTATATATTTAATTAACTTTAAGGTTTATATATAAAATACGTTCGGTTTTTTATTATATTAAGTTTAATATAATATTATTTTTTTAAGTTATATATATAATATTTATATAATTATATAATTTATTATTTAAATTAATTCCGATTAAAAGCTTTTAAATATACCCTTTATTACCCGTATAATTTTAATTTTTTTATTAATTTCCCGGTTAATCCTTTTATTAATTAAATTTTATTTAAGGTTTTTACGTATTATTACCTTAAAAATAATATTATATTATTTTAAATAATTTAAAAAGGCCTTAAATATATATTTACCCCCGTTATCGGCTTAAAAGTATTTAATTTTTTAATCCGGAGGTTATTTATAATTAACTTTAAAATCCTTAAATTATTAAATTATATTTAATTTATATATTAATAAGTAAATTTTTAATATTATAATTTTATTATTACGGAAGGTTATATAATATATTATTCCGTTATACTTTTAAGGATTAATTATCCTTAAAAGGTTTATATAAATAAGCTTTAATAAGTTTTTTATAAATTTAAAATATTCTTTATATAATTAAAAATATAACCGTCCGGTAATATAATATATATAATAAGCGTTTTTAATTTTATTATTATTATAATATTTACGTTTAAAATCTATTTTAATTAATATATTTATTAATTAAAATAATTTTTAAGCTTTAAAATAATTTATACGTATATATTAAGTAAATATAATTAAAAATATATTAAACGTTATTATAATAAAAATAAATTCTTAGATATTAATTATAAATAAATTATTTTATTTATTATAAATAAGCTTTTTTTAATTATATATTATTATCCGGATTATTAATATTATATTAAATTAAACCTTATAATTTAAAAGTTATATTTTAAATATAAAATTAATTAAATTTACCGGAAAATATACCGTATTTATAAATTTTATTTTAATAAGTTTATTATTTACCTTATATATTATATAAATAATATTTATACCCGTTATATAATTTATTCTTATTAACTTAAGCCTTAAAAATAAAGATTAATAAAGTTTTAACTTCCTTTAAAAGAATCTTTTTTTATAAAAAATATATTAATTATAATTATTATTAAGGATTATTAACTTTTATAAGTTTATTAAAATAATTAATATTATTATTATTAATTATTATATATATATTAATAAGTAAAAGTTTATTATTAAAAAGTTTATAAATATAATAATTTCCTTAATAATCTTAAGTTTAATAATATAGAACTTTATAAGCTTTTTTTTTTTAAAGGAAAAATCTTAATATTTATTTTTAATATATTTATTATTATATTTTTTTTAAATATAATATTAATAAATAAGTTTTTCCCGGGTTTTATTAAAATCCTTTTATTATAACTTTTTAATATATCCTTATAAATTTATATTAAAACGTTTAATTATTAAATAACCGTTTAAGTTTCTTTATTATAGGTTTTTATATAATATTATAAAATTTAAGGGTACTTAAGCTTTATTATATAGCCGTTTAAATAAATACTAAGTATTACGTTTATTATAATTCTTTTAATTTATTTAAGAATATTTAAATAATAAAATAATATAAAATAATTAAGGAATTATTAATTACTTTAATTTTAATATAAACTTTTTAATAATAGTTATTATACTTATTAATTATTATATTTAAGATTTTTTTTTTATAAGCTTATAAATTTTTATATAAACTTTATATATAACTTAAACCTTTATAGTTTATATTAATATTTAAATTATTTTTAAATTATATTTAAGTTTTTTATAATATTAATTAAATATTTAATATTAATATTATAACGATTTTTTAAAATTATATATATTTTAAAAATATCTTTTTCTTTTAATTTTTAAAGGTTATTAATTATTATTTAATCCTTTATTTATTAACTTTATAATATTTATTACCGTTAATTTATTAATAAAAAAATTAAACTTAAGGAAAATGTTTTTATAATAAAGTTTTTTTTAATTATTATTATTAATAAAGTATATAAAAAACGATATTAATAAAATATTAATTATATTACAATTATTAATAATATTTAAACTTAAGTTTAATAATATTTAATATATTAAAAATTTATTATTTAAGGATAAAGAATAACTTACGTTAAATAATAATATTTAATTTTTAACGTTTATATTTAATTTAAAAATAATAATATTTAATAAATTAATTAAAGGTTCTTTAAATATTTTTAAATTAAAATTGTTATATAATTTTAATATTTACGGTAATAAATAATCTTTATTTTTAACTTAATTTTTATTAATTAAATTAAAATAAATTTCCTTTTTTAAATCTTTAAATATAAAAAGAAAAAAAGTACTTTATATATAATAATATTATTAAATAATAAAATTTAAATATTATACTTTATATAGGATTATTATATACTTTAAAATAATAAATAATATAAGGTTTTATTAATTAAAATATTCTTTATTCCGGTTAAGTTTAAAATAAAACTTTATAATATATTATAACGTTATATATATATTTTTAAGATTATAATTTTTTTATTTAAAGGCTTTTAATCTTTATAATTAAAGCGTTTAAGTTTATTTTAATTTTTTTATTTTAATTTAAAAATTATAATTTTTATAATTTATAATAAATAAGCTTATTTTAAATTTAATTATTTATTAAAGAATTTAATAATTAATTCTTAATCTTTTTTTTAAAGATTTATTTTTATTTTAAAAAGTTTAACCGTTAATTATTTATTCCGTTTTATATTTATTTTTTAAAATTAAGTTAAAATAAATAATTTCAAGTTATAATAAACTTAAATTTAAGTAATTTATTTTTAATTAATTTTAATATAATCTTTAAGGTTTTAAACTTAATAGAATTTTATAATATATTTAATATTTATTTAACGTTTTAAATTTTTTACTTAAATTGTTAGCGCTGGTGCGCACCCCGCAGGGGTCGCCCTTAGGGGGGCCTAACACCCCTTATATGGTAATAGCGGCTTACCCCTAAGCGCTATTACCTGCCCAGGTTAGCTACTTTTACCCTTGGTGGCCGAGTGGTTATCCGTCCTAACATAAATCCCGGTTAAAACTTTATATATATAAATTAACCTTAAAAGCTTTACGTTTTAATTCCGTTAATTTAATATTAACTTAACTTTCCGGTATATAAGTATTTATAATTTTTAATAAAGTTAAAAAATAACGGTTTATATATTCTTATTAATAAAATATCCTTTTTTTTAATTTAAAAATATAAATAATTAAATAAACTTCTTTATTTATAATTATAAAATTATATATTTAATTAAATCGATTTTTAATAATATAATTTATATATAAATATTATTTATAAATATATTTTATATTATAAGTTTATTATTATTTATAAATTAAATTAAATAATAAAAAAATATTATTTAAATATTTAAATATATAATTTAAGCTTATAATTTATTAAAGTTAAAAAGTATAAGTAACTTAATTATTATTATATATAAAATAAAATTATATATAAGGTTATATATTATTATTTTATTTAAATTTAATACGTTTATTTTATTTAATTTAATTTACGTTACGTAATCTTTTAAATAACGATCCTATATATTTAATAAATAACGGGATTTAACTTTTTACCCTTAAATAAAAGTTAAAAATTAACTTATTAAGCGATAATATTAAAGGTTTTTAAATATTTTTAAGTTAAAACTATTATAAGACTTTAATATAAATAAGGGTAAATATTTTTTATTTGCGTCTTTAATTATTTTTTAAATAATTCTTTAATTTTCTTTTTAAAGATTTTTTAAATAAAAATAAAAGAATTTATTTTTAATTTATTAATAAAAAATAACAAAAGGATTTCTATATTAATAAAATAAAGTAATAATATACTTAAGGGTTTTAATAATAAAACTTAAATTTTAAATAAATTTATTTTATTTTAATTAATAATAAATTAAAATTTTATAAATATTTAAATTATTTTTATATTTTTATAAAAAAAAAATTTATACTTAATATAATACGGAAAGTTAATTTTTATATTTAATTATTATTTTTTATTTTAAAGGTTATAATTTTTATTTATAATTATTTTATCCTTAAAATTTTAAATATTAATTAAATTAAGTAATTTTCCGGGTTAATTAAGATATAAAAGATTTAATAATTAATTCTTAATTTCTTTTTTTAAAACGTAAAATTTTAATTTAAATAAATAAACTTTTTTTCCCTTAAATTTAATTTTTAAAAATAATTTTAATTAAATAATTTTAAGGGTAAAATTAAATTATATTTTTATTTATATAATTAAAATTATTATCTTAAAAATAAGAATTTATTTTAAAAATAAGATTTTTTTATTATAAAAAATAAATATTTAAAGTTTTCTTAACTTTATAACGTTCCGTAATTCTTATAAAAAATTTTAATTAAATAATTTTAACGGCAGAATAAGGTTAAAAATCCTTCAAATTATAAACGGAAAGATAATTAAAAAATAACGTTTTCCGGTTTTTAATTTAATATACTTTAAACGGGGTTAACGGCCCCTTAATTGGGTTATATACGTATATATTATCTTTTACCGTTTTTTTTTTAAATATAAATACCGCTTTCTCCTTATATTTCCTTTTTTTATTATTTTTTTTATATTAATTATACGGTTAATAGCCTTATTTCTTCTTTTCCGTTATATAATAGCTTATTTAAATTTTAATTATAACCGGTTATTTAATTAATCTATATAGTTACGGTAATTCCTTTAACTTTAATTTTATTTTATTTTAATAAAAAGGTTTTATAACGGGATTATTAATTAATTTTTTAAATAAATATATTTTTATATATCCGCTTTATTTTTTAAAATTTATATTTAATTAATTTTTACCTACGTTTTTCTTAATTTTTACTTATTTTTCCTTATTTTATATAATATTATAGTAAACGTCTTAATTAATTTTTTAATTACTTTAATTATTATATTTTTATAATTAATTAAATAATCGGCGTAAAATGATATTAATTAATAATATTAATAATATAAGGTTTATATTACCTTTAACGTAATAATAATTAATTAAAGAAATACTTTATTTTTTTAACTAAGTTTTTATTATATTATTAATATATAGCTCGGAGTTAAATAATTAAATAATTTATTAATCTTTTTTATATTAAATCCGGTAAGGATTAATTAAGGTATACCGGTTTAATTTAATTAATATAAATTTTATAAATTAATTAAGTTTTATATAAAAGGAACCGTAATACGTAATAATATTTAAATTAAAAAATAAATTTAAAGAAACGGGTATTATCTTTAATTAACGTCCTTTATACGTTATAAATAATAATAACTTAATTAAATTATATTTTTATTATATAAATTAAAAACTTTATTAGGATTAAACTTTTATAAATTTTTTAAATAATTACTTTTTAAATAAGATAATTAAAAAAAATTAATTAATTAAATTTAAAATATAACTTTAAGAAAGCCTATTTATATATAAAGTTTAATAAAATATTAATTAAATAATAAAAAAACTTAAAGAAGGAAATTATTATAATTTAATTTTATAATTATTATCTATAAGGTCCCTTATTAAAAATCTTTAAAAGATTAATTTATTTTATATTAAGGATTATAAAAGAACGATATAATTAATATATTAAAAAAACTTAACTTAAAGATCCTTTTATTTTAATAAATATAAATTTAAAGATATAAATACCTTTAAAAGGCGGTAAAAAAACTTAAACTATATAAGTAATTAAATTAAATATAAAAATCCTATAATTAAAAGTTACGTTAATACGTACTTATTAATATAAAAATTAATAAATAATCGGCGATTAAGTATTTTAAAGTAAAAAAGGGAAAAAGTAAATTTTAAAAATTAAGTAAAATATTTATAAATAACGTTATAACTTTTAATATAAATAACCCTCCTTTATCATTATATTCTTTATTTCGGATTTTTATTTAAACCTTTTTAACTTAAGTAAATTAATTTATTTAAATCCTTTAATTCTTTTTAAATATTATACTTTAATATAATTTTAATTAATTAACGGAATATATATAGTATAAGGTTACGGGAAAAAGTATATTATAAGTTTTCTTTTTCTTAATATTATAAATACTTTTAATAAAGTAAATTATTAAAGGTTATTATATAATTTAAAGAAAAAAAGGATATTACCTTTTTTAATTAAGTAAATAAAGAGTTTCTTAAATAATTAAGTTATATTAATTAACTTAAAATAAAAAATAAACTTAATAAAGCTTATTATAATAAGGATTCCTTAAAAATCATTTATTTTTTTTATATTATTTTTATTTTTTAATAATTTATTAATTAAAAAATTTATTAAGTTAAAATAAAAAATTTAAATTAAAAGCTTTATTAATAACGTTTATTTCTTAATTTATAATACCTTTATATATATAAATAATTTAGAATTAAAATAAACTTATAAAGTTTATCTTTAATAAATAAAAATCTATAAGGTTTAATTTATATTATATAAATATAAACTTATTTATATAATTAAAAGTTTAAAATTATATAATATAATAATTATAATAAACTTAAATAAAATTACGGTAAAGCCGGATATTAATATTAAAATCTTTAATTTTTAAATAAATAAAAAACTTAATTAAAAGGACTATATAAGAAAAATTTAAAAAAAGATAACTTTATAAAAAAAAATTATTTATTTTACTATATTAATATATAAAGTTATGTTATAAAAAACTTAAATTATTTATTAAATTATAAGAAAGTTAATTATAATATATATTATAATTATTTAATATATATTTAAAGGTATTCCGGGATATAAAAAAAAGCTTATTTAAATATTATAAAAAGTCTAAAATTAATATTTAAGAATAATTAACGGTATTTATAAAATAATTTTTATCTTAATATTAAAGTTTAAAATTTTTATATTATTAATTAAAGTTTTATTAAATTAAATAATTATTTAAATAAAATTAAAGAAAAATATATACTTAATTACAATAATAGGAAACGGGCGGATCCGTTAGAATCTTAATAAGTTTTAAGTTGAAAAGAATAAATTAAAGATACTTATCTTTCCTCCTATTAAGATAAAAAAGGAATAAGTTAAGAAAAAGGTTAATTTTACCGGTATTTTAAAGATTAACTTAAGTAAATATAAACTCCCGTTAAACGTAAAAAAAATTAAGATTAAAAGGATTTAAAAAATAAAAATTATAGTGATTATTTTATAAGTTATAATAAAGTAAACCGAGTATTAACGGAAATATAGGGACTTTATACCTTAAGGTTATTATTATTTAATTTTTAATAATAAAAAGATTATTAATAAGTATTTCCGTTATTATAATATTATAAAAAAAAGTAATAATATATTAATAATTTAATTCCGGATAAATAAAAATGGTTTAATTTATTTCCTTTTTATTATATATACCGGCAGTCGGATAAACGTTAAATATAAGTACGGATAAAAAAAGCAGAATATTATATATATTTTTATTTCTTATCCTTTATTTATGGAAATTAAATTAAAACTTATTATAAAAATTAATATTTATAATTATTATTAAATATTATTTATAAAACTAAATATTTAGGTAATTATTAAGTTTATAATATCTATTAAATTACTATTATAGTTTAATTTTATTATAAAGATAAATAAGGTTATTAAAGACTTTATAAAAAAGGCTTATTATTAATTAAAGAAAAAGAAAAGGAACGGAAACCGGTTATATTAATTATATAAACCGGAAAGTATCTTCTATAATTATAAGGATATAATAATAAACGCTTATTAAAAGTCCTTAAAAGAATTAATAGCGATAATAATATAAAAAAGGTATATATTAAATACGTAAGTATTAATAAGGATATTTAAAGGTATTATATAAAGTTAAAGTAATATAAATATATAAAAAAGCGGAAAAACAATAAGCCTAAAAATAGTCCTTATAAAGATACGGTTATAATATTATGGATTTTCTTAGGGGAGTTAAAATATAAAGAGTATATAAATAAATTACTACTCTTTAAACGGTTATTAATATTTTTTATTTTAAGGGATAAAGGGTGGAGGCCTAATAAACGCCGGTTTTTACCCTGACGTTATAAGTATCAGGTTTTTGCAGTTATTAGTAAAGCTAAAAAACCGCGTATTAAGGAACGCCGGAATTAGCTTAGCTAGACCCGTAGTATAAATCAATCAATCAATTAATCAATTAATATAGCCTTTATTAATATGGATATTATTAAGTTTTATAAGTAACCTTTAATTAAGGGAGATTTACGTAGTAAGAAGCGGCCTCTAATATTTGATAGTAACGTTCCTATTATTAATAAATAATATAAAAGTCGTTAAGCTTTTAAATTAAGTTACCGGCTAAGCGGTAAATCCTATAACTATAACTTAATTGAAATACTAAATATAACTACTTTATTATTTAATAAGTTTCTCGATTTTTCTAGTGAAATAAAAGTAAATATTAAATTAGGTATTAGAGTAAACATTTAAGGTAAATTACCTTATTCTATTATATAAATAATGGTTAACGGCTTTATAAATATAATAAATAAATATTATGTTAAATATAAATATAATTATATCGGTATTAATTTATATTAAGAGTTCTTAAGTTTTACGGAAGTATTATTTAATATTAAAGAAATATAAAAGTTATAATAAATAAACGGGAATAATATATACTTAACGGGAAGATCGGGCGAAAGCTTTAATTATATATTAAAGAAAAATTATAAAGAAAGTAATAATTTTAAATCTAAATAGAATTAAAGTAAGGATATAAATCTCTATTCCGTTTATCGTTAAATACTATATTAATATCTTATAGAAAAGCCAATACTATATAATAATAAATATTTAAAAACTTATAATAACCAAAATATTAAATAATAAAGTAACGATACTTAGAATATTAAACCAGTTTAAATAAAGATCTAAAATATTAAGCGAAATATTAATAATAATAGTAACGTTTATATAAATAATAACTTACCTTTTAAGGAGTAAGATAATAAGTAGCGTAAAGAGCGGAGTTTATTAAATACTTTTTTAACTTTTACGGTAAACTTAAATATTAAGTAAAATCCGTACCCTACCTTAATAACTTTAATATTAATAAATTATTTACTTTTAAGAATTTTACTCTATATTGAAATAATAAACTTTTATTATTATATTTTCCCTTTTTACGTTGTAACTCCTCTTTTTCATTAATAACCTTTATATAAATTTACGATTTAATCGCCGAGTTTTATTATAATAACTGGAATAATTTCTTAATTAATAGAGATTAAAAAGTTTAAGTAAATAATAAAAAAGGGGTTTTTTAAAAGAATAATAATAATAAAAACGCTTTATTCCGTTTACTAAAGAAAAAACGTTAATCTACCGGTAAAAAGAAGTTTCTTTTAAAGCTTTAATTTAAACGATATTACTTTTTATTATTATTCTCTTTATTTAAAGAAAGTGAAATAAGGGTTAAGTTAAATATTAATAATTACGTATTTACGGAATTCTATTTTACCTTAAACCTTTTATCCGCCTTTTCCCCTTCTTCTTATTTAATCGGTTATAAAAGAGAATCCAATTTTAATTTTAAGCGTAAAAACGCTAATAATATATATAGTTAATATTCATTTTTATAAGCGGTAATTATTTATAAATAATAACGTTAAAAAGGAAAAATATTATAAGAAAAAAATATAAAATAAAAACGTAAAAGGCCTTAAAAATAATACTTAATTCGGTAAAAGGAATCTTAAGTAAATAATATTTATTTTATAATTCCGGTATTAATTTAAGATTAAAGGGAAAAGAAAACTTTAAAATATAAATAATAATCCGTTAATAAAATAAAATTATACTTTCATTATATAATAAATATTAATAATTTATATTTAACTATTATTTAAACGTTAACTATTTAATTATTTAAAAGTTAATTATTATAGTTTATTTAATAATATATATTTTTTAATTTATTTTAAATCGAGAATTTCTATAGTTATATCCTTATAATTTTATTAAAATTATTTCCGATCGTAAGAAAGAATTTTAAGAAAATTTTATTTAAATAACTTAATTATTAAAGCTTAATAAAATATTTTTTTATTAAGAATATTATTTTAAAATATATTTAATACCGACTTTAATAATAAATACTTAACGTATTTTATATAGCCGTAAATAGAATACCCCTTATTACGGCTGGCTCCTAACCTATCTTCATACGTATAATATTTTAATTACTGTATCCTTTAAGCTTTCTTTTTTACCCTTTTTTATCTTCTTTCGCTTATTATTTAGCTATATATACTGCTTTTATCGTTTTTATTATTTTTATTATTACTCCGTTTATATTTACCTTTTTTAACTTAAGTATAACCCTTTTTTAACTTTTTTTACTTTCTTTTATTATAATTATATTCCGTTATTTACGAGAACCTTTTTATGGGATTTAAAGTTCCGATATATTTATAATAAGTTTTTAATTTAAATAAGGGCTTTAATTTAATGTATTAAAAATATATTAATTTTTAGAAGATTTTAATTTATATTCGCTTTTAAAAAATAAAATAAAATAACAATAATAATTTACGGATATATAAATTAAGTAAGTAAGAGGTATAAACCATAATGCTTTATACTTATATTGAAGCGTACTTTTATATATAAATATGTTTTTTTTTAAAAATAATATTAACGGTTAATAAACTCTTAAAAAATAAGAATTTATATATTAATTAACGTATAAGTTACGTTTTTTAAGAAAGCCTTATAAAAGAAAACCTATTTTAAAAGTAAATAGTTTTCCTTAATTTAAATTGTCTAAAATTAAAAATAATACTAAGTAACGTTATTATTAAAAAGGGTTTTATAATATAAATATTTAAAGGATTAATCTTCTTATAAGTAATTTAATTTAATAAATTATTTATTATTTATTATAAAAAAAAGAAAATTACTATTTATAAAGCCTTTTTAAATAAGTAAAATCGATTATTAATAAATCTTTATATATTATTATATATTAAAAGGCAATAGGAAACGCTTTTTATCTTTATTTTATCTTATTTAATACCGGTTTATTTGCTTTTTCATAGTTATTAATATTTATTTACGTAAATAACGTTTTAAGTCAGTATTAATTATTTAAGGAATATTGTCCCAAGCGTAAAAAAGCGGTTTTATCGGTATTATTCCGGAGAAGATCGTTATTTTAACGCCTTATTATATTTATACCGTTAGTTTCATATTAATAAATATAATATAGACTTACTTAAGGACCGCCTTATTACTAAAGGTCTATAACCTGCCCTTTAACCCTATACTTCTAAAGAGATTTATTAAGGAGCTTTTTAAGTAACGGCCGAATAATATAATACTTAATTTTAACTTTATATCGTTATAACGTTTTTACGGGAAATTAAATAATTTAAGTTATTATATAATTATTCTTTTAAAATATCGATTATTCTTAATAATTTATAAAAGTATTTAAGTAAAAAAATTAAATACTTATAATATTATAAGTAAAAAATTCTTCCTTATTTAAATATATTTATTATAATAAGGATTACGTTTATATTATAAGTTAATTATATATTAAAGAATATTATAATATAGTATTAATTTATAAAAATAATTTAATAAAAGTTTAACGATTAAGTAATAATAATAATATTCTTAATTTAAAAAATATAAAAGAATTAATCCCTTTAAATAATTTTTTATAGTCTTTAAATAATTATACTTAATCTTTAATAATTATATAATATAATTAATATATAATATTTAAGCTTTAATTTTTAAATAAAATTTATAACTTTTTAATACGTAAAATATATTTTTTAATTATAATTAACTATATAATAAAACTTTATTATAAGAAAAAGAAAAAATTAATAAAAAGAAATTAAGATTAAAGCTTATATAAATTTTAATAGAAAAATAAAAGGTAAAGTATTTTTTAAATATAATAACTTTTATATTTTAATAAGATTTTAAAAGGTCTTATATTACTTAAATAATTATATAAGTATTAAAGTTATAAGTTATAATAATAAGGATTTAAAGATATTTTTAATATATAAATATATAGGAATTTATTAATCCGTTTATTTAAAAAACTTAATTTTAAATCCCGCTTTATAATGCCGTTTTATTATTATCTTTAAGCCCTTTAATACTTAAATAAAATTACCCTTAATATTAAATTTTTTACTTTATTAAACTTAAATTTTATATATAAAAAAAGAAAAAACATTAAAATCTCGGGAAATATTACGTATTATTACCCTATAGTTCTAGTGATTTTTTTACCTTTTTTTTCCGCTTTATACCGATAGCTTTAACTATTATCCTTTAAATTAACCATATTAAACGGGTTTAAAAAGTTTATATTTATAATATCTCCTCCTTTTATTTTTATTATACGGATATATAGCGAATAAGTTATAAAAAATAAAGCTATAGAATAGAACCTTATATTTAATTAAATTTTTAAAGATATTAATAAAAGGGTACCTTTTACGGTATAATATATAGCGTAATGCCCTTTATTAATAAGTTCCTTAAAGTATCGATTAATTTACTCCGTAAAAAGAAATATTACGTTTATAAAATTAATTACGTATTAAGCTACGTATATAAACCTAAAAAAAAAGTATAAATTTAAAGAATTTATAGTATAAAATCAACGCGTTAAGAATGATTACGCTCCTTAAATTAATCGGTAATAACGTAATATTATCCGGTAAAATTAATTATATTAAAATAAATACTTCGGTATTATTAATAAGAAATTAATAAGTAAGGAAAATATTTGAGTTTTTAATTATATATTAATAGGATTTAAAGCCCGTAAAGTTAAGATTAACTATTAAAAATATTATAGTCTTATTTATTTATAATTTTAAAATATATAAATAAGTTAATATTAAGATTATTAAAAATAATTATTAAAAAGTTAACTCTTTTATATATCTTTAATATATACTATATAACTTTTATTATTAATTTAAATAACGACGGTTAAGTTTTAAAATAAGGAGTAATTAAGTATATATAAAACGGATCGGAAAGTATATTATAAATTACTTAATTAATAAATAGAGATTAATTTATTACTTATTTTTATATATATTAAATATCGGTTTTATAATTACTTAATTAAAATAATACTTTAAGGCTTACGGTTAAATTATTATAAATATTAATTATAAAATAAATCCCAGTATTTTTTACTTTTATAAAAATAATTTATTTTTTAAGTTATATTTCAGAATATATCTTAATTTATAATTATTATTATTATTTTCATTTTAATATCGTTTTATTCGTTCCCTTTAATAACCTATAATTTAAGGTAGATTATTTTTATAATAAGTTCTAATAAATAATAAAAAGAGTAAATTATTATTTTTTTTCTTTTTAAAAAATAATATTAAATAGAATAAGAAACTTAAAAGCTATAATTCCGTAAATATAACGAAGAAAAGTTAATACTTAATAAACGTAAAATCTTTTATTTTATTTATTATTTTTATAAGCGTAAATTTATAAATAGGAATTAAAGATAAAAGTAATTAATATATAACGGAATAGTTCCGGCTTAATCTTTTATTATATAATTAATTAATAATTGCCCCGGTTATTTAAAGAATATTTATATTGGATTATAATTAAGTTAATATTTAACTATTAACCTTACTTATTAAAATTAAGGTTAAAATAATAATAATAATTAAGAAGTTTAACGGGTAAACCAATTAAAATCCTTACTTAAGTCTCTCCTTATATCCTCTCTTTTTCTTTTTCTTTTTCCGCTTATATTATATATATTTAAAATACTTTATATATAAAACTGAAGGGAATCTTATGAATTTTTAATTAATAATTTCTTTAAGCTTAATAAAGTATATAGTCTTTTATACTTAAAGCCGGTAGCATAATTAAAGATAATTCATGTGGCGCTCGAAGCTTTATCCAGTCTTCTATATTCTTGCGAGCTAAGGTCTTCTACATTCTTGCGAGCTAAGCCGAATTTCCATGACGTTGCCACGTACTGCATAGAGTAACAGAATCAAAAATTTCGGGATATCTTTATGGATGCACGCAAATGTGAAAAAAGTGGGATTTTCGAGGTGTAATCACGGGAGGTCCCCTTCCTATCTGGGACTCTTGGCATGTTTGAAAATAAAGAGATAGATTAACGTTATTATTAAAGGGAGTATTAAAGTATTAGAACTACTAATTAACGGGGATGTCTGAGTATACTGGCCGTATATCTCAATACGTGTAGTTATCTCATATAGACATCCTTTTTCTTCCTTCATAGTTCTGTAGTTAAGTCAATGAAACCCGTTGCCCTCACAGTTCAACATGTACTACTCGCGATGGATATACGATTCATATGTGGAGACGTACGGCCCGCCAATGGGGGGTTGAGACTTTGCTAAGGATATGTCCTCAGAAGAGGTTTGCGTGTTTGTGTTACACCCTGCATACATCGTAAGCTGGCCGTCATGAGCTGGTTGCTAATTTGCTCGATCCCTGCTACGTGTATATGTGGATATGTGGTGTTTTTGGTATTTGTAGTGTTTTTGATTGGCCTGTCTCAGGACCTGAGCTATAGGGACCTCGCCGTTGAGATCTTAAGGTACCTCGCCGTTAAAGTACCCCCCGCTATGGCCCGGTTACGGGGTAAAGTTAGGGCTAAGAACCCCCCCGTATAAGCTGGGAACTTAAAACTATTTATATAAAGTTATATATATAAAAGGAGTAAGTAAATAAGTAATTTTAATAAAAGCCGTTATTTAAATAAGTCTTCAATAATAAGATAAAGAACTCCGGGATTTAAATAAATTAATTTATATAAATCTTTAAACTCCCCTATATAGCCTTTAAAAAGCTACTTAATTAATAAATAATAATTCTATATATCCGGTAAATTAATTAATAATTAAATTATACCCTTTAATTTACTCAATCCTTATTACGTATATATATAAATATATAGTATTTTTAATATTTTTAATATTTTTAATTTATTTTAAGATTTAAGTTATAGGGACCTCGTTATTAAAGTCTTAAAATACCTCGTTATCGAAGTACCCCCCGTTATAGCCCGGTTATAAGGTAAAGTTAAGGCTAAAAACCCTTAAAGTTAAAATATAAGTTTTAAAAAAATAACTTAAATAAATATCGGCTGATTTATTTAACCTTAAATAAATTAATAATATTATAATACCGTAAAGATAATATTATTAATTAAGTCAATATATAATTAATATACGTTTAACTTTTATTTATTAAGTTTTTTAATAAATTTTATATTTAATTTAACTTTTTATACGTCCGTAATTATATCTTAACGGAAAGAATAACCGGAATAATTACCGTAAATATTATATTATATAAGCTACTTATATAATATATTAATAATAAAATCCTATATAAATAGCCTTAAAGTAAAAAAGAAAAGTAAA
Source organism: Niebla homalea (assembly GCA_019925105.1). NCBI lineage: Eukaryota > Fungi > Ascomycota > Lecanoromycetes > Lecanorales > Ramalinaceae > Niebla > Niebla homalea. Next base: position 221,719 of record JAHGAU010000039.1, on the reverse strand, counting down.
ACTTATAATAAAACCGTTATATAAAAGTATAGGTTTTTTAAAGACTATATAAGGTAAACTTTATTAAAAATTATTATAATTTTAAGGATAATTTTTTTAAAAAAATATTTATTTTTAACGTTAAGATATAAAGCTTTATATAATTATCCTTAAATTTTATATATAATCGGGTTATATAGTATTTTTTAAAGTCCGGTTTAAGGTCGGCTTTATTATAAATAAACTTTTTACCCGTAAAAAGCCTATATAAATAAAATAAAAAACGGCCCGTATAATAAAGTTAAACTTATTAATAATATTAAAGTTACGTATAAACTTAATAAGGATATTATTAATAATAAAAAGCTATTCCTTTTATATATATTTATTTTATAGTTTCTTTACGTTATATATAAAACGTTAAAGTACTAAGTATTAAAAACTTTAAGGTTTCCGACGCCCTGATTAATATAAGTTAATTTAACAGTAATAAAATAATTTTTAATAATCTTATAAAATAACTTTTTAATATTAATAAGGTATATATATTATTTAATAAGTACGAAGGGTAAAGTAAGAATAACCGGATAAACCCTATATATAATATATTATTTAAAATAAGAGTTATTCTTTATATTATATAACGACCTTATACTTAATACAAGGTTAAAATATAAATATCGCGCCGTTTATAAACTAATTTAATTTATATTTTATTTATTTTTAATATATTTATAATCCGGTATAATTATAATATATATAAATATATAAGTTAAGGTAAATTATTAATAATTTTTTTTTATTTAAATCTTAAAATTTAATTAATTATTTAATTATCCTTAATAAAGATTTATTCCGTAATATACTTAATATTACCCGGGAATAAAATAAAAGTTAATTAACGGATAATACTTATAATCTAGCTTTATATAATTAGGTTCTTAATACCGTAAATGATTTTTATATTATTTAAGTAAATTATTATTAAGTTCTTTATTAATACGGTACGTTATTACCGTAAAGCCTTAAATACGGTTATTATTTTAAAGACGTTTATATAAGTCCTTTTTAACCAAGGAGGTAACCTATAAGTAAAAATAAATTCCGGGGTAAATACGTCCCTAATATCTTTAAATAAATAGCCATTTATACCGTAAGTAAACGACGCGTCGGTATAAAGGTAATACCGTAACCGGGTTATTAAGAGCCGTTTTAAGTATAAGTTATTATAATTACTTAATAGTTTTTATTATTAAAAAAAATCCTTACGGATTTTATTATTTATATAGATTTAACGATAATTAACCTTTATAAGCTTATTATATAACTTATATAAAAAGGGCCGTTTTAATAGTATTACTTTAATTATAAAGCTTAATAAATTTATTAAAGATTTAAATATAATATATTTAATTAAACGGCTCTTAAAAATATCCATAATACCTTAAATTACTTATTATAATTTATTTTATAATAAATGTACCTTTATTATTATAGTATTTATCTTAATATTTAAGAAATTGAATATAATATTTATAAAGTTTTTCTTAAGGTTTATAAATAACTTAAATTTATTATATAAACGGTTAAAGATTTAATTAAAGATCTTAAAATCGGTTTCCGCCGGGAATATATTAAGGAAGTTATTTAAATAATAAAATATAATAATAAAATTAAGCTTAATAATAAATTTTTAATATAAATTTTTATTATAAAATTAAAGAAGAATAATATGGTTTTTAATTTAAAGGGGAAGAAATATTTAATATAATAAATATTATTTTAAATAAACCTAAATAATTATTAATTACTTATAGTTACCGGGATATAACGGAAGGCATTAAATAAGTCTTTTTTAACGAGTATAAAGCCCGGGCTTTATATAATTACCGCGTTAATCGCTTCGTTAATAAACGTATACTTAAGGGCCTTATAAAAAACGTTAATTCCGTCGTTAATAGACTCCCCGCGGGGGTATAAAAGGTCGTAAATATAATATTATCTATTATCGTATTTAAGAGTTAAAGTTAATAAAGAATATATATACGGTCCGTTAAGGACGGACGTATAGGTAATAAGATGGTTTTTGGCCAGTTATTTATAGATATTATTACTTAAAACGGTAAAATCCTTTATAATTAACGGGTAAAGAAGGTAGATTACGGACTTATTAGGGCTGTAATAATTTAATTTTACCTTAAAATAACTTAATTACCCTATTAATAAGCGGTAATTACGGTTTAAGTAATGGTATAATTAATAATCTTATTTTTTAATTTTAAGTAAAACTTCTTTATTTATTCGATTATTACTTATATTTACCATATAATAAGGTAGGTTTTTATTAATATTTATTAAGGATAAAAAGATAATTACGGAGTTAATTAATTATTTATTACGGGGCTACTTAAGTAATAACGTATTAAGATTACCTTATTATATATAATCCCGGGCTTTATAAGAACTTTTATAATTATAATATATATAGTTACGCCGATACTTAAAATCGGACGTTATATATTTATTTTTATTTTAATTATAATAAGCTTAATCCTTTTTATTTTTATATTCCGACGTTACCGTAATAGTTAACCGTAAAGTTAAAAAGGTTACTATATTAAAATAAAGTCTTAAAACGCTATAAGTCCTATCCGTATTATAAATTATTTAGTTTTCCGGTTTATTTTAATTATAAATTATAATACGGTTAATAAAGATATAATAATATTAAATAACGGAATTGAAGATATATAAAATTAATAACTTAAAAAGATAAATCCGGTATATTATAAAGGCTTTATATATTTTGAATTATTTCTCCGGGTTGAAATAATAAAGAATTATAAAGTAAATTTCAATACCGGTAAATAATAATTAATATTTCTTCTTAAATACGTTTTCTTTACCTTAAGGCCTGGTTCTGAAAAAGTAATATTTTATTGCGATCCTTTTAAGGATTAAATAATTTAAATCCCCTTTTTATATAACGGTAGTCGTACGAATAAGGTAACAATAGCACACGTATCGGTGAGGATATTCAGTGGTGTAATCGGAATTTTAAAATTTTGGCATTAAATAGACCCGTAAAGTAACGGAAAAGCAACAGGTTTAAAGGCAACCCTTAAGTGGATTCGGTCGTAATATTATAGGTTTTCTTAAAAAAGGTATATAAATAAGTTCTTACTCTCTGGACGGCCGTAAATGTTCTTAACCCTTAAAACGAGAGTAAAAGCTAGGTAAATACCGGTTTTTACTTTTAATATAATAGATATCGGGGTTTTACGGTTATTAATAAGGTTAAATAGCCGAATATTAAGGAACGCCGGAATTAGCCTAGCTAGATCCGTAGTATAAATTAATCAATCAATCAATATAACGGTAAATTAAGACCTTTTAATTAAAGGAAATTTAATATAAATATTACGGTATTTATAAAAAAACGTACTTAACGAGATACCCTTAAAGGATATTTTATATTTATTACGATATAAGCCCTATAAAGCCTCCGACTTTAACGTTATACCCCGTATCTTAACCTAAGGTTATCTATATTAAGGAAAAGACGGTTAAGACTATTAATAAGGTATATAGGTAAATAAAATATATCCGGATAGTACGTATAGTTACCCTTTTACTTACGGTACCTATAAGGGTAAAGCCTTAAGCTAACTAAGTTATTAAGTAATAAACCCTTATATATAATAAACTTTAATCTCTTATATATTAATATTATTATTATTATTAAGATTAAAAATAATAAATTTAATTAATAATTATAAACTTATAATATAGGCGTAATAAAAATGAAATTATAACATAAATTTAAACGTAAATCTATTATTAATAGGCTTTTTAATTCAACTATATAAAGTATAATCCGTTACCTTTTTAATTACGAAGGACGTCTTAATTAATCCTTTTAATAATAAGGGCCCCGGGATAACTTTATTACGTAAGGCCGATTAAGTAAAGTAAATGGTAATAATAAGGTTAAAGCGGGTAAGCATAATAATAAATATATAAAGTAATTTATTAAATACGGAGGTAATAAAAAAATAATAAGTTTTTAATAGAAAGGATATATATAAAGTAATTTTAATAAAAGCCGTTATTTAAACAAGTCCTTAATAATGAGATAAAGAACTCCGGGATTTAGGTAAGCTGGCTTATATAAATCTCTAAACTCCCCCGCACGGCCCCTAAAGAGCCGCTTAGCCGATAAGTGGCAATTCCGCATGTCCGGCAAATTAGCTAGTAGCTAAACTACACCCTGTTAGCTTGGACTTATTATTGAGGGAGTTCTTCTTATCAGGGAAGTGATAGGCAGACATGTGGAGCCAGCCTCCTGAGCACCTCAGCCAATCCAAACATATCATTACTAATTCTACAAAGGCTAGCAGCAAAACAAGGCGCTGGATAATGAGCGCTAGAAAAGTCGCAACCAATTGCTTTTAGAACACTGTGCTGAGACCATCGCGCAATGGGAAAAGCTTGAGCTGGAAATAGGCTGCGTTATGCAACCGTAAGGGATTGGAGCATGCAGAGAGGCACACTTGACCAGCGGCGCACTGTGCTTGTTTCTTAGAGATCTCGCTCCTCAAAGTACATTAAAATCTGTGTCCTACCCGTCCTAGTTCTCATTTGTCACAGTTGCCATAGTCTTCAAAATCGTCCTGGCTCCGTCGTCCAATACTTGAGGCACCCGAAAGTTGTATCTCCCCAAGATGGAGCAAGCTGGAATTCTTGGTGATCTTACGAGATATGATGAACTGACGTTTAGTAAGATACTGACACAAGGCTACAAACTTGGTACTATCGAGGCGAGGGCATTGCACCGTCAGCCAGCATCGCGTGAGGATCCGGGCGTGCAGAAGGACAATCCTAGCAGCGACGAACTCCAGCGGCACACGTCGCAGATAAACAAATGGTTTAGTCAACAGCGCTGGAACATTGAGTTCCCCATGTATGATCTGGAAACAATCTGGGAGCTCGAAGAAGAAAAGTTAGACGAAACCCTCGAGTACATACGAAGAATGGGTCCGTCTCACGGCCCTTATTTCTTGATTGGAAGTGCTGCTGGCATGCTCCTGTCGGGCAGTACTGATGAGGACGTCTTGTGCCGCATCAAAAAAATCAATATCACCTTTCCAAACGCAAAGCTGAAAGAATCAGCTCTATTTACAATCCTCAAAGATCTCTCGACTAGAACAAAGTCTCCTAGAGATGCGCTTACGCTACTCAAACAGACGCTACAGTCATGCCATAATCGTGTGGTGATCTTGTTCCTTGCTGCAGCTCCTAAGAATCTGGGCAGAGTCAGCATTGGGCGTGAGTTCGACGCTCTGAAAGAAGCAATAACAACATCGCCCATGGCAGACGGCTACAAGGTTGAGTCTGTACACTCCTGCAGGCTACAAGATATTACCAAAGCTCTCCGAATTCACAAACCAACAATTTTGCACTTCAGTGGCCACGCTGATACAAACGCCCTGGCTTTTGAGGATGGCAGTGGCGACTACAGCCCAATCGAACTGTCAAGTCTGGTCAACGTCATGCAACAAGGAGCTCGAAATGGGTTGCGCTATGTCTTACTCAATGCCTGCTCGACAGCTGAGCAGAGTGACTGTATTGCAAATGAAGTTGGGTGTGTCATTGCCATGAAAGACGCTGTAGGTGATGAAGCAGCTATCACCTTCACCCGGGTATTTTACAGTGCATTAGCGGCAGGCAATAGTGTTCAAACCGCATTCGGCTGGGCTCAACCAGAAACCAAACTCCTTCACAAAGACTCAATTCGTCCTCAGATCATCAGGGGAGGGACAAACTCCGGCTCTTCCGACTTGGAAAAGCGTGGGATAACCGAAGCCAGGAACGACGCGTCGGGACTAGCAAGTCCTGATACAGAGTCACAGACTTCCCAATCCGGAGGCACCAGGGGTAAGCTTGCACAAGCTGAGACGTCTGTCAGAGAATCCACAGATGAAGGCGAGCGAACTGAAGGTAAAGGCAGTGGAAAACCTCATACTCAAAGCAACGTTGACCGTGGGCGCAGATGAAGACGAGCTTCAATCCAGGATGCCGTCACCTGCCAATGTTGGCTTGTCTGCACCAGTTGTGGGCGAAGCGGACGCCGTTCCAGTTTCGACGCCTACGAGATCTCATGTCAAAAGCGTTACAGCACCGATGCCACCAAAGCTCAGTGGCTCTACAGGAACGATTGATTCACCGCCGTTGTCATCCAAGAACACTGTTGGGAATCTACCTGCAGCAACATCCAGCGTTGCTTCTCCAGCGGCGGCTGCAAAGAGTACCATAGATCAAGAGACACAGTTGACACGAAGCCTTGTTACAGATACACACGTCCTAGGACTCCAGGAGCAGCGTGCTTCTGCATCAATTGATGGTCAACAAATGCCGGATTTTCCTATTACAACAACGCAAGGTGCCGGAGCTTCGCCTGCGAAAGAAAGGTTGAATACTGAAACAAGCACATCGCCTCCGACGAGACCTCAATCCACGACCAGCATCCAATCTCAGGTCATTCGTCAAGCCGACGCAAATTTACCACCCAAAAAGGGTGCCCCGTCAACGACCTCTACGAGGTCCCAGATCGACAATCCACCAGCAGCATCTAGACCAAGGCTACCGGCCACGATGCCACCTCTTCTTCGCGCTTTAGAAGGGTCGCATCCCTTTGGACCTACACCTGCGGGCAATCGACGACAGCCTCCTTCTCACGGCAACCCTTTGTCGATGAGCCACTTTTTCGGTGATCCTTTTTTCAGTGATTCTTTTTTCAATGATTCTTTTTCAATGATCCATTCTTTGGTGGGTTGAGGAACCGATCTAGACCAGCATCATCAACCACGTCTGCCTCAAGGACTCAAGATGCGGAGCCAAGAATGCGCGAGCTGTCAGGTTGTGATGTTTGTCAGCAGCCTTTCGCCGATGAAAAAGGGCTCGTGTGCGAAGATTGCAACCATTGTGAGAAGGTTGCTTGCTGGGACTGTGTGCAAAAAGGGAAGGTACCGTGCCTTCGTGAGAAGCACAAAGCCTCCGTCGTCAAATTGCAAAGAATGTAGGTGCAGCGACCGCTCTACACTTTGCCTCAACCACACCCCACTTGAACGGTCCAGCAAAGTCGAGCCACCTCAGCCTTTCAAATACAAGAGTCCATCACCGGGTAGATCAGGATAGGATGGGGTAGTGGTACTGAGAGTGGCAATTGACGTCGATAGCAACAGGACATGGGATCTCTACTGCGAATTGATACTCAGACACATTCTTTAGCATGTTACATCGGCTTTCACTTTGTCTGGTAACCCAAGATTGACTGGAGCAATATGTTGTAGGTGGAGGGACTGTTCTTTCCATAATTCGCTCGTTTGAACAGAATTATTGAAAACCAGGTATGCAGTCTAAAGTGCATACATTCGCGGCCTTAGTGACGACATCTCGATAGCTAATTGCTCGGCTCCATTTCTCTGCGACATCTCCAGGACTGGCTGCCGGCTCAGCCACCCTCTCTGTCTTTATCCTTCGTTTATTAATGCCCCTCTCCCCTTCCTTTCTTTTCCCTTATATTATTATTTATATTAATTCTATATTTAAACCTTAATAATTAATTAACTTAACCTATTTACTATATAGTTCCTTAAAAGTATAACTAAGTTATAATATATATTATAGAATATTCCCCGGAATATTACTTATAAATAAAAAATATTTTAAATATTTTAAAACTTACTTAATAAGTTTACGGGAAGAATAATAAATATATATTAAATTTAATTAAGAAGTTTTAATACCGGTAAAAGTCCTTCCCCGGCTTACCTTAATAAAATAACGAGAATTTTATTAATACCGTTAAATACTATTAATTTATTAAGAAGAATCCCGTAATTACCCTTAAAGGTATCTTAATTAATATTTTATATATTTTCTTCGATTAACTTCTACGGGAGTATAAGGGTAGTTTTAATATAGTTAATTCTTTATAAATATATTAGAATGCTTTCTATTTCTTACGGAAATAGGAAATAAATATTTATTAAATAGATCCGCTTATTAAAAGTTAAATATATAGGGTATCTTAATTACTTTATAATATCTTAATCGCTCTATAAAGTTAACCGTTATTAATAATAATCAGGTAAAATAACGGTTAACGATCGTATATAACCTCCGGAAGGATAAGAAGAAAAAGCCGGTATTATATATTAAAGATAAGTTTAAGCTCCTGAAAACGCTTTATACCTCTATAGAAACGAAATTCCTTTATAAACGTTACCGCGTATAATTAACCTTAATTATATAGTTTATTAAGATTACGGGTAACCGGCTTAATACTTTATTAACGGTCCGTTATTAATATATTAAGGTAATTTTATTACCGGACCTTAAAGGTAAAAAGCAGCCTTAAGTATTATTTAAGATTATATTTAATTATATTAAAGGTTACCTTAAAAAGAAAAATACGTACGTTTTCTTATTTTATATTATATTTATTACGTCCGCGGTCGTTAACGGATATAATAGAAATAAGTTTAGGATTCCTGATATCCCGAATAAGCCGTATTTCCTACTTTATCCTTATATTATTATATTCGTTTTACTTTTTATAGATTAAGTTTTTACTGTTTTTTCCCTAATTTTACCGGAGTAGTTATTCCGTTTTTAAATTATTTTAAAGTAAAAATAATTACCGGTATTTTTAAAGGATAAAATAATAAATAAACCTTTATTCCGGCGGTATAAAATTACCGTAAAAAGTATTTAAATTTTTAAGGAATAAGTTTTAATTAATATTATTCTTTAACCTTAAATAATTAATCTTAAGAATATTACCGGTATAGAATTTTTTATAAGTTTATATACCTTTTAACATAATAATAAGTAAGCTTTTAATAATAATAATAAATAAATAATAATTGTTAATTAAAAGTTATATTTATTAATATATAAATAGGATTACGGACGTATAACGGAATATTATCCTATAATATTATAACTCCTCCGTTTTCTAAAATAATTACGTTTTAAAATATATACTTAATATTTAAGCCGTTTATTATAACTTAAAATTATAGATTACTTTAATATAAACCGTTAATAAAATAAATTATATAATTAATCCTTAATAACCGCGGAAACTTAAATTAATATAATAAATTAAGTGCAGATGTGTAAAGGAGCGGAAGAGCAATGAGCCTGGGGACAGCCCCTGTGAGGACACGGTTGTGGTGTTACGGATTTTCTTGGGGGAGTTGGAACATAGGAAATATACGAATGGATTATTACTCTCTGGACGGCCGTTGATATCCTCTACCTTAGGGGATAGAGGGTGGAGGCCTGGTGGACGCCGGTTTTTGCCCTAACGTTATGAGTATCAGGTTTTTGCGGTTACTAATAAGGCCAAAAGGCCGCGTATTAAGGAACGCCGGAATTAGCTTAGCTAGACCCGTAATATAAATCAATCAATCAATCAATAATAAATTAAGATTAATCGTTACTTAAAAATAAAACTTCTATATTAAAGGTTAAAGTTATTATTATAAATTTTCCGAAATTAAAAGCGTTTTATTATTAATATAAAAAGGATTTTCTTATATAATAATTATTAATAAATTTATTAAGTTTATTGTAATTTAAAACGGCAATATAAAAAGGCATTATTAATAAAATTAAAAAAAAATATAAGAAGGAATAATTAATAATTAATATTTAATAATAATTAAAAAAATTACCGATTATAAAATAAGAAGTTCTTTAAATAATTAATTACATTTTTAAAGAAAAAATTTACGTTATTAATATATTTTTTACCTTTATTATATAATTAATTAAAAAAGAGTATTAATAATAAGGAATAGCTATTTATACGTTAATAATACTTTATAAAAAGTAAAAAAATTAAAGCTTCCGTTATTATAAAGTAATATTTAAGGTTGAAAAAAAGTAAATATTAATTTTATTATCGCGGAATCTATCGGAAACGCTCCCGGTTAAATATAAAGTTATATAATATATTTTTTACCTCGTAAATAAAGATTTATCGGTTAATAATTACTTTAAGATTTTTACGGCTTATAATAACCTTAAAAAATACTTCTATCGTAAATATCTCCGCCATTACTTAAAAAGTTAACTTATCGTATACCTTTATTTACTATACGATATTAAATTAGTTAATAAAATACAGCTATAAAATTATACGGCATGGGTACATAAAACCCTAACCTAATAATATTTAGGCCTTAGCCAGGTAATTTACGGTTAAAAGATGCTATTTACAACGTCTGCCTTACCCTTCCTAATAGATCGGTTCGGTCTAATATTAATCTGCGGCTTACTTTTATGATCCCTTCCTATAGCTTATAGTTTAAGCACTTATAAACACAATAAATAAGATCGCGTAGATTATTATCGTACTTACCTCTTCCTTTTTTACCTTGAAATATATATATTACTTCGTAATAAATCTATAGGGGGTATAATTCCTTTAAATAAACGTGCTTTAAACCAAACTATCTTATATATTTATAAACGGACGCTATATAATCCTATATTAAGAAATATTTAATCTTATTATAATTATTATATTTTTCCTTATAATATATCTTAAATTCCTATTTCAATTATTTTAATATTACTTATTATACGGATTTACTCTGAATTCTATTTCTAAGCCTGTTAAGCCTTCCGTTCTTCTTACTTATTACTATTTAACATTTTTAAAATTTAGCCCATTTAACTCCCTTCTCGAACAGCATTTATACCACTTTCTTATAACCTCCATTTAACGCCGCTTGCAGTGCGCTGCCATACTCCTTACCTTAAGCGTTAATATCGGTGGTTACGTTCCCTATTTACTCTTTACCAATTAATTCAAATAAAGCCCGGTTGAATCCCAGTAATAATATATAATAGATTAAAGTAACGATTATAAATAATAAACGATTATAATCGATATTAATCTCCCAGGATTTATTTATATTATATAGCTTAACCTAAGTTATAAATAATTACCGATATTAAAATAATTTTACGAGGAAATAATTTAATTTAAAAGCGGGATTTACCGTATCCTAATAATAACGGTATTAATACGTAATTATAAATTAAATTAATAAAAATATTTTAATTAAACTTTAATCCAGATTTAAGTTATAAAGGTTATTTTTAAGCAAATATATTAAATAAATCTGTATAATTTAAGCGTACGTTATAATACTATTTAGGCTAAAAGTTATAGTTTTCCGTTGCTAGATACGTTCTAATTCCAGGTAAATAAAGAAGTAAGCAATACGGATAATAAGTATTAAATCATTATTATTATTATTATTATTATCATTATTATCATTATTATTATTAGGTTCGTTGGTTAGATCCGTATAAAGATTAATATTGATTAAACCGAGGTATGTTTTATGAATATTGTTTAAATCTTATAACCGGTACTCGCGATTTAATCTTATAGAACTTTTAAGTTTAACGGTGATATTATTAATAAGCTTTTATATCGTTAATAACCTTATAATAAAGCAAAGTAAAATTAAGATCCGTTAAGTATCCTTAATTAGATTAAGGTCGATATTATATAATATATATTTATATATCTTATTTAATATTTAAGGTAATAAATAGAATACCTTTTCAAGGTAATACTTATTATAAGGATACGACTATAAAGCTCGAAGTTGGTACTCGACCCATTAAAATCTATAATTATTAATCAATATTTTTTTTTCCTTTAAATAATATTTATTTATACGCTTTTAACATTTTTAACTAATACCTTTTAAATTTTATTACGATATAATAATAGTTTTCGAAGCCTTCAGTCTTTATTAAGCTAATTAAATATAAAGTCTATAATATCTTAATTTATCCCTTTATTTCATATTATAATTTAAAAGCTAATTAATAAATTAAAGGACTCCTGAATATCTATTTTATCCCGGCTTAAGATAAAGAGGTATAAGCTTTATACGCCTTACTTTTATATAATCTTAAAGGCTTAAAGTAAATACTTTTATAATCTATTTTTAAAGCTTTAATTAAGCGTATTTAAAAAAAAAATTATATTAAAACCTTTAAATTAAACGCCGGAGATACTTAAGCAATATAGGTAATAAAGGTATATCAATATAATATAATTTATATAATTATATAAAGTTTATATATCCGTTTTAAAGTTAACTTAATAATTATAATAATAATATTTATATTACGGATAATTTATTTTATTTTAAATTATTATTAAAAATAAAATAAAAGAATATTATACCGATATTACGGTCGTATTTTTAACTTTATAATATAAACTATATTATTATTAAATATAATATTAACTTATTAAACTTAATAAATCCTATAAGTTAAATAATAGATTTTTCCTTTTTTAATTAACTTAAGAATTAATTATTTTTAAGGAGCTATAGCTTAATCCCTAAGTATTTTTTTGCGTAAGCCGCGTTATAATCTATAAAAATATTAAATATATTAAGTTAATCGCAAAAACCTAATAAAATTTAATCGGTTTTAATTAACTTTAAAATGCCTTTTATCCCGGTAATATTATCTTATAATCTTTAAGTATTATTAATCTATAATATATTTAAGGTAAAAAAGAAATTAATTTATATCTTATTAATATCCTTATTAAGTTTTTAAAAGGTACTTTATTAAAAAAAGTATATTATTTAATATACTATAATCTTAATAATAGCTTTAAGTCCGATCGATAAAAGCTTATTAAATTTTTAATATTTATTTTATAGTTTTTAAATTAATTTATTATATTTTAAGATTAACATTTTAATACTTTTAATTAAGCCTTATTTATCCGTTTAAAAAATATGATTTAATAAGGTTTTTTTAAGAAATTAAAAGATTTCCGTAAGGCTTTTAAGTTTCTTAATAATACTTACGAGCTTAACGTTCCGATATTTATACGATTTATAGAAATTAATTAATAATTATATAATTTAAATTCTTAATAAGATTATATTTATTACGTTTCTTAAGATAAAAAGTAAGTCGGTTATAATATAAGGTCTTAAGTTAATATTATACGTCGGTAATTAATATAATAAAAACGAAAAACAGGATAATAAAAATAATATTAACTATTTAATCTTTAAATAATCTTACGGAATTATAATACTTCCTACTTTTTTATTAATCTTTTTTTTTATTATTATTAAAGATAATAACTAATCCGGTTAAGGAACTCCTTTAATTGTAAAAATTTATTTTTAAGTTTAAACTTTAATTTAATCTTAACTTATTATTACCGTTATAAATAGTTATTAATAAAATAGAGAATTTAATTACTATAAAGCTAACGGAGGACTTAAGTAATAAATTACTTAAGAATATAATCGATATAATATTAACTATAAGTTTAATTGCGCTTGGATAATTATATATATAAATTATAAAAACGTTAATCAATCGTAACTTTTTAAATAAATAAGAACCGGAGCCATCTAACGGCGCGTCAGCTTTACCGCCAGACTTATTACGTTTCGAGACTTAATAAGCTAATATAGTATAAATAAAAATCCTTTCTGATTAAGTTAAGGCTATTTACATTAATTTTAACTAGAGCAGCTCATAATATATACTAATCTTACCAGTATAAGTCTTATAATAGTTAGTTTATTATATTTCTAGACGCTATAGCTTTCAATCCCAAAATAGCTACTATAACCGCTAGCGTAAAGGCAACCTTAACGCTTGGAGGATATTCGTTGCCAGATCCTTACTTATAACCGGCGTCCACTACTATTATCGAATATTATTTCAATCGGCTTAAAGTAAGCCTTTAATATACATAATATTAAGGTGTATTGTCTTTTATCCTTATAAGATAGAGATATATATAGTATGCTTGAAATGGAGTTAACGTTCATAACGCTTTACAGCTATTCTTTTATTTCGTGAAGATTAAATAAATAGCGTTATTAATAAGTCGACGGGCAACGGCGTTAAAGCTACGTTACCTTTAGCTTTACGGCGAACACCTTAATCCAGAACATAATTAATACCGGTTATCGACTTTAATAATTACTACGTATAGGGATTAACTTTAAAATTATCTATTAATTATAAGAATTTCACGCGTAATCGTAAAGGGAAACCTTATTATAACCGATAAATTAATTACTTTTAATACGTTATTATTAAGATAAAATTAAAGGCGGAAGAAAAAAAAAGCTTTAAGAATATTATATATTAAATCTTAAAAATATAAATAATATACCTTATATTATTATTTATTAAGATAATTATAAAGAGGCCAAGCGGATATATTAATAAAGGTTAACATTAAAAAAAAACCTATTAAATAAGGAATTATAGGAGTAAATACTTATATTTAAAAGATTAAAAGCATCCGGAAATTATTAAAAAAAATTAAGGATTTATTCAATATTCGCTTTAATAAGTATAATCTTAAAATAATTTATTACGTTATAAAAAAGCTTCTTAATACCGGTATCTTTAAATAAACTTTAGAAACTTAAGTATAATTCTTTAAGTTATTTTAATCTTCCGATAATATTTAATAAAAAAGTAAGTTTTCCGATTTTAAAATTATCTATTTAAGGCCGAAGATATAAGGATAATAATATCCTTATAAGAGGAAAAGATTATAAAACCGGACGCTTTATATCTGAAATTTTTATTATATAATAAAAGTAAGTTAATAATTATTTTAAGTTAAACCTTATTTTTTTAATAAATTCTTATAAAATAAATTTATTTTCTATAACGCTTATTATATTAACCCTTTATCCTTTTTACCTATTTTATAAAATATAATATAATTTTTTTATAATAATTTAATTTAAATTTAAATAAGTATTATTTTAACTTTAAGTATTTATAGTTATTAAAAGTCTTTAAAGCGAAATTATTTATATATATTAAATTTATAAAGTTTATTTAAGAAATAAGAATTTTATTTAAATATTATAAAGAGCTTTTATACTTAATTATAATTAAAGTATTAAGTATATTTTTACGGAATATCCTTTTTAAAATATATTAAATACGGTATACGGTATTTTATAAACGCTCCGTAAACGTTTTTAAGATTAAGGAAATATTAATAATTACGGTATTATTTATTATAGTTTTAAAGGATAATTTACGGATTAAAAAAATTAAAATAATATAAAAAGAAATATAAAGAAAATTAAAAAAATTAAAATAAATATAAAATAAGTTAAAAGTAAAAATATTAATAAAACTTATAATAATTAATTATAAAAAAAGCTTATTAAATAAGCTTAAAAAAAACATAATTAATTTTAAATTTAATAAAAATTATTATAATTAATTACGTTTTAAATTAAAATTAAATAACTTTTTAAAAATAAGTTAAAGATATATCGATTTAAAAGGCTATTATTTAAATAAATTTAATTATATAAAAAGAAATAATATTACTTTAAAACTTAAAGATTTTAAAGGAACGTTAAGTTTAATAATATAAAGGATTATTATTATATATAATATTCCGGAATTAACTATTTATTAATAGTAACCGGTAAACTATCTTATATAAAGTTAAGACGGCGTCTTAATCCTTTAAATCCGTAAAAAATAGGAAAGATATAATTAAAAATATCCGTTTATTATAATAGAAAATCGAATCCAATAATAAGTAATTAAAGTTAAGGTAACGAGTACTATTTTTAAATATTAATTTACTACTAATAACCGTATACATATATTATAATTAATTAATTGTCTTAAGCTATATTACTTTAAGAAAAGCCTTACCTTTACGAGAAATTTTAAGGGTTATTAATAGGATTAAGACTTTAAGTTCTCTATATTTAAACGCTTTTATTATTTAGACCCTTATTATATTTAAACCCTTTTTAAGTTTAATACTTTTTAATTCCTAAACAGTCTCCGTATCTAGACCCCTTAATATTTAAACCTTTTTTAAATTTAACCTTTTTTTCGTTCTTAACTACTCTCGGTATCTAGATTACCTTAGTATTTAAAACCCCCTTAAATTTAACCCTTTCCGTTCCTAAATACTCCTGGTATTTAGACGAGTTCCTAAACCTAAATAAGAACGCGATATGAAACTTATATCGTAATACGTAATTGCAATAGTTAATTATTAATAACCGTAATAAAACGTTAAACTTAACTTAATTAAGATTTGCCTCTGAAATTATTAAACTTTATTTTTAAATATAATATAAATTAATACTTCTTTATATTTATATAAATATAAAACGATATTTAAAGGTTAAACGGCGGCGTATTAATATATATTTATATTATAATAAATAAAATTATATTAAAAGCTTTTATTATTTATTATTAACTTTTAAAGGATATATTATCTTAAGATTAATATAAATTTACTTTAATTACCTTTTATTCCTATAATAATATCCGGAATAAATAAAAAATCTTCTTAATATTTAAAAGAGCTCCTTATTTTAATATTATTTAATTAATTATATTAAAATATTTTAAAAATTTTTATTTATAGCGGTATTAAGTATTCGTTTTAATTTTAATAAAGGAGTTATATTTTATTAATAAAAATATTTTAACCGGGATATATTTTATACTTTAATATACCTATATAAATTAAAAATTACGTACGTAAATATAAGGATAAATAATTTTCTTTAAGAAGAAAACGGCCCCGTCTTCCTTTATAATTTTATTTACTTTTAATCCTTTAAAGATAAAACCCCGTTATTAATTAATCCTTAAACTATAAGTATTAATAAACCTTTTAAGTAAATCTCGGATATTACGGATCGATTTATATTAATTTTAATTATTTTTAAAATCAAGATAAGTAATAAACCCTTTTTTTATTTTAATAGAATAAAGCTATAAGTTTTTTTTATTTAAACGGGTAACATTTAATTAAATTTAATTATTTAAAAAGCTTAATTTAATAATTTTATAATTATTTTTAAAATATTTTAAGTTATAAATAATCTTTTTCTTAACGATATATTTACTTTAAAATATAAAGTTATAGACTTTACGGTAATTTAAAACTTACGATTTTAAATCGATAAATAAAAAACCTTAAAATAATATAAATATAATATAATATTCTTTATTTAATAATAATATTTATATTATAAATTTATTTATTCTTTTTATTAAGTAAAATCCTTATTAAAACTTACGTAAAAGAAACCTTCTGAAATCTTTAAACGTAATTAATAAATAATAATAACGATCCGTAAGCTATTTAAAATAATATTTATTAACTTTTAATTATCTTTTAATCTTTACTTATTACCGTTTTATAAAAAATAATTAACGGAAACGGCTTTAACGTTATTATTTATAAGACTTACCTATATTTAAAGAATTAATTACCGTTTAAAGCTCCGGAATAATTAATATATTAAAAGTTCCGGTTTATATTACTTCCTATATATCTTTTTAACCAGGGTTTAGGATGATTTTCTCCGTATAAAGCAGGATCTCAGTGAACTATAGTACGTAAATAATATATCTAATAATATATACTTAATATTCGTATATAGTTAATAAACTTATTAAATATTTTAATAATATTAATAAAAAGAAAGGAGGGATAAAGTTAATATAATTATATTAATATAAGCCCCGTTATTACCTAGAATTATTTCGGATTATAGAATATTATTAATTAAAGATAAAAGCGATAACCTATACGTAAAATAAATAAGATTAAGCGTAAAAAGATAAATAAAAGTAAACGATATTAAATTAAAATCCTTTTAGAATCCGGAGAATTATTTTATATAGACCGTTTTATATTAATTATATAGCTTTTTATAAATTACGTCTTAAGTAGTATTATTTCTTTTATTACGTATAAAATATTTAAAGGCCCTTTTTAAGGATATTAGGGAAGCTCTTTATTAATTGGAATTCCAGATTCTTAAACGTAAGCTTGATTAAGTTAAGGAGATATAGCGTAACGGGGTTTAATTTAAGGGGCTTAAAACTTTTAATATAAGTAAGTTACTTAAGAATCCTTAGTATAATTTTTTACGCGTACCTATTCTGGTAGTTTAAATTAATATTATTGGTATCCTTTTAATACTTAAAGTTATCGGTCGTAAATAATTTCTTTATATTACGATATATATATTACCAAATTTCACCTTCTTTTATAACCGTAACGTTATAATACCGGGTATTTAAAAAAACTCTATTTTACGTTTAAAGATTGAGAGCGGAACTTATCCGTTATTACCCGTTTCTGGATTTTATATATATATAAACCCACTTTTTTACCCTTTTTTTACTCGGTTTAAAGACATAAGACTTATATAGGTTAATTCGTTAATAAATAGATATATAACGTAATTAATAGGCTTATATTTAACGTATTATTTATGGAGTTAATAAAAGCTATTAAAGAGGGTACGCGTAAAAAGTTATATTAAGGATTCCCAAGTAACTTACTCGTATTAATTAAGGTTTCAACCAGTTATAAATTATCTTTATCTATTATCTCTTTACTCCTTATAAAGACCGAAAACTAAAAAAGAAAATAAAGGAAGCGATTTTATATTAAGATTAAATTTAATACCCTTTTATAAGTAATAAATAATATATAAAGGAATAAACTCTTTTAAACTACTTTTCTATCTTATAGATAATTAAGGTAAAATCCGTATAACGTAGCTATATTTATTGATTGTTTTTTAATAAATTATTAATATAAAGTATATTATAAGATTACTACCTTAATTAAACGGAAATATAATATAGAATATAAATTATAAATAGAAAATTTTCTTATAATTATTTTAGATAAATTTAAAGATATTTACTTTTAATACTTTCCGCCAATTCTGGTATCCCCTTTAATTTTAATATCCTTTTTAATTTTAATACCTTATTTATTTCATTAACGTTTACCTAGCTTTACTATATATAGACTTAGAAGCTATATTTTAATATTAAATTATTAAACGTAAGTCCTAAGATACATTATGTCTTTAAATAATTAATTATAAATATTTATAATCTTAAAATTATTATCCTTAAATAATACTTATCTATAGAATATAACGTTTAATAATAATCGTTCTTATATATAGGGTATCCTTTAATAAATATTTTTAATTTTATAATATTTTTTAATATTAATTTTATAATAATTATTTTTTTTAAAAGAATTTAGACTTTATTTATATTATTAAAAACCGTTATTTTTTAAACTTAAATATTATACTTAAGATATATTAATTATATAATTTTTATAAATAAAAAAGAATTTCTATATAATTTAGTTTTATTAATATTATATTTATTAAACCGTTTTAATATAAAGTAATAAACGTTTAAACCTTAATATATAACTTTTAATATAAAAAGGGTTTTACGTAAACTTTTATTTATAATTATAAAGTAAAATTTAAATATAATAACTATAATAACGGAAACCTTTAAAGTTATAGACTATCCTATATATAGGTAACGCGTATATATAACTTAATTATTAATAATATTTAAAGGGATAAAGTATTATTAAAATAATAAATATATTATATTTAGATTTAAAGAAAACGGTTAATTATTTTTATAATATAAATTATAATTGAATTAAGACGTTTTATTTTTCTTATAATTTATTTTCTTTATTAATAAAGATTTCTTATCGGATATTAAGTTTATAAGGATTTATTAATAAAGAGTTTATTATTCATAGTTTTCTTAAAGATATATTAAGTTATAAAGCGTATAAAAAAAGTTTGTTATAACTTTTTTATTTTAAATATATAATTATTTAAAAGGATATAAAATTTCATGAATTTATTTATAATAATATTATAAAATAATTTAGCTTAATAATAACTTTATAATTATTATTTATTGCTTTATATATAAGATTAATTAAGAAAGTTCACAATTTATTAAGTTTACTTATATAGTATAAAGAAATAATCTATTAAATTAAAGACTTTATACCGTTATTAATTATATTATTATACTTAAATAATTACGGTATTTAAAGGGAAATATAAGCTTTATTACCTTTATAATTTTTAAGCATTCTTATTAAGCTTTAACTCTTTATTAAATAAAATAGTAAGCGTTAAAACGGTATTAATAAATTAAGTTTATTTTTATTAATCCGGTATTAAAAATAATTATATAAAAACGTTTTTAATTTTTATTTAATAAATCGTAAGTTTATATTCCAGAATATTTTTAATAAAATCGTAATATTTTTAAATATCCTTAAAATCTATAATTAAGAATTTCTTAAGATAGGATATATAGTAGTAAACGTTTTCTTTAAAGTAATAATATATATAAAAAATAACTTCTTTATAGGTAATAATATTTATAAAAATAACGTAATTAATAATCAAAATAATCTTAATAAAGAAAGCCTATTTAAGAAATTATTATAACGCTTTAATATAATAAGAATTATTATTTACGGCTTAGTTTTTAATATATTATAATATATTATTAATAACTTTTAACTTTATTTTAAGTATTAAGAATAAGAACTTATTATTTCTTGTTAATTAAGTATATAGTCGTATTATTCTTTTAAGTTATTTAATCGGACCTTTAATTAGGAGGATATCCGTAATAAAAGTTAAGTTTAAACGTAATAAATAATTAATTATAATTAAGATTATATAATAACGTATTAATAAATTATATAATATTACCTTTTTCTTTAATATTAAAGCGATTTATAAGAAATATATCTATAATTATAACGCTTAATACTTTACCTTTAATATTATCCGTAAAAGCCTCCGTTTTTTCAATTATTTAAAGTACTTTTTCCTCCGATAACGGTAAAAAGGACCGTTTTTAAAGAATCTATTTATTTATTATTTCTTTAATTTTTATCGGTATCCTTTTTTCCGTATAATTTATATAAATACCGTTATTAGATAAAAGCGAACGATATATAGGGTATAATATATTTAATCTTAAGTTCTAAAAAGACGCGTTTAAGCCCCGCTTAAAACTTTATTTTTATAATTACGATATTTATTAAATAATTATTAATAATATAAGTTAATAATTAATAATTATTATAAGCGTTTTACGGCCCGAAAATTATATTAAAGTACTCCTTAAGTAAATACTTAAAAGACTACTTATTTACGGGATTATAAAGAGTTACTTATTAATTAATAAGGGACTTAATAAGAATATTAACGACTTTAATCGATAACGTTTCTTTATAAACGTATAATCGATCTCGCCGTCTTTAAGGGTACGTTTAAGAGGCTTTATAGACTTTAATTATAATAAAGCATTAATTAAAGCGTTACTTAAATAATTAATTAAGTAAAGGACTTTAAAAAGCCCGTCGTTTACTTATAAAGGAGTTAATAAGGAAATTAATAATTATAATAAATAATAATAACGTTTCTTTATAAGTTTATAAGTATTATCGTTATTTTTAAGGGCTTATTTTTAAAGCCCGATAAACTTTAATTACTATTAAGTATAGTTTTAACGATTGCTTGGATAATTAATTGAATAATAGCTTAAAGTATTATTCAAATAAGATATCTTGGAGAGCCGATCGTAAGTAAGTAAAAGGGTTAATAAGGAAGCTAGCGGCTATGTCTAGCGGTATTCATTCGCAGGTATATAATTAGGATCGATACGGTTAATAATTTATTTCAGAGACCGTATAGGCCTTAAAGAGTAAGGTCTTTACGGATTAACGTCTAGTATTATGGTAATCCAAAATAATAGCGAGGAAAAATGGACTTAAATAGAGAGAAAAGATAAGGGGAGAGAGAGGTATTAAGATCTTATTGTCGAATCCAAATCATGTGTCTCCCGGCGTTAATAAGCGGACTACGTACCTTTTTTTTGGTAAGAACCCTACCCACCACCGCTAGCAGGTGCTTTTTGCGATTTAGTCCCTTTATAATCGTTTATATAGCTTATATAGACGTAAATCTCTCAATTAAAGGTATTATAAATATTATCCAGGTTTATAAAGGGTAAGCCGTTTACTTATTATGAAGGTATACTGCCACCGCCCCCTTTAAAGGCCACCCCCAAACCCTCTACAGCGAATTCGAATTCGAAGGACTTCTCTTTACCCGTCCCTCCCTTTAATTAGGTAAGGAAACGGCGTTCCAATACCAACGTAAGTAAGTTAGAACGCCGGACTTATAGGGAGTTAAGGGATAAGCTTGAAAACCCCTTTTAAGCCGTTGCGGGGAAGGCCCTTAGGCTGAACCCATTTATACCTATACTGAAGAAGGTATTTCTCGGTGCTTTTTTTACTCCTGGACAGCAGACACCCAGTCGAGTCTATATATATGGGCCATAACTACCTCAGCAGCGGGACGTTATTACCCTTTCCCCTTAAAAGCCTTAATAGTTACCCCCGGCTTAAAAGCAGTTCGTAAGTTGTTAGACAGGTCCGCCGGCTCACAGCTGGCGGGGCTAGTTAAAAGGGGTTTATAGAAGACGTAAAGTATAAATATAGATTTAATACTTAAATTCAAAGGTAAATTAATTCTTAAGGAACTATAAACTGGCTAAATATAAGCCTATCCTAAATAACCGGTTTTAAGGGTAACTTAAATTACGGTAATAATAACTTTAACCCCGGTTATAATTATGTATACCCGTATATAGAAGGCTTAAACTCCTAAAACCTTTAATTTTAAAAATTACCGCTTAAACGGCTACGTTACTTAATTATAACCTTTAATTAAGCCGGTATTTAATATACTTAATATATATTAAGTATTTATTAAGCGTTAAGCATTAATAATATTTTTTCCTTTATACTTTAATCCTTAAAGATAAAGGTTATATAGATAAATAGTAATATTATAAAGAAAACGTTAATACGTAATTAACGTATACGTAAGGCTCGTTAAAAACTTATTATTAAAACTTAATAAGAAAAAAATAAAAAGAAAAGAATTTATATGTATACTTTAAAGTACATATCGGAAACGTCGTTTAATATATTAAACGTAATAAAATGTTATATATTAATATATAATTAACGTAATATAATAAAGCTTATTAAAAATCTTTTTATAAAACTTAATATAAAAAAAAATAAGAAAAGAATTTTAATAATATTAATTAATAATTAAATCGTTATTTAAGAATTTATTTATTAATTTATTATAACGTAATAACGGTTAAATAATAAAACGTTTATTATTATTTTAAACTTTTTCTTTTTTTTTTTATAATAATTTTAATAATACTTATAAGTATATTATATATAAACTTTAATTACGATACTTAATTAATATATAAAAATAGTTTTTATCCGTATCCTTATTATTATTATAATAAGTTACGTTAATTATACGTAAACGTTTATATACTTAATATAATAATAATCCGTAATAATAATAAATAAATATATATTAATATAACGTAAATAAGAAAAAAAAGTAAGTATTATTTTAATATCTTAATATATAATACTTATATAATACGATAACGTTTTATTAACGTTTTATGATAGGAATATATTTATAATTAAATAAAAGTTAATAATATATAAATACTTTATACTTTATATATTTTTTATAAAATAAGTTTTATATTTATAATATTAATTTTTATAACCGATATAAATTTAAAGGTTATAATAGCCGCTATTATACCGTAAGATTATATCGTTATTAAAACGTTAATATTTTAATTAAATATAATTCCCGAATAAGCTTATTAAGAAAATACGTAAAATAATACGTAAACTTAATCGGGCGTTATAACCCCGGGAAAGATCTTATTTATTACGTTAACGTAATAAATTCCTTTATAAGTTTAAAGTTTAATATAAGTTATATAAGTATATAAAAGTAATACGTTATATAATTAAGTTAACGTATCGTTATGTTTAATTAAAGGCTTATAAATTAATAATAACCCTTAAGAAAGAAGTAAAAAAATAATTATTTTAAACTTTTACCGCGGAGGCGGAAATCGTTAAATTTAAAGTAAAAATATATACCGATATAATAATAACTTAACGTTAATATTAATATATTCTAAATAAAAAGTAATACGGAAAAAAACCGGACTTTCTTTATTAATTGTCCTATTAATTACTTTAAATTTAAGGGCTTTAAGACGGATAAGGACGAAGAAAAGGATATAAAGATAAAGGAGGTATAACTTATTTCGGCGGTAACGGTTAAAAAATTAATTTTAATTCCGGAAAATAATAATTTTAAAATATATTAAGGAGTTTCTTAGCCCGTTAATATTAAGGTTAAATTAACCTTAAAATAAAAGAAGAATAAAAAAGTAAGATTATTATATTCTATTTAATCCGTTAATACTTATTTAACTTTAAAAGTATAAGAAAAAGAAAAAAAAGAAGAAAGAAAAGAAAACTTATTATATTAATATAACGGTATTATAAATTATTTTTATTTTCTTTATATATATTATAAATATTTAACGTTTAACGTTTAAACGCTTATAATTTATATATTATTAAATAACAATATAAATATAATATTATAATTTTCGGGACGTTAATTAAATTATAATATATTTTAATTAATCTTTAATCGTTAATATTTTAACTTTATTTTCTTTTAACTTAATATTAATTTATTAATAAGTATTTTTAAACGTTTATAATTTATCTTTACGCTTTTATATTTACGGTATTATCGTATTTATAAATTAACTATTATAATTACAATAAATAAATAAACGTTATCGTAATATTAATTATATTAAGTATATCGCGTTTTATTAAATAAAATTATAATAAATCCTTAATAACTTACGTAAAGGAAAAGTATATTAATAAAGTAACCCGTAATATTAATTATTATATATATTTATTAACTATAATATAAAACTTTTAATTATTATAATGTTAATTTTATACCCGTCTTTTCTTCTTTTATATTATTTTATTATATTATTTCTATAGCTTTTATACGTTATTTAAGTTACCCGTTAAAACTTATTAATTATATTTAAAGCTTTAATTAAATTACTTAACTTTATATTAAATATCCCGGGAGTTTTTAATACGATCCGTAATTTCTTTAATTTCTTATTCTTTTTTATTATTGATAAGTTTTAGGGAATATATTATTATTTCCGTTATTTTATTATTAACTTAAGTATAATATAACTTAAGAAAAGAAATATAAATTATAAAGTAAATATAATAACTTATAAAGAAGAAAAAGCGGTACGTGTCAGGGAAAAAGACGAAGTGCAGGTATTGAGGGTGGAGTGGTAACTGCCTGCATTGCAACTATAAACGGTGTTGTTACTTATGTGGGTGCGCCAAGCATACATAGCCCTAAGCCCCTGCGCTATGCCTATTATGGTGTGCCTGCGCTGCTTGCACGTAACAGTACGTTTATTATTTAATTTTATCGTTAATTTTAAAGAATTTAATAAATTAAAATATAAATTTCTTATTTAATTACTTAAGTTTAAGGTTTTTAATATTTAATATTATTAAATCGTTAACGTTATATAACTTTAATTAATATTTTTTGTTATAAATCTATTTAATTAATCTTAATATATAACGTTATTATTCCGTTGACTTCTTATAAATATTATTTAAAATTTTAATTCTTTTTTTTTTTATTATAGGTATTTTTTCCTCAATAAATTTATCCTTAAACTTAAAATAAATTTTAAGATTATATTTATAATTAACGTAAAAAAGGCTATATTTTAAACTTAAATAATATATATTTATATAGGAATATTTAATTATCGGTAATAAATTTACTTAATTTATTTATTTTAAGCCGGTAAATATTTTTAAATATTACTTTATTCCTTAATTTTAACGTTCCGTTTATTTATTAATTTAAGGGTAAAATACGGTATTAAGTTTACGTATTATCTTTAAATAATAATATATTAAACCTTAATAATTACTTATAAAAACGGAGCCTTTATTAATAATAATCCCGTTTAATACGTTATATTTAAAGAAAACCTCCTTAAATAATAATTTAATTAACGTAATAACGTTTATACTCTTTATTATAAGTAAGTAGCGATATATCTTTATATAACGGTTTACGATTATTAAGATTAAGTCGTAAATTTACTTTTTACGTTTATTAAAGGATAAACCGGTAACGAAGTCTATAGTTAACTCCTTTTAAAGCTATACCGGAAAAAAAAATTAATTTAATTTATTATAAAAATAATAATAATATACCTTAACCCTTTAATATATATTATATATCTTAACGTAATCCGTTATTTAAACTTTTAAACCGTTTTAATAATATTTCCGGGTTAATAACTTATAAGTTTTATTAATATTAAAGTAACCCGTTAACTTATCATTATAATATTTATTAATTAATTCCTTTTAAACTACTTTATTTTTAAAAACATATAGCCGATTATTATACTTAATAAGGTTAATTAAGTTAATATTTTAAGCTTTATTAAATCGCGAACGATCTTTAACCGGTTTAACGGCGATTTCCTTAATTTTATAAGTAAATTTATTATTAACTTATAAATCTTTAATAAGCCGTTATATTAAAATTAATTTTTTATAAATATTTTTAAATAATTAATATATCTCTTTCCGTAAAATAATAACTTAAATACCCTTTAATATAAGTAAAAACGTATAACTTATAGTTACGGCCCGTTAACGTTCCGGTAACTCTTTTAATTAAAGAATAAATTTATTTTATAACGTAAGTAAAAGGGTAATATTAAAAAATAAAACTCCTTCGTAATTTAAACGTTTTAATAATAAATTAATAGGGTTTATTTTACCTTAATAATAAAATACTTTAAAATTATAATTAATAAGTTTTAAGGTTTATTTAATTTAATATAAACTTAAAGTTAATTATTTTATAAACCTTCGGAAATTATTATAATCCGTTTATATTTAAATAATTTTGATATTTTTTTTTAAGTAATAACGTTATTACTTAAACGCTATAATAATAATAAAAAGTTCTTAATTATATATTTTAGAATTTTATTTAACGGGTTATATTTTCCGGGATTAATAAATTATTAAACGTTAATAACCCTCCTTAAATTATTAAAATAGGATACCGGCGATAATAAAGTTAAACGTATTAATTTCTATTTATATCCTTTTTTTAAGTTAAAGTAACGGAGTAATAACGTATTATTAAATATATTACGTAACCGGTTAAACGCCGTTATTACCGCGTTATTCTACTTTAATAACTTAGCCTTTTTTCTTTCTTTATTACCCTTAAATAAATTTATTAAAGGTTTAATTATCCTTAAGTACTTATAAATAAAACGTTTATAGAAGTTAAAAAACCTTAAAAAACCTAAATATCCCGGTAAGTCTTTAAGGTAAATTAATTTTTAATTATTTTAATACGTTCTTAATTTATTTATATCCTTTTTATAAAAATTATAAATCTTAAGAACTTAACTTAAATAATATTAAATTAATATTTCTTTAAATTAATATAAAGTTAAAATTAATATAGTTAATTAAAAACTTATTTAATATAACGTTAATAATCCGCCGGCTTTTTATTAAAAATAAAAATATCGTTAAAATAAATTATATAAGTTATATTAATAAAACCGGTAAAGGCTTAATTAATATAAGCTTAAAAAGTCATTAAAATATTAATTAACTTAAATAATATAATTAAATATTTAAAATAATTATAACGTATATAGAATACCGTTTTTTATTTATCGTTTTACTTAATTTAAAGTTAATAATAAGTATCTTTAAAGTTTAACTTAATAAACTATAAGGAGTTATTTAACCGGTTAAAAGTCTTAATAATTAAGGATAATAAATATTAATTTTTAACCGTAATTGTATTTAAACCCCGGTAATTTATATAGAAATAAAGGCCGTTATCCTTTTTTAAAATAAAAAGGATAAAAACACTTATAAGGGACGTTAAGTAATAAATTTACCCCCGGGTTAAAATATTATTAAGATATTACCGGAGCTCCGCTAATTTAATCTTAAATAAATTATATAAAGATTTATAAAGTAACTCTTTTCTATTTAAGTTAATTATATAATTACCCTTTTTTAATTTAAATAAAATATTAATTATTTTATTAAAAAAGATATCTATATAATTATTTAATTCTTATAGAATAATTAAATTAATGGATTCTTATATTATAATTATATTTATAAAACCTTAAATAAAACCTTATAATATTTTTTTTAAGGGCGTTATCGTTATATTAATATATATAACTATAAAGATATTATTAATTTTTATTAAAGTTTAATTAAACTCTTAAATATTATTAATTTATAAATTATTAAATTTAACCTTAAAACGTTATTAATTAACCGCCGGATTAAGTATAATCTTAAGGAACTTTAATATAAAAAAACTTAAAATTACGTTTAATCCGTTTTAATTTATAATATAAAAAAGTATTTTATATAGCTTTATTTATCTTTAATTATTAATTAAATTATATTATAATTAATAAATCCTATAATAATAAATTTTATTATTATTAAGTAATTTAACCTATAGTAAGACGGCGGGGGTAAATTATAAGTCTTATTAAATTATAAATTATTATAAAATTAAATTTACTTAAATTCCTATATTAAGTAATATTATAAATAACTATTAATTACCTTTAAGCCTTATTTAGCCTTTAATATAAAAAGTAGAATTAACCTTTATTAATCTTTATTCTGGTTCCGGCCTTAAAGTATTATTAAAGTATTAACGTTTTTTAACCTAGCGTACTTCTTATTTACAGTATTTATAACTATAACCTTAACGTTATCTTTTTTAGGACAATTAAGCGGAATATAACCCTTTTTATAATAAGTATAATATTTAAGATCCCTATATACTAAATTGGGTTTTAATTTAACTTTACGTTTTTTATTACGTTAATTATTAACCTTAACGGGACGAGCCGGCTTTATATTATTATTCTTAAGCCTTAATACTTTATTATTAAAAGATTTACCTTTATTAATTAAACGGTTAACGCTGGTAATAATAATATTAATAGAACGTTTTAAGTTCCCTTCTTATATAATAATAATTATAACGATAACGTTATAAGTACTTAAAATATTTCCGGTAAAAATAATTTTAAACTTTAAGTTTAATAATAGCTTTATAAAAAGTATATAAGCCTTAAATTTATTTAATAAAATAAATAAATTCTCTTTAATTATTTTAAGATAATTATAAAAAATAATAACTTTTTAATTTAACCATTATTTTATATTTTTAAAACGTTTATAATAAGATAATTAACGGTTTTTTAAATTAATTATTTAATTTATAAGTTTAACTTTAAACTTTTTAAAAATAAAAATCTAAATTAAAAAAGGGTCCGGGTTTTAAATAATATAGTTAATAAATTATAAATAATATATAATTTTAATATAATTATTTAAGAAATAATCCGGGTTTAATAGGAAAGACTTCTTTACGATAATAAATTACCGTTAATATTTACCTTCAGACTTACCCGTATGTTTAAATAAGGTAACCGGTTTAAAGGATTTATTATAATTAAAAGGTAAAAAGGTATTTATAGCTTATTAAGTAATAACGTAATATATTTTAAGTAAAAAGTTTTTAATACCCCGGTTAATATTACCGAAATTATAAAAAAAAAGATAACGTTTTAAAGCTTTAATTTTACTCTTTTAATTAATCGGCTTCCCGTTTAAATTTTAGTATTTAAGCTTTAATTAAAGTTTTATTACGTTAAAATTATATTTATTTTAATCGGTTTAAGTTAACTTAACGTTTAATTAATATTTTATACGATATAATACTTTTTTTTAAAAAAGGTTCTTAACTTAATCCTTAAGTTAATCCTTAAAAGCCTTTATTATTAATTATTTCTGTAAATTATTTTAAAAAATAAAGAAATATATTTTATTCCGGGCCTTTTATTTTAAAAAAAAAGAAAAATTAAAATATTAAATAGGTCCGCTGGTTTATAATTAATAAGGTTAATTGAAAAAGGTTTATAAAAAACGTAAAATATAATTATAGATTTAATACTTAAATTTAAAGGTAAATTAATTCTTAAGGAATTATAAACTAGCTAGATATAGGCTTATTTTAAATAACCGATCTTAAGGGTAGCTTAAACTATGGTAATAATAACTTTAACCCCGGTTATAATTACGTATACCCGTATATAGAAAACCTGAACTCTTAAAGCCTTTAGTTCCAAAAGTTACCGCTTAAACGGCTACGCCACTTGACCATAGCCCTTAATTAAGCCGGTGCTTGGTATGCTTGGTATACGCTAGGCGCTTGCTGAGCGCTAGGCGCTAACATAAGTCCAGATAATTCAGATAAGAAGTATAAGTAAAACCTATATAACCGTTTAAGAGAAAGCCAGATAATTTCAGATAGCTTAAAGAAAGACTATTAATAGATAATAAGGACATTAAGTAAATTAAAGCTTATTATTAAGTACGTAGATTACTTTAAGAAGGCTTTAAGAATAAGGATAGATATTAAAAATAATAATAATGATAATAATAACGGGCTATATACTTAATACATTAATATTTAATTATTATAATTAAGTTAAAAAGAAAAACTTATTATTTTCGCCCGTTTTAAGCCTTAACCCTAGAAAGAACCTAAGCCGTTTAATTATAAAGTTTTATTTCTTTTTTTACCTATATTTAAAAAATAAGTTAAAAGAATAAAGGAAGTAAAAAAGGAGAAAGTTTAAATTAAGTAATAGATTTTTTAAGCTTAAATTAAGTAGCTTATTTATTAAGATTTTAAATATACCTTTAAGAAGGATATATTTAATATTTCCGGCTTTTTTAATAGTATTAAATTATAAATAAAGTTAGAATACGTTAATCTTCGGTCTTGAATATATTACTTTATTACCGTTACCGCTTATTTTAAGTATAAGAACCTCTTAAAGATAAAGTTAATAAAGAAAAATCTAAAGAAAAGTAAAATAAATAAAAAGTAATAAGAATTAATTCTATTAACCTTAAAGGACTTTAATTTAAGAGAAGGACTCGGTTTTTAATTTATATTTAAATACGACGTTAATATAACGGGTATATTCCTCTTTATTATTAATCCGAAGTAATAAAAGGCCTTAATTAAGTTAATATCTATATCCTTAAGGATAATTATTTAATAAAATTCTTAACGAAAGAAAAAGCTTTTAAAAAAAGCCGGGCTTAATAAGCTTAAAGTTAATAAGATTATTATAAAGAGAGTTTATTTAGGTTAATATTTATATAAGGATAAACCTTATTGGGTTAAAGGAGGGGCTTACGTTATAATTATATTTAGTAAATTAAATATATAAAGTTAAACCTTTATAAAGTATAACGGTATACAGAATAAAAAGAATTTACTTAAGGAGTTAAAAGAAGCTTTTTAACGTAAAACTCTTAAAAACTTAAAAATTATAAAACGGAATATAAAACTTATATAACTATAATAGCCCGATCCGGTTTAAATAATATTTATTATACTTAAGATTATTTACTTACCTATTAATTTAAGTATATAGTTTACTTTATTAAGTATATTAACCGCTTAATTAATAACCTTTTAATGTCCCCTCCCTATACCCCTTTATTAACTTTTACCCTACGCTTACCGTAAGAACGGCCTATATTTAAGAATAAAGACGTAATATTAAGGGATCTCCTATATATACCGGCCAGTTTAATAACGGCTATAATAGCCTGGTTAAGTATAATAATACTTATAATTACGTAGGTTATCTTAAAAGCGTATTTCCAGATAAAAACCTTTATGCCTTCTTTAAGGAGGTTAAAAAGCTCTTAAAGAAGTTAAAATTTAAGTTATAGACTTTATAAAAAGCTAAATATAATAAGAAACTTATAATTAAACTTAAGAAGTTAAGTATATTTAATAAGATACTTAAGACTTTTATTTATAAGGTAAAAAATTAAAATAATAATTATAAGGCCTATATAGCCTTTAAGGCTTATAAAACTATTAAACCGATAACGTTTATTATTTATATAGTTAATAAATAATTTATAAATATAGCTTATAACGATAAGTTTACGGATATTAACGTACTTAAGTTAAATATAAAGCTTAAAGACGGTAAGGGTTTACTTAAAAGTTAAATTATTACTTAAGTTAATAATTATATAAAAGGTAATTATCTAAATTAAACCTGGAGAATTAACGTCTTTATATAAGAATTTATTATTAAAATATTTTATACTTTAACTCCGCCTTAAATATATAACTTAAATATTTAAATAAAATTATAGGATTTAACTTACTTAATAAAGGGTATATATCCCGAATTATTTACTTAAGAAAGATATTAAACCTTTTTAAAGTTAAATTAATCTTATAAGTTATAATTATAGTTAAATAATAATATATCCAGCCCTTAAGATATATAAAGGATGTCTTAATAGGGTTTAAATCCGGTAAATATAGTAATAAAAATTCTATTATAATACCGGCCTCTATATAAGTATTAAGGAGCTCGGGATCTTAATAATAAAATATATTATCTATTATTAAAACGGATTACTTACTTTTAAAAGCCTTAATATAAAGAAAAGAAACCTTATTAACGATAAATCTTATATAAAGCTTTTAAGTAAAAAACCCTTAATAGATTTAATACGTTATATATCCCTTAATAATAAAGGTTAATAATATATTTTATTTCTTTAATTTTTTTAAAGATTAAACCTTTTTATAAGGATAACCTTTAAGGGATTATTTATACCGACGATTAATTAACTTATTATTAACTTCGTTATTATGGGTAAGGGTAAGCTTACCAGTTTATTTATAAGACGTATTTTCATTGAAAAAAACGAGCTTTTCGGGCTTATATTAAGCCATCCGGGTAAAGAATTGAACTTTTAATTAAGGATTTTATTAAACCGTAACCCGTTAATACTTCTTTCTCGTTATTTTAAGGCTATAAAATATAGCTTATTTAATTATTTAATTAAAGGTATTAATATTAAATTTATCCTATATATATTAATTAATCTCGTTAAGGTAAGCGTTAAGGTTTTAAATAAAATATTACTAGATTATTTAAATAATATAATTAAATAAAAGTTTAAACTATCCGGTATAAAATAATAAAATATAAAGTTCCTTAAAGCTTTCTTAATAATAACGGTATTAAGTTACCGTCCTTAAATAAATATTCCTCCTTTTAATTATTTATAAATTAAATTATTTTTACTTAAAATCTTACTTATATATAACCCGTATTTCCTTAAAAATCGGAGCTTTAAATATTATAATATAAGGATTCCGGGTAATAAAATTAAAAAAGACCGTTAAAACGGTGGAGAAAAATAAGGTAAACGTTATAACGATAGCGATAATAATAAAATAAGCCTTAAAGAATAAATTATATTTTATAATATTTTTAATTGCCTATTTAAGCTATA
The DNA here is from genome assembly GCA_019925105.1 of Niebla homalea. Taxonomy (NCBI): domain Eukaryota; kingdom Fungi; phylum Ascomycota; class Lecanoromycetes; order Lecanorales; family Ramalinaceae; genus Niebla; species Niebla homalea. The sequence continues at coordinate 188,316 of JAHGAU010000039.1, read as the reverse complement.
TACCAGGCCTTATAAAGTAATAAAATCCAAATAAATCGTAAAAAGCACCTGCTAGCGGTGGTAAACGGGGTTCTCACCAAAAAAAGGTGCGTGGTCCGCTTACTAGCGCCGGGAGACACATGATTTGGATTCGACAATATCCGGCACGCGGTAAGCGCGGGGACTTTCGTTTTACGGACGGCGGTGGCTGAATAGATAATTGGTTAAAGGTAGTTAATAGGGCCAGCCATTAATATTATAGGTACGCACCCTACATAAAGCGGTAACGGAATTTAAGGTCTTTAGGCAGTTTTCTAACTTTATTTAATTAAAGTCTAGTTCTCCTCCTATATCCATATTAAATCAAGTATCATAAACTAGAAGGATTATTAATTAAAATGGTATTCTATATTTATAGTAAAGATATAGTTTTGCTAAACGTTGGAGATTCTCAACAATATGCTTAATAATAGGTGAAGATACTGGTACCGCAGGGTATACCGCTCCCCCCGGTTAATTTGGCCCGTAAGGCTCCAATCGAGTATGGGGTTATTTAGTATACCAGGGGTTTTATATACCTTATGCTCTAAAATGACCATAAGGTTTAAGGTGCGAGAATACGCGTTAATCAGCCGGGCCTTCATTATAAAGTCCAGTTATAAGAGCAGGTACGGACTTGACGTACCTTAAACTCCCGAATAGCCGTAAGGATTTTATAAATTAAATTTAACGTTAAACTTTACTTTAATAATTACTTATATATATACTTATAAATTTGGATTATATTACCTTAACTTATTCCTTTAATTTACGGGAAACCTTAATTATTAAATAATATAATATTTATATTTATATATCGTTTTATATTAATAAAGAGCGTATTTATATATAAAATTTAATAATATATATATAAAACTTAACGTTTATATATTATAAGATTAAGGTATATTAATATTATTTTTATTATACTTTAATTTAACGTTTACTTAAGTAAATTAACTTAATTTATTAAAGTTATTAATTTTAATATTATAATTATTAAAGAATTAAGGGTCGAAAAAATATAATTTATTTAAAATTAAAACTTTATTATAAGCTTAAATAAAGATAAAACTTATTATTTTAAAATATTACCGATTTATTAAGGATATTTTACCTTAAAATAAAGTTAATTAAATAAAATTATATTTTATAAGCTATAGGATTTTTAACTTTTAATATTAAGTCCTATAATATTATTACGGGCTTTTTAATTTATTACGTTTACCGTTAAAGCGTTATATTTAAGTAGTTACCTTAACTTAAATTTAAATATATTATTTATAAAGAATCCGTTTATTTTTATATTATAATAAGTTTAATATATATTAATATATATTATAAGCCGTATTTTAAGTGTTTTTTTTACGTATTATTAAGGATAAAAACCTTTTTTTATTAAAATATTACCATTAATTAATTAATATCTTAATTATTAAAATAAACTTCTTAATTAAAGAATTAACCGCTTATTAAAATATTAAGCTTAAATTTATTAATATGGATAAAGTCTATTATGTTAATCCGGAATACGTTAAGTTTATTCCCGTACTATAATAAACCCCGATTTATACTTCTTATTAGGCCTATAATAATAAAACTTATATATACTATAAAGTATTAATATATAATAAGAATTATTTAATAAATAAAGTAAAATAAAGCCTTATTAATTTTATGGATAAGTAAAATTAAAAATCCTATTTTAAATATAATAAAATAATATTTTAATATAAAAACTATAATTATATAGTATAAGTAATACTTATTATTACCCGTTATATAAATAAAAATTAATTTAAATTATAATTATAAATATAACATTAAACTTTATTATAAATATTATATAAAGTAAAAGGAATATTTATATAATAATTAAATACCGGAATTATTTAACCGAAGAACTTAATAAGCTATTAATAAAAAAGCTTTAAAGTTATTAATATTTATGATTTATTAATAATATATAATAATTATAATATAAAAGCTATAAATAAATTATAAATATAATTATAATAATAAGTTTATTAAACTTAAAAAATTACGTTATAATAAGGTTTACGAAATATATAATATTAGAAATTATAAGTATATTTTATTTTATAAACGTTATTATATATTAATTTATGAAAATTATTAACGTTATAAACTATAAGCTTTTAAATTTATTATTAAAGAAACGGCCTTATTAAATAAGGTATCTTCTAAATAAAATATTTTCTATATAATCTCTTTATAATATTAAAGCCCGAAAAAATACTATAAACTATTATATAATAAGTAAATTTAAGAATAATAATAAATATTTAAATTAAAGTTTTTAAATATTAAGAATTATAGGATAAAATAAGCTTTTTTTTTAATCTTTTCTTTATAAGGTTAATTATAATTAAGTAAATTAATTACTTATTAAATCGTAAAATCTTTCTTATTTTTTATTTATTACGTTCTTTAATTTAAGCTATTAAAAGGACGCGTTAATAGGAAAAAGTGAAGTAATTATTATTAATATTATATTATTTATTCTAAGTAATTATAAGGATAAAAATAATTTTAATTTAAAATAAAATAATACTTAATTATATATAATTATTTAAAGGTATTTTTATAAAAGAAAAAATAATAATAATAATCGGATAAATATTACTTAATATAGGATTATATAACGTCCATTAAGGAATATATAATAATTAATTAATTTAAAACGTATTTATTTAAAAGAAATTATAATTAATTTTAATTTAATATATAATAAGTAAGAATATTTTAAGTTAAAAAAAAATAGGGTAAATATAATAATTATCTTTACGATTTTATTTTTTATATTTATAAAAATTTAAAATATAAATTATAAAAAGAAATTACGGAAATAAGCTATAAGTTAATATTAAATTAAATTTATTAATTAATAAAAATAATATAAACGTTATAGAAAGTATCTTTTAACCGTAAATTACTTAAGTTTTTAAGCGATTATTAATTAATAAATTTTTATTTATAAAATAAAATATATATTATATAACTTTATATTTAACCGGGAACGTTTCCGATAAACTCTGTAATAATAAGATTAATATTTACTTTTCTTTAATCTTAAAGTTTATTTTATTATAATAAAAGTTTTAACTTTTTTGTTTCTTATAAAGTATTATTAATATATAAATAATTATTCTTTACTATTAACGTTTTTTTTTAATTAATAATATAATAAAAATAAAGATTACGTCGATAATATAAACCTTTTTTATAAATATATATTTAAATTTTTAAAAAGCTTATTATTCTATTAAAGAATAAGAATAAAAAGGGTAATTAAACCGGTAATTAATCTTAAAGATATCGTAAAAAGGTAAATCTTATATTAACTATTTTAAAGAAAAGAAAAAGCTCTTATAATATAACTTTATAATAGAAACGTTAGGCTATAAATTACGTATTATACTGGTTGCGTTAATATAGGAATAATTAAGAATATAATACAGGGGTTATAGGGCGATTATCCGGGCAAAAAAGATATTAAAAGCCGCTACTCTTAGGCCGTTCCCGTATCTCTACAGCTTTCCTTAACAGCCGTACCCCATACTATATCCAAAAAACCGATCGCGACTCAAAAGCAATTATAAGTGCCAATAAGCCCTTCTCGGTTTATAAAAAGGAAACCTTAGTATCCCTAAATTACTATATTTATATTAACTTTTACTTACGTCCTGAAATATTCCGTAAGTTTAAATAGAAATATAGTTCCTCCGTAAAAAAAACTACTATAAAAGAATTTACCGAAATTATACTAAATAATCCATAATTTTTAATAATTTATACCTTAATAATTATATTATAGATAAAGCTTAATTTAATTTATATAATAATTTATATAATATTATAACTTATATATACGTAATTTATAAATTATAACGTTTATTAATAATAAGTATATTACTTTTTAACCTTAATTACCGCTTTAATATATTTCTTTATATTCTTAATAAGCGCTTTAAGTAACGCTTTAAAAATAAAATATTAAGATTTCTTAAGAATTATATATAATTTATTAAGCTTCTCTTTAAGTATAAAATTACTTTCTTTAAGATCCGGGTTTAATTTAAAAACGATTTTTTATAATTTATATTATAAATACTCAATCGGATTTAAGTCCGGTAAATACGGCGGTTAAACGAGGAGATTAATATTATTATTATAGAATTAAGCTATTACTTTATAAGCTTTATATATAAGTATATTATCTTATATAAATAATATACCGTCTTAATATAATAAGGGTAATTAATCCTTAAGAACCTTAATATATAACTCCGTAATATATCCCTTTTTCTTAAACGTTTTATTATAAGTTATCTATATTAAATCGGCTTTATACTTTTACTAAAAGGTACCTTAAATTATAATTAATAGTACTTTACCTTTATTATATAATTGAATTATTTCTTTATCTTATTTTTAAGACGGTATCCGGAATACTTATTCTCGCTTAAAGCCGGATCCAAGATCTACAGAATACTTATTATTCTAAATAACTTTGCTCTATTCTCGTAAGCCTTAGTCTCTTCTAGCTTAACATTATATAAGCCTGGCCGCCGCTGTAGCTTTAGTGAGTAGCGGAAGTTTCTTGGCCTTCCACTTGGTGATGCTATTCCTCTTTAAACGCGGTAGATGGTGTCGTGGAAAACCGGCACTCCAAGCTCACGAATCACCCGTGCGTACGTCCATTTGGGACGAATACGGACAATCCTCAGCAGAAGTCTTTCTCTTCGATGACTCAACAGTTTGGGCCGGCCTGAGCCCTTTTTCCGAGTGGGTGTGACGCAAAGAGCTTTGGATGAAGGAGCGCCTCGCGGTCGAAGGTGGGAGGTCCAAATCGTGTCCGATATCCTTGTACTCCGTACCTGCCATACGCCGCCCAAAGATGTCTCCTCTTTGTGAGGGAGTAAGCTGTGGTTAGACTTCCGTCCGCTGCGATCTAGGAGTTCTGGGCGTTATGGTGGTGGATTTACAAGCTGTTAAAGTAGATGGATTCGTGGAGTTCACAAAAGACGCGTCGCGGAAATACCCCATACGGCAGCTTTTTTTGCGTTAATACTGTAAGTCTCGATTTTAATAACCCTTAAAAAAGGAACAAGATACCCTTCAACCAACCTTATCTTGCCTTTAACTTAGCGGCAATAGAATAAATATAATAACTATCGCAATATCTTAATGCCAGGATTAGAATATAATATTAAGGGACGAATATTTCCAAAAGCAATAAAAAATAGCAGGCGTTAATATAAAAATATTATAAAGGTTTTTCAACCTTATGCAAAGAATTAAAAACGAGATATAGGAGATTACGGGCGTAATAAGTTTCGCCGACCCCGGGCAGATTCTTGATCTATATGTATAACGCCTAGTAAATATAGCGCCTTAGCGTTAAAATTCAACCCTCGGGCGTTTATATTAAAAGTGACTTTACCGGAAAATTTTAAAGGGTATAAAATATTTATACGGAATAAATTTAGGGGTATATCCGTATGAGTATAATAAAAGGACGTTACGTTACTTATAAGGGATATAAATATTAATAATAACGATATTTTAAAAAAGTATCCCGATTTCAGGAAGTTTAAAAAAGATAAAATTTAAGTTAAAGAATAATTTAACCTTATATTTTATAACGATTAAGTTCTTCGGAATTACTCTTAAGTTATAATAAAATACCGGTAACGGTATTAAATAAAACGGTTAATTTATAATTAACTTTTAATTATATTATAATACGTTAAAGTCGGAGGCTTAATAATAATATTATTATATAAGGTTAATATATAGGATATAATATTAATATTACGCGCTTTTAATTGATTTATAAGTATTATATTCTTTAAGCCTTTAATTACGTATAAAGTTAAAAGCTTATTATATCTTATTATAAAGAATATTTAATTTCTTTATAAAAATACTTTTATAACGATTTAAGATTAAGTTAAGGTTTAAAATAATATTACTTTTTATACTTTAATAAATAAAGGATAAAAAGATATATTTTTAAATAATAAAAACCAGAATACGGCCTTAGGATAATAAATAATAAACCTTATAAATAAATTTAAAAAAAGGTTAATTAAGTTAAGGGAAAATACCTAGAAAATCTAAGAAAAAATGATCAGAAAATATCCTTAATTTAAGGAGATAAAGCTTAAAAAAAATTTAAAAACATTTATTATAAATAATCTTTAAGTCGGTTAAATAAATAGTAAAGTATTAAAATTACGGGGCTTAAAAATTCTTTATTAATATAAGAATAATAAACTTCTATAATATACCGGTTATATAATAGAGTTCCTTTTAAGGTAAATTTTAATTACTTAATTAATAAAACCTAAAAAAAGCTTTAAATTAAAATAATAAATAAAGTTAATCTTATAGCGATCGTTATAACGGTTATCTTAAATAAAAATAATTAAACGACCCTTTTTATCGTATTAAATATTCTTTTTATAAATATTTCCTTACTTAATAATATACTATTTTTTTACTTTACGGTAAAGAACCTACCTTAAAAGTATCCCGTTAATAGCTCCTTCGCTGCTTATTCCTTTTTCCGTAATATCCTTATTTAATTCTTTTACCCTTATATTTCCTTATAATTACTCTTTATATTTACCGTATTAATATCTATTATATTATCTTTTTCTTTTTCTTTTACGCTTTTTTCCAGGCTTAATTTAACCTCTTATTCTTTAACCGTTAAGGCTTTATATAACTTAATAAATAATTCCTTTATCCTTATATTAAAATTAATGAACTCTGTTATCGGCATAATCTTCATATTTTGTTTTTCCGGTTTAATATATCCAAGAAATAAATCGTTAAACTCCGTAATATTATAAATATTAATATTTATTATTTACGCGTAATATCCGTTTTAACTTTAATACGCTTTAATACCCCTCTATATAATTTTATTGGCCTTTTTATATATTTTAACTTTATTTTAAGAAATTTTTATTAAAATTATATTATAATAATGTACTTAATAACGATAATTTCAGGCTACTTTATAAAAAGTAAATATCATTATTAAACTATAAAGAGTTATTCACTTAAGTTTAAAATAAAAAGTATTAATTTTAGATGAATAGCCGGTAATTATTGTTTTTAAGTTTAAAGGACCTAAAAAGCCCGAAATATTAATAAGGTTACTTACGATAGCGAGGAAGTTCCAGGGCTTAATTAACTTAGAAAATACGAATTTTGCGTACCCTTTATTACCTTTACGATTAAAGCTTAGTATTGTTTTAAATTGAGGCTAAAAGCTTTATATATTGATTGATTGATTGATTTATACTACGGGTCTAGTTAAGCTAATTCCGGCGTTCTTTAATACGCGGGGTTTTAACCTTATTAATAACCGCAAAAATTTAATACTTATAACGTTAGGATAAAAACCGGTATTTATTAAGCCTCTATCCTTTATCCCTTAAGGTAAAGGATATTAATAATTGTTTAAAAAATAATAATTTATTTATATACTTCTTATATTTTAACTCCCTTAAGAAAATCTATAATATTATAATTATATCCTTACCGGGGTTATTTTTAAGTTTATTATTCTTCCGTTCCTTTATATATTTATATTACTTTAACTTTATATAATACCTTTAAATATTTTTATTAATACTTATATATTTAATATATACTCCTTTTATATTATTATCGCCGTTAACTTTTTTAAAGATCTTTAATAAGCGTTTATTATTATATCTTTATAGCTATAAAAGATACTTTCCGGTTTATATAATTAATATAACCGGTTTCCGCTTTTCTTTTTTTTCTTTAACCGGTAATAAGTTTTCTCCGTAAGATCTTTAATAACTTTATTTATTTTTATAGTAAGGTTAAACTATAGTAATAATCCGGTAAATATTATAAACTTAATAATTACCCGGATATTTTACTTTATAAATAATAATTAATAATAATTATAAATATTAATTTTTATTATAAATTTTAACTTAACCTTTATAAATAGGGGATAAAAAATAAAAACGTATATAACGTTTTATTTTCTTTATTTATATTTATATCCGGCGTTTATCCGATTTCCGGTATATATAATAAATAAGAAATAAGTTAAACCGTTCTTATCCGTCCGGAGTTAAATCATTAATACGTTATTACTTTTCTTTATAATATTATAATAACGGATATATTTATTAATAATCTTTTTTTTATTAAAAATTAAATAATAATAACTTTAAAATATAAAGTCCTTATATTTCCGTTAATATTTAATTTACTTTATCGTAGTTTATAAGGTAATTACTATAGCCTTCGTTCTTTAGATCCTTTTATTCTCGGTTTTTTTTACGTTTAACGGGAGTTTATATACGTTTAAATTAACCTCCGGGATATTAATAAGGTTAACTTTTTTCTTAACTTATTCCTACTTTATCTTAATAAAAAAAGGGATGGGTATCTTTAATTTACTCTTTTTAACTCGAAGCCTATTAAGATTCTGGCGGATCCGCCCGTTTCCTATTATTATAATTAAGTATATATATTTCTTTAACCTTATTTAAGCGATTATTTAATTTAACGAGACCTCGATTAATAGCATAAAGATCTTAAACTTTAATACCGGGATAAAGGTTACTTTATAAGCACCGCTAACCACTCTTAGACATCGGTTCTGGACTTTCTGTAACATCTGGATGGGCTCTTTCCTGTGTCCCAAGCTTTATATATTATAAAGACTATATTTGAGTACTTTGAGTCAGCCTCGAAGTGTGGTTATTGAGTACGTGGTTGTAACGTAGTTTTGATAAAAATTTCTAAAAAAGTTAAAAAATATAAAAAGGCTAATAAAATTGTATAGAGGGGTAAGGCGCTGATCGGGAACCGACTAAAAGTCGATTAAATTAATTAAAAATTAAACTTATTAATTTAATTAATTATTAAACCGAGTTAATTAGGTATAAAGGATAATTAATTTAATTAAGCCTAATATTATAATATATATAAAAAAACCTTCATAGTTAGTTTATATTTTATCTGAAAATATTATTCACAGAATAAATATTTTAAGACTCAATTTATCTATAGACTTATAACGGCCTTTAATTAATATCTCCAGTTTTATAGTATTTTTCAATATTAATTTTAAAACTTTTTTTACGTCGTAAGACCTTCTTTATCCTATTATATATATATAAGGATATATTAATCCTCTTAAGTAAATTGTATTTTTACGTTTTTAATCGTAATATATATTACGGGCGTAATTTATATTATTTATTACGATATATACTTAATATAGTTTATATTATAATTAATAACTTAAATTATTTTTTAATAAATAATATAATATACTCTTAATATTTACCTTTAACTTTTTAGGCTTTAATTTTTACCTCCTTTATTCTTGGTTCCCTTAAGATAATATTATATTTACCGGAAAAAAACTTTAATTGTTTTTTTTTCCGTTTTAATTTTTAAGTTTTAATTTCTTTACTTATTTATTTCCTTATAGTTTTTTTTTTTTTTTACTTATTCTTTTTATTTCCTTCCTTTTATAGTAAAAGAAATTGGATTTATTTTATAATATTTAATACCGTTATTATCCTTTACTTTAATCGTTATATTAAAAATATTCCTTAAAAGCCTCTTTATTTATATATTTTCCTTTAAACCTTTACCCTCTTATTATATATAACGATAATATAGTCGGTCGATACTATAAAACCCATAAGTTACCGTTAATTATTAAAAAAATTTAATTAAAACCGATAGTTAAATCTATAAATATTAATATAAATATTTTTAATAAGGGATTAAAATCTGAAAATAATTATTATTCTATACTTTTCGACTTTAAAAATACTTATATATTATTTAAAAAAGTATTAAAGACGTACCTAAGATCTATAAGAAATAAATATATTTTATATAATAAAAGCCTATTAAGGCTGGATATATATTATTCCGGGGCCGGACGTATATATTATAGGCCTTATTTATTATATATATTATTCCTTAGCTTTAATATCCTTAATTATAAAAACCCTTATAATACGCTCTGAGTACGGCCTTAATATTATATTAAAGCTCCCTCGAAACCTAGCGAGGTAAAATAACGGGGCATATGCGGTAGCGCGGCTCGTTGCAAGGTACGCACGTCGCAATACTGCACTACCATAAATACTTCACTTCTTCACCTTGAACCCGAACCCTTCAGCCTACGCTAGGCGCGGAGCATCCTGACACCCTCGGCTCGATGCAGAGTCTCGCCATCATCTACAGCAAGGTGGGTCGAGGACAGGAGGCGCTGCAGCTGGCGGAGTAGGTGCTGGAAGTATAGAAGAGGACGCTAAGCGCGGAGCATCCTGACACCCTCGCTTCAATCGATATACTCTCGTATTTTTCGAGAAACCCACGGCTAAATATATTTATTAAAGGACGTTATATCTATAAGGACGGTTGTAATTAAACGTAATAAGTCTATAGATAAATTAAGTCTGGGTTCTTTTTTAGAACCTTTTTTAAACGAAAAAGGACCTAGAATTTAAATAAAAAACTTAAAAATAAAGAAAAAAAGGGAAGGATTAAAATTGATTTTTAATAAATTAAGTATTATCTTAAAAAGGCCGAGAAGAGCTTAGAGAGCCAGAATTAAATAATTAATAATAATATAAACTACTTTAAGTATATTGTTGAAATTGAGAGGTGTAAGTTGCTTGATTATTACTATGTACAAAGTGAGACTATGTACAAGGCTATAATGCCGCTATCCCACTTGGGTTTAGTACGTCCGCCTTATTTAATCTGATCCGCGTTACGTAATCTCTTAAGTGGCGATCCTATATATTTAATACTTCCCTTCGAACTTTATATATAGCCCGTAAATCTTATTTACTAAATAGTTCTTTTATAACCTTAACGTTATATCCTTTTATATAAAAGTCTAATTACCGCGTTTACTAAGTAGTTCCCCTAATTGTTAAGTGGTTAACTCCTTTATATAGTTACCATTTATTTATTACTTATTACCCGGCTTATTATTAGGTTTACCGTCGGTAAGCATATGGTCCCTGGACTATCGATATAGTGGCTCCTTAAGGCTTAAAGCCCGTCTAAATTACATAAAGGTCTTAATAAATAAGGCCTTTATTAACCCGTTAACTACCTATTCTATAATATAAATATACTTAAGATTAACGGTATTAACCTTAAGTTATTCCCGTAATCAGTATAATTAAATACTTATATGCTTTATCCTTGCGTAATATACCGGGTTTTTAATTAGTGCGATAGCCCCTTAATTATCATTATAGATCGTAATAATAAATATATATCCAGATTTATTAAGTTATATTTACCTTAATAAGTCCTTTAACTAAATAGCTTCCTTAATAGCCTACGTTTATCCCGTATATTTGGCTTTATAAATAAATAACGTTACGGTTAATTGCCTTTTTAAAAATTAGTAAATCGGTATACTCCTTACGTTAAAGAGGTAGTTTAAAGTTAACCTACGGATAGAGTCAGCTGTAAAATCAGAGTTAATATATTTACTAAGAGCCTTAAGCTTGCCCTTATATATTAACTAGAAATACATAATGGTCTATAAATAATATATAATTTACCTTATATATAGCCAGTATTAATAAGACGGATTTACAGAATACCGGTTAATAACTATTACTATATAGGTTATATCCGGTTATATACTTAATATAATATGTTGAAGTTGAGAGGTGTAAGTTGCTTAATTATTACTATGTACAAAGTGAGACTATGTATAAGGCCATATGCCGCTATCCCACTCGGGTTTAGCACGTCCGTTTTATCTAATTTAATCTGCGTTACGTAATCTCCCAAGTAACGATCTTATATATTTAATATTCCTTTTCGAACTTTATATATAGCCCGTAAATTTTACTTATTAAACAGCTCCTTTATAGCCTTAACGTTATATCCTTTTATATAAAAGTCTAATTATTATATTTACTAAGTAATTCCTTTAATTATTATATAATTAACTTCCTTAATTATTAAGTGGCTAGCTCCCCTAATTATTAAGTAGCTAGCTCCCCTATATAATTATTACTTACTTATTACTTATTACCCGGCTTATTATTAGGTCCGCCGTCGGTAAATATGCGGTCTTTAGATTATTAATATAATAGCTCTTTAAGGCTTAACGCCCGTTTAAATTATATAAAGGTCTTAATAAATAGGGCCTTTATTAACCCGTTAACTACCTACTTTATAATATAAATATACTTAAGATTAACGGTATTAACCTTAAGTTATTCCCGCAGTTAATATAGTTGGATGCTTATATACTTTATCCTTACGTAATATACCGGGTTTTTAACCAGTATAATAGCCTTTTAATTATTATTATAAATCGTAATAATAAATATATATCTAGATTTATCGGATTATATTTACCTTAATAAGTCCTTTAATTAGATAGCTTCCTTAATAATTTACGTTTATCCCGTATATTTAATTTTATAGGTAAATAACGTTATAATTGGTTACTTTTTTAAAGATTAATAAATCGGTATACTCTTTACGTTAAAAAGGTAATTTAAAGTTAACTTACGGGTAGAATCGGCCGTAAAATCGGAATTAATATATTTATTAAAAACTTTAAGCTTACCTTTATATATTAATTAAAAATATATAATAATCCGTAAATAATATATAATTTACTTTATATATAGTTAATATTAATAAAACGGATTTACGGAATATTAATTAATAATTATTATCGTATAAATTATATCCGGTTATATATTAAATATAATATATATTAATAAACTTACGGCCAATTAATATTATTATCTAAACTCCGGCTTTATTTAATAGCCCTTAAGTAACGGTTCCGGTTTAAAATCGACTTATATAAGTATATATATCGGGTAAGCTTTTTATTAACCGTAATTTTATATTACCCTTTTAATATAGGCTTTTTAATTAAAACGGATTATTCGGTTTTATTAATCTTAAGTAATAATAATACTTAAATAATAACTTATTAAATTTAAATTAAATATACGGAATTCCTAATTAAGTATAATCTTTAAGTCCTAAATCCCTTACTTGGACGGATTAATTACTAAGACGTTATTTATATATACGGCTATAATTATACCGGTTTTAAAATAAAGGAATATATAATAATCCGTATAGATAAATTTAAAACCCTATATAGCTATAAACTCCTAGAAACGATTATATTATAATCGTAATAATTATTTTAATTTATATAAGTTTTTTTTAAGCTTATAATAGAGCTTTTTACCGTTTTTACCGGTCTTTTTTTATCCTTTTAATTATTTTACATATATTTCTTCTTTAATAAGACCGTAAAGGAATATTATTTTAACGTTTATTTACTTTAAATCTTAATTATTAACCGCTATAAGGGTAAAAAGAACCTTATAGCTTATAGGTTTTATTACCGAGGTAAACGTTTTATTATAATTAATACCTTTACGTTATTTAAAGTTATATATTACCTATTAAGCCTTATAATAAATCATATTATTATTAACTCTATATTTAAGGGTATAAACCTACCGTCCTCGTAATATTATTACGCCGGCGGGGATTTAATTCCGCGTAATTAAGATTTAAGTATCGTTTTCTTTAAAAGAATTATATTTATTACCTTTTGTTAACTTTTAATTTATCCGGGTATATTTATTTATTATAATTTCTTTATAGGTTTTAAGCTTAATAAGTTCCGGGATCGTCTTAAGGGATATTAAGGTTAAAGGGTATAACGGTTTATCCTTATTACGGATTAATAAAACCGAAAAAAAAAATTAATTTAATAATATATTACGCGGTTTATCCGGAAATATAAAACCGGGGTTATTTTTAATTAGGTTCTTAATTTATTGTTTTTATTTTTAATTATAATTAATCTTTAAATCTTTAGCCGTTAAGCTTAAGGGGTCCGGTAAAGCTATCCGTTAAATAAGGACTATAGTCGGATATATAGGTTACTCGGTAAGGGTAAAGTTTATATTAATAATATTCGTTTTAATTAAACCGTAATTCTTAAACTTCTCCTTTAAATTAAGGTTTTATTAAGGTTTTTTTACCTTCTTAAGCTCCTGGATTCAGTTAATAAACTCTTTATAATCCGAGTTATTTAACGGTATTACCCGTCTTTCCTCGATATATATATTATATATATTCTTTATTATAAGGTTAAACCGTTTTACCCGTAAATTAATTACCTTAAAGTATTTATTAATCTTTTTATTAAAACCTATTAGGATATACGGTTTCAACCTATTATTAAGCTTAACCCGGTAATCTATAGTTCTTACGTATATAATTAACCTTAAAGTCCGTATATAAAATATGTCCGGTTTCTTATTATATTAAACTTAATATAATATTACCTTTTTAAGCCGTATATATAATATCCGTATAATTATATAATTTATTATTTAAATTAACTCCGGTTAAAAGCTTTTAAGTATATCTTTTATTATCCGTATAATCCTGGTCTTCTTACCAATTTTCCGGTTAATTTTTTTATTAAGTAGATTTTATTTAAAGCTTTTACGTATTATTACCTTAAAGATAATTCTATATTATTTTAAGTAATTTAAGAAGGCCTTAAACATATACTTACCCCCGCTGTCGGCCTAAAGGCGTTTAATCTTTTAATCCGGGGGTTATTTATACCTAATTTTAAACTCTTTAAACCGTTAAACCACGTCCGATTTATATATTAACGGGTAAACCTCTAATATTATAGTCTTATTATTACGGAAGGTTATATAATACGTTATTCCGTTATATCCTTAAGGATTAATTATCCCTAAAAGGTCCGTATAAATAAGCTTTAACGGGTTTTTTATAGGTTTAAAATATCCTTTATATGGTTAAAAGTATAACCGTCCGATAGTATAATACGTATAATAAGCGTTTTTAGCTTTATTATTATTATAGCGTTTACGTTTAAGATCCATCTTAGTTAATACGTCCGTTAATTAGAATAATTTTTAAGCTCCGAGGTAACTTATATATATATATTAGGTAAGTATAATTAAAGGTACGTTAAACGCCGTTATAATAAGGGTAAGTTCTTATAAATCGATTATAAATAGGCCGTTTTACCTGCTATAAGTAAGCTTTTTCTGACCATATATTACCGTCCGGACCGTCCGCGTCATATTAAGTTAAGCCTTATAATCCAGAAGTTACGTTTTAAATATAAGATTAACTAAGTTTACCGGGGAATATATTATATCCGTAAATTTTATTTCAACGGGCTTACTATCCACCCTATATATTATATAAATAATACCTATACCCCCTATATAATTTATTCTTATTAACCCGGGCCTTAAAGACGAGGATTAATAGGGTCTTAACTCCCCCCGAAAGAATCTCCTTTTATGAAAAATATATTAATTATAATTATTATCGAGGATTACCAGCTTCTATAGATTTATTAAGGTAACCGATATTATTATCGTTAATTATTATATATACGTTAATAAGTAAGAGTCTGTTATTAAAAGGTTTATAAACGTAATAATCTCCTTAATAGTTTTAAGCTTTTTAATACGGAACTTTATAGGCTTCTTTTTAAGGTAAAGGTTTTAGTATTTATCCTTAATATACTTATTATTGCGTTTTTTCTAGGTATAATATTAATAAATAGGCTTTTCCTGGGTTTTATTAAAAGTCCTTTTATTATAACCCTTTAACGTATCCTTATAGGCCTATATTAAGACGTTTGATTACTAAATGGCCGCCCGAGCTTCCTTATTACGGGCCTTTTATATAATATCATAAAATTTAAGGGTACTTAAGCCTTATTATACCGCCGTTTAAGTAAGTACCGAGTATTACGTCTACCACGACTCCCCTAGTCTATTTAAGAATATTTAGATAATAAAATAATCCGGGATAATTAAGGAATTATTAATTGCTTTAATCTCAGTATAGACTTTCTAATGGCGGTTATTATACTTATCGATTATTATATCCGGGGTTTTTTATAGACTTATAAGCTCTTAAGTAAACTTTATATATAGACCGGACTTTTAAGGTTTATATTAATCCTTAAGTTTTTCTTAGATCGTATTAAGGCTTTCTATAATATCGATTAAATACTTAATATTAATACCGTAACGATTCTTTAAGGCTATATATACCTTAAAGGTATCTCTTTCCTTTAATTTTTAAAGGTTATTAATTATTATTTAATCCTTTATTTATTAGCTTTACGATATTTACTGCCGTTAATCTATTAATAAAGGGATTAAGCTTAAAGAAAACCTTCCTATAGTAAAGTTTTTCTTAATTATTATCCTTAATAAAGTATACGGAAAATAATATTAATAAGATATTAATTATACTATAATTACTAATAGTATTTAAGTTTAACAACGTCCAGTATATTAAAGACTTATTATTTAAGGATAAAGGGTAACTTACGTTAAATGACGGTATTTAATTCTTAATATTTATATTTAGCCTAAAGATAATAATATTTAATAAATTAATTAAGGGTTCCTTAAACGCTTTTAAGCTAAAATTATCGTATAATTTCAGCGTTTACGGTAATGAATAATCCTGGTCTTTAACTTAGTTTTTATTAGTTAGATTAAGATAATCTTCCTTTCTTAAGTCTTTAAGTATAAAGGGAAAAAGGGTACTTCATATATAACGATATTATTAAATAATAGGGTTTAAGTACTATATTTTATACGGGATTATTATATAATCTAAAGTAATAAACAATATAAAGCCTTATTAATTAAAGTATTCTTTATTTTAATTAAGATTAAAATGAAACTTTATAATATATT
Organism: Niebla homalea; assembly: GCA_019925105.1. Classification (NCBI taxonomy): domain Eukaryota; kingdom Fungi; phylum Ascomycota; class Lecanoromycetes; order Lecanorales; family Ramalinaceae; genus Niebla; species Niebla homalea. The sequence continues at coordinate 171,448 of JAHGAU010000039.1, read as the reverse complement.
ATAATACTATATATATACCCTTAAGATTACTACCTTTTTTTATTTAAAGGCTTTTAATCTTTATAATTAAAGCGTTTAAGCTTATCTTAATTATTTTACCTTAACTTAAAGACTTTAATTTCTATAATCTATAATAAATAAGCTTATCCTAAGTTTAATTATTTATTAAAGAATTCTATAGCTGGTTTTTAACCCCCCTTTTTTAAGGATCAATCCTTATTCTGGGAGGTTTAACCGTTAACCACCTATTCCGTCCCGTATTTACTTTCTGAAATTAAGTTAAAGTAAGTGATTTTAAGCCGTAATACGTTTAAATCCGAGTAATCTATTTTTAATTAATCTTAAAAAAACTCGATTTTAATATAGTCTTTAAGGCTTTAAACTTAATAAAGTTCTATAATATATTTAATATTTATTTAACGTCTTAAATTTCCTATTTAAACCCCGGTTAAGGCTTTACGTATATATATTAACCTTAAGGGCTTTATATCTTGGCTTTATTAACTTAATACCGGCTTAACTCTCCGGCGTATAAACGTTTACGGCCCTTAATAGGGCTAAGAAATAACGGTTTATATATTCTTATTAATAAAACGTCCTCCTTTCTTAATTTAAAAATATAAATAATTAAATAAGCTTCTTTATTTATAACCGTAATATTATACGCTTAATTAAATCGATTTTTAATAATATAGCTTATATACAGGTATCGTTTACGGGTATATCTTATATTATAAGTTTATTACCGTTTATAGGCCAAATTAAATATTAAGAAGATATTATTTAAGTACTTAAATACGTAGTCTGGGCTTATAACCTATTAAAGTTAAAAGGTATAAGTTATTTAATTATTACTATATATAAAGTGAGACTATATATAAGGTTATATACCGCTATCCTATTCGGGTTTAGTACGTCCGCCTTATTTAATCTGATCCGCGTTACGTGATCTCCTAAGTGGCGATCCTGCACATTCAACAAAACGCGTAACGTAATATTACCGATACCGTATAAACTATATTAAGCTTAATATTTATTATAATATATATAAATAAGCTAATAACGGATTGGTATTTAAGTTAAAATTACTTTAAGGCGGTATACTCCTTATTAACCGGCTTAAGACGGGCATTTATATTTATAGGGATAATTATACCGTTACCCTTAAAGAGAAAATTATTATATATATTGAATTAAGTAAGGACTTATTTAACGTAACTTTCTTAATTAAGAGTTAAGGTTCGATTTTATCAATTATAAGTAATACTTATACTTAAGTATTAACTATATAAGCCTAAATCGGATATCTTAAACTTCTTATTTAATTAAGCCTTTAAGTTGGTAATAACCCGTTTATTAACTTTTATTATTAAGATATTATTAATATATATAATAACGATAATATTAATATCCGGGTTTAAGAATACGCTATAATCTTTATTAATATAATAATAACTAAATTTCTTAAGGAATATAAAGAGGTATTAATATTAAATCCGGGGTAATTATTTAAGCTTATAAAAAGTTTTATTTAATAAATAAATCCGTTTTAAGTTATTATTAAAGCCCGTAAGTTAATAAATATAAATCTTTTTAAGGATATTATTATAAAAGAATATTATTTTAACGTTTATTTACTTAATCTCTAGGTTATATATAACCGTTATAGTAAAAAGGGCTTTATAACTTATAGGCTTAATAACCGTTATAAAGGTATTGAAGAAATTTAAGTTTTCCTTTTATTAAAAGTTACGGATTATCCATTTGGCTTTATACCGGGTAATATTATCGTCTAATTTATATTTATATTTATAAATTTATTTATTATTTAATACGTTAATACCGGGAGGTAAATCTATTAAGATTTAGGTTTTATTCTTTTTTAAAGATTTAACTTTATTTTTTATAATAAGCTTTTACTTTATCTTACGGTATATATCCTTTACGGCTTATATATAAATCATAAGCTCGGTATAATCCATAGGGATTACGGCTATAAGATATATAAGTATTAATTAAGAACCGGCGGCTTAATAATTAAAATCCCGGTTATATTAATAGCTTAAAGGTTATATTTTGGTTATATAAGCTTAAGTAAATAAATCTAAAGATTTAATAAATTCTCTTAAAGATAAATAATAGTATAAAATTAAATTATAAAGATTAAATAAGCTTAAATCCAAGTCTATAAAGATATATATACCCGGAGATTCCTTTATAATATTATTATTAAGGGTAAATAAGGATAATATAAATAAGTTTTTTTTATTAATATTTTCCTTAACGATTATAAATTTTAAGGTTATATAAAGCTTAAGTTATTTATTGGATATAAGTTCGGTTATATCCTTAATAATAATATTATCGGTTTTATCCATAACATCTATAATATAAAAGCCTTATATAATAATAATAACCGGCTTATTATCTATATTTTTATTATTATTAAGACGTATCCGTTTTAATAATAACTGGAAATCTATAATAATTGTCTCTTTCTATTTTAGTATTAAGTAATAAACCGGTAAAAGGTTATTAGCCTTACGTTTAAACTAAACGGCTTTATTCTTTAACCATTTAACGTAATTATAGCGTTAAACCCGGCTATTTAGTATAAGCATTTTATAAACGTAATAGCCCTTAAAGCCGATAAAATATCTTTTAACGGCCTTAATTTAAAATTTTATTTAGTTTATACCCGGAAGCTTACGTTTTTAATATATACCGCGTCGTTTAACCCTCTTAATAAAAGATTAATCGGATTTCCCGAGATTTATAACTTAATTTAGTACGTTATAAATACTTATAAGTATTATATTATATATAAAGGCCGCTATAATAATAAGTTTAATAATAAGAATACGCGGTAAGTTATTATTTAATAATATTATATAAACCCGGGTAATCAGGATTTAACTTATTTATTTAAAAATACCGTTTTATTAAGGGTTATAAAGTACCGTAAATTCTTATTAAATCCTTTTAATATACCGCCAGTTATTAAATTAGAAGCCATTATATATATTATTATTATTAATATATAAACGGCAGATAAAGTAGTTTAAATAATAGATTCTCTTTATATAGCCTTAAAAGGCCTTAAGAACCGTTTTATATAAAGAATTTAATAATAAAATTATATAAATAACCTTAATAACGTCTTTAATAAAGGTAACGACTTATTTATAATCGGTTTTTATATTATTAATAAAGTTAATTAAGTCGGAATAAATAAGTTTATTTTAATAAGTATTAAGCTTAATATAACCCTTATTCGGCTTAAACTTTATTTATATCTCCGTATAAATAACGTACTTATAATCCCTTAATAAATTTAATAAGTTAAAGAGGTCAATATTAATTACCGTTTCCGGTAAAAACTTAATATTTTACTCCCCTATATACCTTGTTACCTTATATTAATATTTTAAGGCTTCTTAATTTACGGGAGTAATATATAGGGTTACGGGTATTAAATTATTAATAACTTTAATATCGACTTTAAGGAGGTAAAGGGCTATCGGTAAAAGTTTTATAAAGATACCGTTACGGCCGATAAATATATTTAAATCCTTTAAATCGTTATTTTATTTAAGGGGATAATTAATTCGTTATAATTATTTAAGGCTAATAAAATTAAAGGTATTATTAAGGATAAAAAAAACGTTATAAATAATTAAATTATAAACGTTTTTATTAAATTAATATAGGATTTTAATAACTTTAATATAGATAATATTCCTCCCCCCGGAAAAGTTTTTAATAATAATAAGCTTAAGGAAAAGCTTCCTACGGATAAAGATATGGCTATTATTAACGATATAATTCGTATAATCGGTATTAAAAATATAGGTAATAAAAATAAATATATTTATAGTTAAATATGCCTGGTAATCCCGGTAAATAACGGGCGGTAAAGCCGGTATAATAACGGTAACGTATATAAAGGCCAGGTTTATTAAGGCCTTAGCCCCTAAAGGGGCTTTATATTCCTTATCTTTAAACTTATTATTGCCCTTATTATTGCCTTTATTACCGTTATTACCGCCGTTACCGTAACGCCGGCGTTTTTAATCGTTACCGGTACTTATATTATTATTATTATTATTATTACGGCGTTTATTATTATTATTATAGGTTAATTTATTATATCCGTAAAATAAACGATAGTTAATAACGATATAAAAACGTCTTTTTTATAGAACTTTAATATAATAACCTTAACGGATATTAAATTGCGGAAAAATGCGGAGCGGAATAAAGTTATTTAAGCGGATATTATCCCGGAAGCGTAAATCAATAATAATAACTATAAAGGTTATAATATTAAATATAAACGTTTTATTTAAGGCTTTATATTAAAGAAACCGGTTAATAATATAAATAAGTACGTATTTTAAAACGTTAATATTATTATCGGTTATTTAAAATGGTTTATATTTATTATTATATTAATTAATATAGGCTTTATATTCCGGACTAAAGCTTTTATAAAATTATTAAATAAGTACATTATTATTAATAATTATTATACCTTAAAAATTCTATAATTTATTAAAAAGATCTTAATATTTATTATAATACTTATTTGGATCTAAGTATTAATTAAGGGTAAAAAAAGTGAAACGTTTAAAGGTTAACGCAAAATAACTTAAGCCCTTAAGTTAATACCGAATACAGAGGGTATTTTATATTATTTTAGTATTCTTAATATTCTTAATAATATATTAATTAATTTCCTTAATCCTTATACGGATTACGGTATAAATTATAAAGTGCCCTTAATCGTAAGTATCTTAAGTTTTTATAAACTTATTACCTTTAAGAACTTTAATTTTAATAAAGCGTAAACTAAAATCTATAATTTAATAGTTAAGCCGGGTAAGCTTAAGTTTCTTATTTATTTTACGTTTTTATATAATATATTTAAGGTTATCCTTAAGCTTAATAACCTTATTAAAAATACCGGTAATCTTAAAAAGGTTGGATATAATAATAATAATAATAATAATAATAATAATAATAATAATAATAATAATTTAACTTAAAAATTAAAGAAATTTATATCGTTAAAAAGCAACAGGATTATAATTAATAATATTAAGCCCTTAAATAAGGATAACTTAAATAATAATAATAATAAATAATATTCTGGATTATTATCCTTTAAAATTATAACTTTCTTAAATAATATACGTATAAAACGGAACGTTTTATAAAGTAAATAATAACGGGCCCGGAGTTTCTTCTTACTTAATAAGAATTATAATTTAAAAACTTATAATAAATAATAGAGCTTCTTAATCTTAACGGATTATTTAAGGCGTAAACCTTATAAAATATATATAATACGCCGGGTAAAGGAACGTTATTTAAGGATAAATAGTTTAATTTTAGGCTAAAGTAATAAAACGTATAGATTAAAATAATCGATATATTCTTAATAATTTTAATAATAATAAAAATCTTGGTAAAAAGCCCCTAGAAATAAAGCTATAATTAATTTAAGTTTTAATAATTTTAATAAAGAAAAAAAAGCTTTAAAAGTAAATATTTTACTTCTTTTTATATTTAAACTTTAATACGGTAATTAAAATGAACTTTAATATAAGGTTAAAATAATAATAACTTAAATTAAGTAATTAACTTAATTAAGAAGTTAAATATACGTAATAATAGGCTTTATAAGCTGCTTTAATTGCTTTAATAATAAATAAACGTTTCCTTTTATTCTTTAAAGGTATTAACGCGTTTATTAGGGATCCGTTAATTTAACGGCTTTATAAGTATTATTATACCTTTATAACGTACGCGTAAATCGGTATATAAGGTTAATATACCTTACGGTCTATATATAAATAATAGTTTTAAGCTGGGTAACGTTTTAACCTTCTTATTTTTTCGTTTTAACCTCCTTATTTTCAGGTGGTTAAGGCTTAAATTAATAGGACTATTAAGTAACTATAATAGTTATAATAATAATAAGAGCCGTTACGATATTAATAAAGCGATGGTACGGCTCTTAAGGTATTTAAGTTGTTATTATTAAGGCTTATTAATTATTAAACGCAATAATAAGCATATAAGCCGGGCTTATAACCTGTTAAAGTAATAAGGTATAACTTACTTAATTAAGTACTATATAAGGTGCTAAGCGATACCTATCTATAAGAAGTCTAGGAAGTAGGCTAGTCCCCTTTTGGTAATAGCCGAGGTCTTTGCCTTCTGCACTTCTGACATATAATAAAGGTTAATTCTTATAGATTAATTATAAATAAACCGTTCTATTTATTATAAATAAGCTTTTTTTAATTATACGTTACCGTCCGGACCGTCCGCGTTATACTAAGCTAAACCCTATAATCCAGAAGTTACGTTTTAGATACGAAATTAATTAAGTTCGCCGGAAAATATACTATATCCGTAAATTTTACCTTAACGGGCTTATTATCCACCCTATATATTATATAAGTAATACTTATACCCTTTATATAACTCATTTTTATTAACCCGGGCCTTAAAGACGAGGATTAATAAGGTTTTAATTCCTTTTAAAAGAATCTTTTTTTATAAAAAATATATTAATTATAGTTATTATTGAAAATTACCAGCTTCTATAAATCTATTAAAATAGCCGATATTATCGTTATTAATTATTATATATACGTTAATAAGTAAGAATTTATTATTAAAAGGTTTATAAGCATGGTAGTTTCCTTAATAATTTTAGGTTTCTTAATACGGAACTTTATGGGTTTTTTTTCAGGGTAAAAGTCTTAATATTTGTCCTTAATATATTTATTATTATACCCCTTCTGGGTATAATATTAACAGATAAACTTTTCCCGGGTTTTATTAAAAGTCCTTTTATTATAACCCTTTAACATATCTTTATAAGTTTATATCGAAACGTTTAATTACTGGATGGCCGCCTAAGCTTCCTTATTACGGGCTTTTTATATAATATCGTGAAATTTAAGGGTACTTAAACCTTATTATACCGCCGTTTAAGCAAGTACCGAGTACCACGTTTATTATAATTCCTTTAATTTATTTAAGAATATCTAAATAATAAAATAGTCCGGAATAATTAAAAAACTATTAATCATTTTAATCTCAATATAAACTTTTTAATAACGGTTATTATATTTATTAATTATTATATTTAAAGTCTTTTATAAACTTATAAGCTCTTAAATAAACTTTATATATAAATCGGACCCTTAAAACTTATATTAATCCTTAAGTTTTTCTTAAATTATATCCGGGCTTTTTATGGTATTAACTAGATATTTAATATTAATACCGTAACGATTCTTTAAAGCTATATATATTTTAAGGGTATTTTTTTCCTTTAATTTTTAAAGATTATTAATCGTTATTTAATCCTTTATTTATTAACTTTACGATATTTATTACTATTAATTTATTAATAAAGGGATCAAGCTTAAAGGAAACCCCTTTATAATAAAGTCTTTTTTAATCGTTATTTTTAATAAAGTATACGGAAGATAATATTAATAAAATATTAATTATATTATGATTATTAATAATATCTAAGTTTAACGACGTTTAATATATTAAAGATTTACTATTTAAGGGTAAAAAGTAATTTACGTTAAACGATAATATTTAATTCTTAATATTTATATTTAGCTTAAAGATAATAATATTTAATAAGTTAATTAAGGGTTCCTTAAATGCTTTTAAGCTAAAGTTATTATATGACTTTAGCGTTTACGGTAATAAGTAATTCCGGTCTTTAACTTAATCTTTATTAATTAAATTAAGACGGTCTTTTTTTCTTAAGTTTTTAAGTATAAAAGGAAAAAGGGTATTTCATATATAACGATACCACCGAATAATAGGGTTTAAGTGCTATACTTTATATAGGATTATTATATAATTTAAAGTAATAAATAATATAAAGCCTTATTAATTAAAATATTCTTTATTTTAATTAAGATTAAAACGAAACTTTATAATATATTATAACGTTATATATATACCCTTAAGATTATTATCCTTTTTTACTTAAAGGCTTTTAATCTCTATAATTAAAGCGTTTAAATTTATTTTAATTATTTTATTTTAATTTAAAGACTTTAATCTTTATAATCCGTAATAAGTAAGTTTATCTTAAGTTTAATTATTTATTAAAGAATTCTATAATTGGTTCTTAATCCCCCTTTTTTAAAGATTAATCCTTATTTTAAGAGGTTTAGCCGTTAACCACTTATTCCGTCCCGTATTTACTCTTTAAAATTAAGTTAAAGCGAGTAATTTCAGGCCGTAATATACTTAAATCCGAGTAATCTATTTTTAATTAATCTTAAAAAAATTTAATTTTAATATAATCTTTAAAACTCTGGACTCGGTAAAGTTTTATAATATATTTAATATTTATTTAACGTTTTAAATTTTTTACTTAAACCCCGGTTAAGGCTTTACGTATATATATTAACCTTAAGGGCTTTACGTTTTAACTTTATTAGTTCGGCGCCGGCTTAATTTTCCGGCGTATAAGCGTTTACGGCCCTTAATAGGGCTAAAAAATAACGGTTTATATATTTTTATTAATAAAACGTCCTCCCCTCTTAATTTAAGAATATAGGTAATTAAGTAAGCTTCTCTGTTTATAGCCGTAATGTTATACGCCTAGCTAGGTTGATTTTTAATAATATAGCCTGCGTACAGGTATCATTTACGGGTATATCTTATATTATAAGTTTATTACCGTTTATAAGTTAAATTAAACATTAAAAAGACGTTATCTAAGCATTTAAACGTATAGTCCGGGCTTATAACCTGTTGAAGTTAAAAGGTATAAATTACTTAATTATTATTATATATAAAGTAAAACTATATATAAAACTATATGCCGCTATCCTACTCGGGTTTAGTACGTCCGCCTTATTTAATCTGATCCGCGTTACGTAATCTCCCAAGTGGCGATCCTGCACATTCAATATAATATATATTAATAAGTCTACGGCCGATTAATATTATTATTTAAACTCCGGTTTTACTTAATAACCCTTAAGTAACGGTTCCGGCTTAAAATTAACTTATATAAGTATATATATTAGGTAAGCTTCTTATTAGCCGTAATCTTATATTACCCTTTTAATATAAACTTCCTGGTTAAGACGGATTATTCGGTTTTATCGGTTCCGAATAATAATAATATTTAAATAATAGCTTATTAAACTTAGGTTAAATATACGGAATTCCTGGTTAAGTACGGCCTTTAAGTCTTAAATCCCTTATTTAAACGGATTAATTATTAGGACGTTATTTATATATATAGCTACGATCATACCGGTTTTGGGGTAAAGGAATACGTAGTAGTTCATATAGATAGGTTTAAAACCCTATATAGCTATAAACTCCCAAAAATGATTATATTATAATTACGGTAATTACTTTAATTTATATAGGCCCTTTCTAAGCTTATAATAGAGCTTTTTACCGTCCTTACCGGTTTTTTCTTATCCTTTTAGCTATTTTACGTATATTTTTTCCTTAATAAGACCGTAAAGGAACGTTATTTTAACGTTTATTTGCTTTAAATCTTAATCGTTAATCGTTACGAGGGCAAAAAGAACCTTATAGCTTATAAGTTTTACTATTAAGGTAAACGTCTTATTATAGTCGATACCTTTACGTTATTTAAAGTTACGTATTACTTACCGGGCTTTATAATGAATTATACTATTATTAACTCTACGTTTAAGGATATAAACCCACCGTCCTTATAGTATTATTACGCCGGCGGGGATTTAACTCCGCGTAATTAAGACCTAGGTATCGTTTTCTTTAAGGGAACCGTGTTTATTATTTTCCGTTAACTCCCAGTTTATCCGGATATACTTATTTATTATAGTTTCTTTATAAGTTTTAGGCTTAATAAGTTCCGGGGTCGTTTTAAGGGATATTAAAGCTAAAGGGTATAATAGTTTGTCCTTATCCTAGGTTAATAAAGCCGAGAAAAAGAGTGGATTTATGTTAAGCCAGACGTATGCCTGAAGCTTGAGGGTAGTATGGTAATGTGAAATGTATATATAGCCTTAACAAATGGTATATTTAATAAGTAGACTAATTGCTAAAGAAGTAAAAGGAAAAGTGGGAAGGACAGGTGTTAAGTATTCCTGTGGCCCAGCTACGCTAGGGTCACGAGGTAAGCACTAACCCCTATGTTGTTTCCTACCATAACAGTACCTCCTCTCCTTGGTGCTTTGTCCTTAAAGCTGTAGCTCTTGACCTTAGAGCAGCTTATTAAAAACCTTTAAAAAACCCAGTGGGAAAAAAAAGGAAAAGAGTCTGCAGGCCCTACGGTGCGGGTATATAGCGTGCTCGCTTAATTCTTGGCGTTGATAGCATTAGTGTTACCCGGCAAAAGTCTCCATATTTATAAATAAGAATACTTTAAACTTATAATAATATATATACTTTCTTAAACGCGTATTTCACTTTTTTTACCGTATAATAATATTTAAGTCGTAATTAACTTACGTTCAAGTCGTATAATTATATTAAAATTATTTACTAATAATTTCCCTTAACCCGCTTAACTTCTTATTAAGCTACTTTTACGGTTATTAAACGAATTACCTATAAAATCTACTCGTACCGTATAAGTAATACTTAACGAAAAGTATTATTTACGATATACTTATTACCTTTACGAGCCCTTATATAAATTATATAATATTAAAATTGATAAAGAAGGGTTAAGATTAATAAAGTATTCCTATTATTTAACTAAAAAAACGTTATATAAAATTATATGCTTCTAACCTTAATATTTTTATGCGATATAACCGTTACGTAAATTAAACGTATATTTAAATCCTATTTAAGTTAAATACTTAAATAAATTATATATTTTTATATTACCGTTAACTTACTTTAATACTTAAAAAAAATGAAGAACAATATAAGAATATATAAACGAACTTTATTAAATACTATATAAAGTTCTTACGTTTTTTAATCGTTATGAAATTAAAGTTCTTTTATTAAAGTATTATTAAGGTATCGATATTAATTAAATATAAGCGTAATATAATTAATAATATTAGTTATATAGCTCTTATACTTAAGTAATTAATTAACTTAGGTCGCTTTATCGTAAGTATACCCTTATTGCGGCCTATACGTTACTAATTACGTTATAATTCGGGCTTAATTTACTTTAATTTCCGGATTTTAATATAAAGTTTAAGCGATTAATATATAAGAATCCCTTCTTTAAGCGTAACTTATCCGTTATAAACGCCGGTAAATCACCCGTATAATATAATCCTACTTTATTAATGTTTTATCCGTTTCTAACGTTTATTTTATAGACCTTATATTCATTAATTAACTTTAAGTTTTCTTTAGTATTTTCCGTTATTCTTCCGGTAAACTTATTATAGCCCGATTTCCTTATATTACGTCGGACCCCCTACGGCCCCTTAACGGGTTATAAGCGTTCGTACTTAAAAGCATTAACGAACCTTTAATTATAAGCCGTTTTATAAGGCAATAACTTCTTAAATATACTTATTCCGCGTTATATAGTATTATAAACTACTTAATTAATTAAAGTACGTTTTTACCGTAAAGAAATTATGGGTTTAAGTGCTGGTTCTCGTATAAGGTCTGAATAAATAGTGGGTAAATCGTAATAGGGGAGTATGGAGGATAATAAGTTTAAAGGATTACGAGTTAATAATATTTAATATACGTATATAGGTAGTAATACTTTTATACTCATATTGGGGCTTATCCCTATAATGAAATTAAATGCCTTATATTTAAGCTATACGTTATATACCTTATACCGTAACTACTTATACTTCTTATTAAATATACTTTATAACTCCTTTATATACTTTAAATTCTTTGCTGGAATTTACTTATTATAAATAACTGGAAACCCTTTTTATTTAATCTTATAGTATAATTCCTTATTAATCTCGTTACGGTTAAATAATCTTTTAATCTCCTATTCTAATTTATTATCGATAAAATCCGGTAATAAATAATTATTTTTAGCCTTAGGTTATTTCTTATACGGTTTAAGTAAAAATACGTAAAATACATTATATATCCTATAAATAAGTAATAGAAGTGCCTAAGTCCACATACTCACATATAGATCTATACATCCCTGAGCTTAAGGTAAGTACTTTACGGAGACTAAGCGATATATTTAATATTTAATTAACTTAAGAACCGTAAACGGGCCGATAAATTTATATAAGAGTTTTTTATTTAATCGCTTTTACTTAATGTTTTTTATAGATAATATAATTATATTTTTAATTTTATACTTTTAGGCCTTATATTTACGGTTATAAAACTTTATTTCCGCTTCTTTAATATATTATTAATATTTTATTATATCGTTTTAAACCGTTAATAACTCCTTAATTCTTTTAATTACGGCCGGGACTTTTATCTTATTTAACTTATTATCGATCCGCTCTTAAAACGTTAAAAAGTACTTTATTAAGGCTTCCGATAAAAGCTTATTAATTATAATATTATTACTTATAAAATAAATAAAGTTTATAATCTTTAATATTAAAGCTTAATTATTTTAATTTTTATAATAATATATCTTAAGGTAATACTTAAGAGTTTAATTTTACCGTTCCGTTTAATTATCCGTTTAAAAATAAAAAAAAATACTTAATTTACGGAGCATATATACCGTATTATATATTTCGGATTAATAAAAATTCGTAAAAAATAAGCCTTAATTAATTACGATACCTTTAAGAGCCCTATACTCCCAGAATATATATTAAAAGAGAAGTTTAACTAGCTTAAGAATAATAATCTTTTTAATTACGGGAAGTAATTTTAATTTCTTAATTAAACGATTAACTATAATTAAAATTATATTATATACGTAACTTTATTATTTATTAAATAATAAATTTATAATAAAATTTATAATAATTTCTTAAAAAAAATATAATAATATTAATAAATTATTTAGCTCGCTATAAAGCTTATATTTAAGAACTTTAATTCTTTAATAGATATTATATAAATTAACGTAAGATTTAATATTTATATTTATATTTTTTTAAATATAGGATTTATTAAGGACTTCCCTGGTATAATTACTTTTAAAGTATCTTGAAGCGGGATTATTATTATATTATTTTAATAACTTTTCTTATACGGCCTCTTTAATAGGGATATATAAGTACTTATTATATCTTAAAAGACCGGTTAAATCGAATATTTATTTACCGGTTCTCTTAAGTACTTTACTTATAGGCTTAACGCTTTTATAGTCCAAAATAAAGGTATCTTTAACTTAAAGCGCCTTAATAAATTCTATTATAAATTTAATCTTAGGATTATATACCGTTTTATATATTATTATAACTTAAATAACGGTATATAGAATAAACTATTTATAATTAATAATCTTAATAATAAAGTTAAGCTATTCCTTAATTACGTTATAAATACGTATAGTTTACGTATTTATAATATTACTCTTTCTTAAAGTTTAAGGGTCCCTATGCTTTATATAATATACCGATTTTAAATACGTTTCTTAAATAATATTAATTATTGAATTATAAATCGTTTCCTTTAAAAAAAGAATGATTATTAACGGTTTATATATATTATTTTTACGTTTTTATACCGCTTTATTTTAATTAATTAAGGCTTATCCGTAAATTTTTAAGATCTTTTAGAATATAAAATTAATTAAATTTTTTATAATTACCAGCTTTTCTTATAATGTAAATAATAACTTCAATATTAATATATTAATAAATACGTAATTAAATTATCAATTAAATATATTTACCGGGTTAAAAATACTTAATCGGTACTTAATAATAAAGTTAAATAAGGTTAGCTTTATTACTTATTATATTTACCTACCGTTTAAAGTAATAACCCTTATAAAACTTCTTAGGTTATTATAGTTAATTAATACCTTAATCGTATAAAAATTACCTTTAAGGTAATAATGTTATTATTTAAAAGTTATAATAATTATTAATAATTCCTAATTATAAGTTTTATAATTACGTTCCGTATCCGTTATTTTACGGGATTAAAAAGCGATAAGTTATTATTATTTATTTTAATATAATTAAGATAAAATATTTATAAGGTTAAAGTTAAACGTATTTATCTCGATTTTAATTCATAAACTTAAGTTAAAGTAACGTAAAATCAGGATATTAAAGAACGCCTTACGTAACTCTTTAAACGCCCGTTCTGCCATTAAAGGCCACGTAAACGGGCCGTACTTTATACCCTTTATATTCCCTTTTAATAGCTCCGTTAAAAGAACCGTTTTTATAAAATAATAATAAATAAAACGCTTAAAGAAATTAATAAAACTAAGGAAAACCTATATATTATAAAAGGACTTAAGCTTAAATTATAATATAATAATATTTATTTTATTTTTATTTATTATTATATTTATAATTAATATTATAAATCCCAGAAATTCTATTTTAATAATAAAAAATTTATATTTCTTAAAACTTATAAAAAACTTAAACTTTTAAAGCTATTTTAAGATCCGTTTTATATACATTAAATACTTATCTTTAATACGTAAAAAGATTAAAATATCGTTTAAATATATAACGTAAAATTTATTAATAATACCGGATAATAATTTATTAATATAAGTTTAAAAAGTTATTAATACGTTTATTAACTTAAATAATATAATTATATACTTAAAGTAATTATAATATATCCGGAATATAATTTTCTATTTATTACCCGCTTTAATCTATATACGGTAATAAGTATCCTTAAAATTAAGCTTAATAAATTTCTTTATTTTATAAAGTTAATTTAAAGTTTTATTAATTAAAGATAAAAAATAACGATTTTTAATTATTACCTTATTTAGCCTCTAGTAATCCACGTAAAAACGTAAATCCCCATCCTTCTTAAGTATAAAAAGGATCGGTAAACCCATAAAATTAATAAAATGCTATATTTACCCCTTTATTAATACTTTATTTAAATAAACTTAAAGAGTTATTAATTCCGTATTAAATAAGTTATATAAGGGTCCGTACGGCGGTTTAACAGTGGTTTTAATTACGTAATTATATCCTATATATATGGGGAGCTTACCGGCTTCTTTTATTAAAAAAATATCCGTATATTTAGATAATTCGGCTGGTAAAGACGGTCCCTTTATGGTTAAGTTACGGCCTGTATAATTCTTAATCGCTCTTAAGTTAACTTAACTCTTAAGTAATAGGTTTATAATTATTAAAGTATATATTGCCGGCTCCTTCTTTAACGTAACCGCAAAAATATATAACTTATTAATTTAAAAAACTTACTTATTAATTTTAAAACGCTACCTTTTTTCTTTAAGGTTTAATTTAATCCTTAAACTAATTAAACCTAGTATCCTTAAGGTTATTAATGGGCCCTATTTATTTATTATATATATAATAATCTTTATTATTCCCAATTACCCTTAATTATTACGTATATAAAGCTTTAATAAGTAAGTATTATAATAGAATATATTATTATTATTTATTTAAATAAGCTTTAATAAAACTATATTTTAAATATAAAATAAATTTTTCTTTATTATAAAGTTTTAATTAATTATATTAATTTCTACCCCTATATTAAGATAAATTTCTATATTCCCTTTTTTAATATTATTAAAGAATATTTAATTTTTATTAATAATAGTTTTTTCCGAGATTAATAATTATAACCCCCGTATTTTAACGGAGCTTTTATCATAAGATTAACGTTTTCCGAATTATTCTCCCTTTTTACGTATAAAGCGGATCCGATAGTTTTCCGTTTTTTCTTAAGTAACGGATAGCTTAATTTCTTATGCCCTTTTACCTAATAATAATAATACGTTATATTAAAAAGGTCCGTTTATTAACTTTATGAAAAGCCTTAATTTAACGGCCGACTTATAAAGGGTTTAAATTTTTTCCTTAAAAACTTATTCTTAATAATCTTCTTTTTACTCTTTCTTTACGAAAAATAAACGGTTATATTATTAAATTTAAAACGACTTATATATATAATAATTTTATTATATATAAAGGGAACTTTATTTAACGCTTATATTATTATATAATGTAATTACTCCTTAAATTTATAAAATAAATAAATAATTCGTTATTCTTTTATATACTTTAAAAGTTAACTTTCTAAGGATATTATTTATACGTTAAAGCTATAAACTAATTATTTTTCGTTTTATTTTAAGCTTATATATTAAAGCTAGATTTTTATTTTTTTATTAATAAAGTCTAATATTAAGGAATTTAAGAATTTAATAAATCTTTTTTAAATTAACGTAGAATTAAATTTAAATTTATACTTATAATACGCTTATAAGCCTTTAATCTTATTTTTTAAGGAAAGTAAAGCTTATACGATATAAACGTAATCCGTATTATAATTGGAGTTTAAGGAAAAAGCTATAAAGGTATCTTTAATTTACTTTTAAAACTCCTTAATATTCTTACCCTTATACTTAAAGAATATAGGGACCTTAATATAATTATAAGATTTTTTTTTTAGATTCTTAATTTAAGTTTTACCTACGGTTTATTTACGAATATCCGGTAATATAAACCTATAATTAATAACGATCGGACGAAGCGTTTTAACCCGTACCGTACGGTTTAATAATGATTTACGCGTATTTTAAGAGTTTACGGAACGAGCCTTTAATATTTATTTATTTAAATAGGTAAGCCGTTTATAAAGCTTTACCTTATAAAGCTTAATTTAATAAATTATCTTATTTAACTCCTTTTCCTTTTACGTAATAATAATACGGAGGTTTTATTCTTCCTTATTATAATATACGTTTATAAAGGACATTTATTTTAAAGGAGGGAGGTCTTATTCCGGGGGAGTAAGCGTAACGGACTTAAATCGTTATTTTTAACGTTCTTACTCTTAAAAAGGGTTTAATATAAACTTAAATTATACCCGTTTTTACTTATAAAGAAAAGATATGACGGACTCGGATCGGGATCTTTAACGTTAACCTTTATCGTTAACGGTTACGGACTCCGATTCAGATGAAAACCTAAAAAAGATTTCTTAAATCCGAAAAATAAAAGATATGGTATTTTCTTTTTTAAATTGAGTTCTTTAACGTAAAGTACCAGGATCTACTATACTAATAAATACGGCTTAAGTATAGGAAGTATACGGTTTTCTCCCCTTTTAATTACGTACGTGATTTAATATTTCAGATTATTACCCTTTAAAAAGGTTAATAGTAATTAAAATATTAAGCTAGACGTATATTTAAAGCTTAAGGGTAATATAATAATATAAAATATATATATAGCCTTAATAAATGGTATATTTAATAAGTAAATTAATTATTAAAAAAGTAAAAGGAAAAGTGGGAAGGATAGGTATTAAGTATTCCTGTGGCCCAGTTACGCTAGGGTCACGAGGTAAGCACTAACCCCTATATTGTTTCCTACCATAACAGCTGGCATGGGGAAAGCAAGAAAGATAGGCTGGTGTCTGTGAGGGGTTGGGACAGAGCATTGGCCATACCCAAATACGCCGGTTAATCGGAAGAGAAATAACAATAAAGGGGTAACGCGTTCCTGGCTACAATTTGTAAGGCGAGGCTTTGGAAGGGCTTATATATAGGATAATTTATCAGATAAGTCCTGGAGCTATATCTTGAAATTATTCGCCGGAAAAGCCAGAGGAAATTCAAATAAAAGAATATTAAAATATTATGCCTTAAAATTGCCTATCCTCTTACGTTAAAACTAATTATAAGTTCTTAGGTTTAACGTAAGCACGCTAATTAAGACGATGGATATATACTGGTAAGAGATTACGTAAATATTAAATAGCTATTAAATATTTTATCCATTATAAGATATAAATAATTTACTTACCTTATTAGTCGAACAGTCCCAGTCCCAATTAAGTATAATAACCATCCCTACATCCCTTATATAGATCGCTTTAATAAGGATTTTTATTTTAACCTAAATAAACTGGCTTATCCATCTCTATTCTATACCACTTTTTAAGACGGTAAGCTACTCTTTTTGTATATAAACTATTTAAGCGCGGTTTACCGAGCTTATTATATTTTTAATAATGTTGGTTATATACCCTTATATTATATTATCTTTTAAGGTTTATCCGTATAATAATAACGATCCTTTTACTCGATTATCCGTTAGTATTATAAGTATGATTACGGTATATAAATCGACTTATAATGTTCGTATCGTACTTCTTAATATAAGTTTTAATATCGTTATTTTCATAAAAGTCAAAGTATATCTTATTTTCTTTTAATAAACGTAAGATATCGTTATATAAAGTTTAATATATAAACCATTTTCAATCCGATTTTAATTTTTTAAACGGTATATTTAAGCCTTAAATAATATTTATTTTAACTTATTATTAAACGCTTAAGAAGGTTAGAATTTAATAACGTAAGATTAAAAGCTAAAGGCTAACCGTAATTTTCATAATAATAAAATCTTATTTACTTTAAGATAACCTAGATCTCGAATAAAATAGCTCTTTCCGGCGCCGCGTAAAGATTATATAGTATTCCCTTATCTTATAACGGTTTTATCGTATTACTACTTCCGTTAAATAATCGTAACCGTTAAATATTTAAAGGTTAATATAACCGGCGTTATAGCCTTTTATATCGATTAATCGGATAAATTATTATTTTCAGCCATCTTAAGCATTAACGTTACCGCCTCCTCCGTAATTATCGTACCTAGTTAATACGACCCGATAATAATATAAATCTTATAGTCCGAGTTCCGAGTCATAATTAATATTATCTTTCGATTCCTTAACGGAAAGTATTAAAAGAGATCCAAACGAATCTTTCGATAAATATTAACGTATTATAATACGTATTAAAAGTGGAAAAATGGTTTAATATATTAACCGTAATATATACCACGGCTATAAACGCAAGAATACGAAAGATATAGCAAAGTCGGTTAATACTATAAACGTGTCCCTCCGTGGAAACGCTCGAGGGGTTTAACCACCCGGAGGGTCTAAACGCTCGGGGGTTTTAAACACTCGGACCATCCCTCACTTCTAGGACCAACATACTACTCGTTATCCCCGCGGCTTCGCTTAACTAATAGCTTAAAACTAATAAAAGAATTTATAAGTAAGAAGCTAAATAAAGAGATAAGTTACGTAACGAGAAATATAAATTTATATTATAATATTAGTAAATATAAAATAGGTAAAGGATATATTTAGAAAAGTCTGGCTTTCCTAATTAATTAAAAAAAAGGTAAAATTATAAATAATTATAAAAGCAAAGCTTAATAGATCTTAAAGTTATAAGGAGTACCGAGAATCTATACCTATTATTCTTCCGTAAAGAACCGTAAATATTAAATTAAACGCCGTTATTACCTTTACCTTCAACTTCTTAATAAATATTTACCTTATCTTTAAAGAGCTTTAATAAGAAATTAAACCGTTAAATGCTTAAACAATATAATAGTTAAGGCTATATTAAGAATAACTTTATTAGGAAGAAAAAATTCTTAAATCTCTTAATCTTTAAATATAAGAAATATATTAATAATAATATTCTTAAAAACGAACTTTAAGAAAAAGTAAAGCTATAGGGATAATTTCTCTATTATTAACAACCTGCTCTAATTTAGTAAAGTAAGGTATAGCCACCTTATATATAAAAGCCGAAATAGCGACTACCTATTATTTACTTACCTATATGAAATATGCCTACGGGTAATAACTATAATAATCAGAACGGTCCGAGTTCTCCAACAGAATATATACGTACTTATCTCGTTTATAATCTTTATTAAAGTTTATTAACCGATAATCGTAAATAATAAATAGTTATAACTTTGCGATTAATACCTATAACTTAGAATACTTAATTTAATTAAATTAACGTATTATAGCATAGTATTATAGAAAATAATAAGGAATTTTATCGTACTTATTTCTCTTATAATTTATTTACGTTTAGAAATAACCGTAATAGAAGTCCCGTCTATAAGGATAAATAGTTTAATCTCGCCTTTCTAGACTTTAAGTTAACCGGAAAGGTTCATAAAAGAGTAACTAATAAATAGGTAGCTTTTACTATAATTAAACGGATTAATCCAACCGTTATTTCGTCGCTTAAAGTACCTTTTATAAAATTACTATCTATTAAAGTATTAAAATTGCGATAAATCATATAGAAGTTATACGTTTCCGCTAATTCTTAAGTTAAATCCCAAAGAAAGTTAAAATAGGACGACGTTGATTTACTTCGGTAATCTAACTTAAAAAAAGAAGATAACGATCTTATTAAAGGAGAAGAGGCCGCTAAAAACGAAATTTAAGATATTATTATATTTTCTTAAGAAATTTTATAATTTTACGATACGGACTTTTAACCGCAATATACTTTATTAAATATAAATATTATAATTAAATAAATAAAATTTAAAAAGAATATTAAGCTATATTAAAATATTAATATCTTTAACTTTATATTTATCTATAGTCTTTAAGGTATTAAAAAATCATATACTTTATTATACTTAATTAATTAATATAAGATTACTTACCTTACTTTCTTATAATATTAATAAGATCTTAAAGAATTATTTAATTTAAGTTCTTATATTTAATTAGCTTTATATACCTTTTTTAACCTTAATATTTTATTTTAATTAATATATATTACGTATTAACTTTAAGACTATACGAGGCCGTATACCTTAAATGCCTTAATTAATCCTTCCCCGATTATTCCTTCGTTAATCCCGTTAATATCTTAATTACGCCCTTAAGCTATTATAATCTCCGATAATTATACGGATAAATTTAAGGCGTTTAAATTTATCCTTTTAAGCTCCGACCTTAAGACTTAAACGTTAATTCTATACTTATTTTAATATTAATTAATTAGATATTAACTTAACCTTTATATATTAATATAATTATTAAGGTCCTACGCGATATAACTTCTACCTTAATAAATTATTTTAATTATTAACGATTTAAGCGGTTATTATTTAACGTTAATTTAATTAAGACCGTACTTATATTGTTAAAGTAGCGATTAAAACTTTTAGAATCTTTTTTTAACTCAAACGATTTAACTTTTAATTAAGATTTTAAGAGTAAAAACGTGATTATTATAAATTTATCCTGCTTATTTATAGATTTTAATATAATTAATATACTATCTCATATCGGGATAAACCTATATTTAAAGTCGGATTTAATTACGGATAAAATAATTATTATAAATAAAGCATATAAGGTAAAATTATTTTTCCGATTTATCTTTATTATAAACCCCTTCTATTAAAACGTATTAATCCCGTAAATATTAATAATATTTAATTAATACCCCGGCTTTTAAAGTATTAACCGAATCTTTTCTTTAAGTGATCCGGTAATAACGTTATTACGGCGTCCGCGTTATTATCTTTACTTAGGAACCTATTATTTCGCCCCGGTTAATAAATTTCTGCTCTTTTATTATAATTAAATACTATAGTAGAATAATTAGGTATTATAAATAAATACGGGAAATAGGTAGTAAATAAAGATGACGGAACATATATTATAAGTAAATACGTAGAATAAGTAGATATTTAGCGTCAGTAATTAAGGGTTATAAGTGGTTAAGGTAGTTAAATATTTAAAACGCATAAATAATTAAGAAAGCTAAAACCTAATAAGTCGGTAAGTCCGGCACTCTAAAAGGTTTTATTGGATAATTTTCTTCGCTCATACTTAAAATAATTATTTCCTCCGTCCAAGGGTTTATAATAAAAGTTATATCCGATATTAAGATCTATAACTTTTTATTATAATACCCTATTTAACTATTAAAATAAAGCGTAAAAAATCCCAAAAAATTTATTAAAAATATTTAATATTTAATAACTTTATAAAATAAATTTTAAGAAGATCTAAGCAATTTAAAATATATAAAGAAAAAACGTTTTTTCTTATTTAAAGCGGAGAAATTCCAAAAAGTCAGATATAACTTTTATTATTAACCCTCGGTCTTAATATTATTTTACGGATAAAATATTATATATATTGAAAACCGAGCAATAAAAATATTTAAAGAATAAAATTCTTAATAAATATTATAGCCTTTTACTTATCTTTTAGATACGCTTTAATTCTGGCTCCCCTTAACCCAATTTACTACTATCTAAGTCTTTTTTAAGCTTTAAAAATAATTATCTATAGACTTAACGTATCTTATAACGTTTTATTTCTTATATATAACGTCTTTTAATGAATATCTTTAACTATAAATATCTTTCGACGTTTATTTTAAAAAGTTATAGGTAGTTAGACTCTATATATCTTATTATATACTTTTAAAGATACAACGTCTTAAAATAGAATTCCCGAGCGGTTAAAACTTTTTAAGTTTTATTTTCCCTTTAATGATTTAATCCCCTTGATATTTAAATCTTTCTAGTATTTAAACCCTTTAAGTATTTATACCCTCTTAGCGATTAAGCTTCCTTAATGTTTAAACTCCCTTAGTATTTAAACTCCCTTAATATTTAGACTTTCTTAATATTTAAACCCTTAACGTTTAAGCTTTCTTAATATTTAAACCCTTTTAGTATTCGAACATTTAATATCTTAAATATATCGTTTTAAATACGTAATAATTACGGTCTATAAACGTTTCTCGATGGAAATACTAAATACGATCTAATCCCTTTACGGAAAATTTGGACACTTTTAGTATTAAACCTGGGTATATAAAAAAGGCGGTTTCCTTTATTTCTTTAAGTCCTTAAGTAACGAATAGAATAAAGTTAAGTCTAATACTATAATAATAGCTTAACAATAATTATAAAGTCTACGAAAATTCGAACTTTAGTTTTTATGCATTTAAACGTTAAACTTAAGGTCTCTCAGTCCTACTAATACCCCTGGGCGAAGAAAGCTTTATCAGCTATTATAACCCTTTTAATTTTCTTTTAAAGGTAAGGTTGCCCTCGGGTTAATATTATTTAAGAAAATTAATTAATATAATATATATATTAATTATTATTAATAAATTAATATTTAAAAATAGCTTTAAATATAATTATTTATTATTTAATTATTTTTTTATTATAATTAAAAATATTTTTAATTATATTCTTCCTATTTCCTGCGGAAAATATAAAGCCAATATATTAATTTAATATTTCCGATAACTATATCCTTTAACCCGGTTATAGGCGGCATAAGGCTGCGTTAATTAATACGTGACTTTAAACTTAATTAAAGTATAAAGGTTTTAACAGACCTTTACTCTCTAAAAATTATATTTTACCGTATAATATATCTTAAATATTATACTTTCTTATTCGTTATTTAGCATTTTTACGTATAACCGAAGTTATATACTCGACTTTCTCCGAGGTTTATACAGTACTAAAGATTATTTGGACCTATGCGACTAACGCTAGCGTGCTGCTACAATTTCGTGCTTATATACTGACTTATACACAAAACAATCCGGACTGCCGTGACGATATTCGACCGGCGCTGTATCTTGAAATATAAGGTGTAAGTTGCTTGATTATTCTTTATGTACAGAAGTGCAACTAAGTACTCCTGAATCCCGGCTACCTTAATCGGGTTTAGCTTCGGATTATATTTAATCTACCCGAGTACCGGGTAATTAATATAAGTATTTTTAATACTTTTTTTTGAACTTTAATATATATTACCTTTATATTTATTTATTTATAATATTATATTTTATTATTTTATTTAAGCTTTAATCTTTATATAATATATACTTTATTTAAGTAATATTTTCTATAAATTATTAAAGTTTTTTTATAATAATAATGTTTTATTTCTTTATATTATAGCGGTAATCCTTTCGCGGTAAAATACCTTAAAAGATTATACTTATAGCCTTAAATATATATTATTTATTCCCTTAAATTATAAAGCCGGTAGGATAATAATAAACTTCTTTATATTTTAAATCATTTTTTAATAACCCCCCGGGGTATATGATTTTATCCGGGTATATTCCGGGGTAAATATTGTTTCTTATAATTTACCCCCCTTTTAAAATATTTTTTTAACTTTCTTATTTTATATATTAAATTTATATTAAAACGTATTCTTAAGTTCCTTAGGATTAATAATAGCCTCTTTATAAATAATTAAAAACTTTTATTATAAATAGCTTAAAGCTTACTTTAAATAACTTAAAGATAAAATTATTAATATTATTAATAAGGTTTTAGTTAATATAAGGACGTTCTGGGGGTATTTTAAGGCTAAGTATTTTACGGAATCCCTTAAAAAGCTAATATAATAAGGGTTTTATTAAACCGTCGGCGACTTATTCGTACGTCGGGATATATTTTAAATTTACCCGGTTATCCCTTATAACTTCTTAAAGCTAATATTATTAAATACCTATATACTTAATCCGGGTATAGAATACGGGATTCTTAATAAAAGTTATAATACCTTAATTATTTCCGTAAATAATAACGGCGGGAAAATTCCCGGCTTAATATAACTTAATTTTACTTAAAAGCTATTTAAGTTATAAAGTTTCTTTAATTATTTATATTTATTTTATATATTCCGCTTTATAAATAAAAAGGGTAACTATAATTTAACGCTTAAATTATTAATTAATTATAGTACTTTTTATATTAAATATATAATCCATAATAAACCTCCGGGTTGAATTTATAGTAAAATTGGAATTAATATAATTATTAAGAGCTTTTAATTTATCCTTATATATTAACTGGAAAATAATAATAATACGGAAATAACGTAAAATTTATTTTATTAACTTTTAATAATACTTAATAAGATTTAAGGTATATCGATTAATTATTAAAACGGAATAAACGATATTTAAACGAGTTTTAAATATAATATATATTAAAGAACTTATAGTTAATTAATATTTTTTACGGAAAATTAAATCGGCTTTATAGCCTTTAAATATAAACTTTAACTTATATTTTAACTTTATAAAGATATATATAAGTATAGTATTTTATTACTTATATTCTTTAATAACTTTTTTTATATAAGTTTTTTAATTAAGTTAAAGCGTTTTATTTTAATGGTTTCTTATAATTATTATATTTAAATAATAATAAATTAACCTTAAGTTAAATATACGGAATTAATTATTAAGTGTTTTTTTTAAAGTTATAATATTTTCCTTAAACGGATTAATAATTAAGATATCGTTTACGTAAAAAGTTATAATCGTTTTATCTTTAAAATATATAAATATATAATAGTCCGTAAGTATTAACTTAAACCTTTATTTCTTTATAAAAGTAAAAAAGTAATAATACTATAATTAAAAAGATTATTTTAATCCATAAAAAACCTTATTAAATTTATAATATATATCAGTACCCTTCTTTTAACTATAAGGTTACTTTATATAAACTTTTTCCTTAATTAAGCTATATAAAAAAGCTATTTTTACGTTTATTTATTTTAAGTTTTAATTGTTAACCGCTATTAATATAAAAAGTACCTTATAACTTATAAATTTAATTATTAAAGTAAAAGTTTTATTATAATTAATATTTTCCTATTACTTATAATCGCGGATTATTTAACGGGCCTTATATTGAATAATTAAACCGTTAACGCTTTTCTTAAAAGTATAAATTTATTATCTTTTTAAAATAATTATACTTAAGGATATTATATACTTAAATATTAATATTTATATATTATTTTTAATATAAAAACCGTATTTGTTTTTTTCTATTAATTATTAATTTATTTTATAATAAATATTTTTTATAGTTTCTTAATAAGTTTTTAACTTAAATAGTTCCGGCTTATTCTTAAATAATATTAACGTTAAATAATAATTTTTTTTTTTCGTTTAAAATAATTATATTAATAAAGGTAAATAACGGGTTTAAGGATATATTTTAGAATTTTAAATACTTAAGAATTTTAAGCTTAAAATTACCCCGGAAAATAATTTTAATTTCCTTTTACGATTTATTAAATTATTACTTATCTTAATTTAAAAATTATTAAATTTAAAAATAATTTCCTTATTCTTTAACCGGAAGTATATTATTTATAAGTATATCGTTTAAAATATTATCGATAAATACGTTATTATAGACTTAATTTTTATAATTCTTTTTTAAAGTAAAGATTTATTAAGGTTATATATCCTTTTTTAAATACTAAATCTTTTCCGTTAAAATAATTTTATCGGAATTATTTAACGGAATAATCTTCCGTTCCTTAATATAAACGTTAAAGAAACGTTTTACTTTTTTATTAAAAGTTTATGCTTAAAAGTTAAAAACCCGGTATATCTTAATAATCTTATTATTATAACTTAAGAATATAAATAAATTAACTTTTTTATTTAAGGAAATTTAATACTTTATAATTTTAACTTATATTAATAACTTAATTACTTATAAATATAATAAATCCGATTCTTAATTATATTATACTTAATATAAAATAATTTTTCTTTTTAAGTTAAATATAAATTCCTTTATAATAAGGTAATTAATAATTATAACGATTTCTGGTTATAAATTCTTAAATAAGCTTATATTATAGATTATTATACGGGTCCGCTCTTTAATTTCTTAATTAAATTTTTCACTTATAGGGTTTTATTTAAGGCTACTTTATACCGTTAATTTATAAATAATATTATAGTCTTTAAGGTAATCTTAAAAGTCCTTTAATATATATTTACCCTTATTATTTATTTATAAATACCTGATTTTCCGGTTAATAATCTTATATTTAACTTAAAATTACTTAAATTTACGGGTTACGTCCGACTTATAAATTACCGGGTAAACTTTTAATATATAAGTAAAATCGTCCCGGAAAATAATAAAATATTTAATTATATTAAAGCTTACCGGCTTAATAAGCCCCATAACGTCCAAATAAATAAACTTTAATAAAGTAATCTTTAACTTAAGATATCCCTTATAAGGCTAAGAAATTATCTTATTAAAAGCGTAATATATATATATTGCCTCCTTTAGGGGCTCTTTTTATTCCTTTTATTTATATTTAAGAAATATCCCTATTAATACCGTAATTAACTTAACGATAAATTAAAGGCCGAAATACCTTATCCTCGTATATTAAGTTAATATATTATTTAATACGTTAAATACCGTTATTATTAATTAAAGTAATATTTATAGATTTAATATAAAAAGTTATCCCTATTGGGAGTATATAAATTTATTAAGTCCTTTAATTATTATCCGTTTAATTTAAGAAGTTACTATTTCGGCTCTATTATTTAAAAGCTAGGTTTCCGAAAAAAGGTTTACTTTATTATTAAAGGAGTAAATAAAGTTTAGAAACTTAATTATTATCTTTTTCCCGTCGATATTATAAATTATTTAAGCGGTATTAATACCGCTTATATAATTAATTTACGTTAAACTTAACTTTAAGGATATTATTTAATAAAACTAGAAATTATTATTAAAGAATTTTCTTTAATAAAAAAGGTATTTATTATAGCCGTTATTTAAGATTATTAACTTTTATAAATTAATTAAATTAACGGATATTATTATATATTTAAGCTTAATATTTACGTTTATTATATTATAAACCTCCCTTAAAACCGATAAATTTACCGGTATAATATAATAATAGTTTCCTTAATCTTTAGCTTCTTTAACCCCCGGTATAACGTTTTAATTTTTTTCTTAAGGTAAAGGACTTAATAATTACTCTCCGGGTATTTATTATTACGGCCTTTTACGGTATAATAATTATATTTTTAATTATTATATTTAATAAAAAATTACTTATTATTAACCTTTAAAGTTATTAAATAAAACTATAAAGTAATATTAACGCGGGCTATATTAATTTATAATTCTTTATTAATAACTTTTAATATAACCTTATTAAAATTAAGAGAATTTTAATTTAAGATAATCTAATTTTAAGTTAAGTTAATATAAAAATATTATTAACCGTTATTAAAATTAAATAAAAAAAATTAAATAACTATTAAGTTAAAAACCTTATATAATTTATTAATAATTAATATTTTAATAATATACTTACGGAATTTATAGGTAAATTAATTAATCGTTTTATTTAAATCCTTTATTATTATTTTGAACTTTTAAGTTAACTTAATATATAAACTTAAGCCTTAAGGTTTAAAATATATAATAAAAGTAATCTCAATTTCTTTAATTATATTTAATATATTTATAAGGTAACGTATATTATCCTTATAACGGGTTTTAATAATTATTATAACTTAAAGTTTATTTTTAATAATTATAGACTTATAAAGGTTATTAAGGATTAATTAATCCTTAACTTATCGGTTCTATAATATTTATTAACGTTATTTAATTAATAAAGGAATTAAGCTGAAAAAAAAACTCCCGGAAATAAAATTTTTTATCTTAAAAATTATCTTTAATAAGAAAATAAGAACTTAAGGTTTTTAAATTAATACTTATACGTAAAGAAATACTAATTATTTAATTAAATTTAAACTTAAAATTAAAATTAAATAAGGAATTTAATAAGTTTTTTAACTTTAAAGATTTTAATTTTAATTAATACTTAATTAATAAATTATTTAAGGGTAAAGGATATTCCGTATTAAATAATAAGATTTAATTTTTTATCCTTAAACGGAAATTAAAGATTAATTTATTAAACGGTAATATTAAGGGTTCTTTAAATATTTTTAAACCGAAATTATCGTAAGACTTCGGCGTAAATAAGGGTAAATATTCTTTATTTACGTTTTTAACTATTTTTTAAATAATCCTTTAATATTCTTTTTAAAAGTCTCTTAAGTAAAAACGGAAGAATTTACTTTTAACTTAATAATAAAAAGTAATAAGAAAATTTCCGTATTAATAAAGTAATGTAATAATATACTTAAGGGTTTTAATAATAAAGCTTAAATTCTAAATAAAATTTAATTTATCTTAATTAATAATAAATTGAAACTTCGCGGATATTTAAGTTATTTTTATATTTTTTTTAAAATTACTTACTTTCCTTACGTTTAATATAGTACGGAGAGCCAATTTCTATATTTAATTACCGTTCTTTATTCTAAGGGTTATAATCTTTACTTATAATTACCTTACTTTTAAATTTCCGGGTGTTAATTAAATTAAGTGGTTTTCCGGGTTAATTAAGATATAAAGGATTCGGTAATTAATTTTTAACCTCCTTTTTTAAAACGTAAAATCTTAATTTAAATAAATAAATTTTTTTCTCCTTAAATTTAATTTTTAAAAATAATTTTAATTAAATAATTCTAAAGGTAAAATTAAGTTATATCCTTATTTATATAATTAAAGTTATTATTTTAAAAATAAAAGTTTATTTTAAATAAGATTTTTTATTATAAAAAATAAAAGTTTAAAGTTTTCTTAATTTTATAACGTTCCATAATCCTTATAAAAGGTTTTAATTAAGTAATTTTAACGGCGGAATAAGATTAAAAATCCTTTAAATTATAAAAAAAGTTTAAATTAAATAAAGGTTTTTTATTATAATTATAAAGTTTTAAGGGTTTAAACTTTAAAAAATTCAGTTAAGGTTGAAATTTCTTAATTAAAACCTTTATTAAGGTTTTACTTAATGCTTTATATTATAAAGTTAAAGCCTTTATATATAGCCAGTTTCCGGCATATAAATACCGGCGTATAATTAATTTATAAGGCTGGGAAATAAGTATTTATATTTTTTAATTAATAAATATATATACTTTAATAATAATAAAATTAAGGTATCTTATCCTTATAGAATTTTAAATTATTAAGTTATTAATTAACTTTATAGCTTAAAGATCGTAATTTAATGGTTTTCTTAAGTAGAATACTTTTATCTTTTAAGTATATTTTATACGGTAAGATCTCTATATTATAGTTATAAAATTAAATAAGAAAAAGGTATTTTTATAAGGTATTACTATTATAAGGCCGGGCTTATAACCTTTTAAAATATAAGGTGTAAGTTGCTTGATTATTCTTTATATATAGAAGTACGACTAAGTACTCTTAAATCCCGGCTACCCCAATCGGGTCTAACTTCGGATCATATCTAATCTACCCGAGTGCCGGGTAACTGATGTGAGTACTTTCAACACTGCAAGGCATCATCCAGCGTAAACTCCACACTTATCCTATGCATAGATGTGAGTACGCCCGGACTAGATACGGATTACCGATCCCCAATAAACGTGTTACTTTGGACCACCATAATTTAAAGATCCTGGGTATAAAATTTAACCGTATTATTAGATTCTATACTTAAACTTAATACGTTATACGTACGTAGTAAGCAGAGGGTCCGTTAAGTTAATCCGGAAGGGGATTAGCTTAACCTAAATAATAAAGCTAATTAGTGAATTTAAGGTACTTTATTTACAGAATAACTAAGCGTTAAAGCTATTAACCTTATTAAGCTTTTATAAAGATCTTTTTTTAATTTATAAGTATATTTAATGCTTATTTTAACTTTAAGTTAGAATAATTATATATTTAAAAAATTTTACTTTAAAAACGTTATAATTAATTCTTATATATAATTAAAGCAAAATCTTTTAAGTTACTTTAATATTTATATATTCCTCCGTAACGGTATATTAATAAATTATTATATTATATTCTTACTTATAAATAAGGTTAATAACGAGCTTAAGTTCTTTTTTTTTTTTATTAACCGGTATATATTAATTATTAATAATAACTTTTTAATATCTTTATACGGTTTATTTAACCGTTTTCTGCCGGGCTTTAAAACTCTTAATAAATAAGTAAAGCGGAGAGAAACGGATATTAAGTCTTTAACGTTAAGTACTTATTTACTTTTTATTTCCGGAGTATTAAAATCGGTAATCGTCTTTCCCGTAATTTATAATATATTATATAAAACGCTTATCTTTTAATAAAGGCTCCGTTTCTTATTATATTTCTTAAATACTTTCATTAAATTTATTAAGTTACGGATCGACCTTATTATTTATTACTTCCGTATATAATTATTCGTTTTCAGGGGGTTATTAAGCCTTAACGGTTTAATTATAAGGCGATTTTAAAAGGTTCTTAAATTAATTTTTTTTAATTAACCTTAAACGTTTTCTTTTTCGGTATCGGCGTAACCGTTAACGATCTCTTAACGCTATTATTTAATTTATTTTAATAGAACGTTATACCGTTTTATCTTTTGTTTTTCAAGCGGTATTGAATTTAACGTATTTAGTACTTTCCTTTTAAGTTTAATTTTTTTTATTAATTCTTTTACCTCCTTAAATTAAGTTTATATAAATCGGACTTCTTCTTAAGTTATTTTAATTAAAGCGGCTCTTTGAACGGATTTTTTTAGATTATTTAATTAAACGGCTTAATACTTTTTTTCTATAATTTTTACCTTTTTTTTTACCGTAAAATACGCAAACCCTACTATTATCTTTTTCTTTTTAAGTTTATTTAATTTTTTATTTCGGTCTTAATACTTTATAGATTTACGTTTATATATAAATTATTATTCTATTTCCTTAAGATCTTTTAATTTTTCCTCCCCTTATTTAATGTATATCGCTTAAAATTATCGGTTATACGATTTTAACTTATACTTAATAGTTTTAACCAAACGTTATAATTCATTTAATCATAATTATATAAATTTAACCTCCTTTAAGAATAATACGATTTAAGTAACTTTTTCAACCCTTTCCTTTAAATTTAACGGCCTTTAATTTTTTTTTATTAATTTTAACTTCTAATCTATTAATTTTTCCTTTTTCTTTATATTTTTTTTTTCGCCGTTATATTTAAGAGTTAAATTATAATAGTTAATAAATTTAAGTTCCTAAATCCTTTTAAATATTAATATTCTTATTTCCGTTAATACCTACCGTTTAAATGTTAATCGTAAATAAATTTTTTAAAAATCTTTCTTTAAGCGTTCGTACTTTTAAAGTTTATAGTTTTAATATTCTATTTAATTATTTAACTTACTTTATTTATCTTATTCCTTAAGTAATTATATATCGCCGTTTAGTCCGTATTTCCGTTGACGTTTAAGGACTTTTTATTAAAACTCGGGAAACCTATTATAAGATATAAAGTAACGTCGATTTTATTATTAAAATTTACAAAATCTCTTTCAACGTTTTAATTAAGGGTTAAATATAAATCGTTTTATCTTATTTATTATATTAAATATTTTTTATTAATATAAAAAAATATCTTTATATTATTTAAGATTATAAAAAACCTTAAGTTTAAGTTCGATCGGGTAATACGGTCGACCGTTATTATTAATAAGCTCTTTATAAATTTTTTTTTCTACTTTTTATTTTATTTTAATGTTTTCCGGGTTATTAAGGTTAAAAAGGGGTGAAACCAACGTAAATAAGCGAGAACGATAAACTTATCTATATTTAATAAATATATTAAAATATATAGAGTAATGACCTTAATAAGATTTAATCTTACTTTAATTGATCCTTTAATTCGCCTATATTTATAATCGTAAATTAAGCTAACTTATTTCTTTAACGTTTTAAATCCCTTATATTATAAGTAAGAATAAGCTATACGGATATAAATTAAGGAAATTTATATTAAAGCTTTAAAATATATTATTTACGTTGCTTTAACGTTAATTTATTTTAGTTTTTTACTTTAATATCTAGGAAGCTTTTTTAAAAAAAGGGTATTAACGCGATTATTAAGGGTTATAGATTCAGCCTTAATATACCACAGGTCTTTTATTTAGGTCCTTAAATATCTTTAACCGTAAGCTTTAATATTTCCTTAATAAAATATATCCTGGCTTAAGGCATAGTATTAAGAAGAAATAAAGGGAGTAAGAAAATAGTATACTCTCTTAAAAAAGACTATAATAGCCTACAATAAAGTAGCAATTAAAGTTAAATTACGTATTAACGGTAACTTAGCCCCCGCGACCTTAAACCGTAACTTATTTTAATTAATACGTTAAGGATATTATACTATTAATTTTAACCTCTAAATTAATATCCTTATATTATTAAATAAGTTACTTTTAAGCGATTAACGAATTATAAACCCTTAAACGTATAAGGAGTTAAAAAAGTCCCCGATTGGTTAAAGCGTTATACGTTACTTTTTAAACGTTTAAAAATAATTAATAAAACGTTATAAAGCTTAGTCCGCCCCTTATTTTTAAAACGGTAAAATAAAGTTATCGTGGTTAATAGCCTATAAAAGAGATAATTAATAATATAAGTAATTATAAGTCTAATATTTTTAATTAAAGTATTAAAGATAAAGGACTTTAACCTTATCATAACGTTAATACCGACCGATAATTATAAATTAACTAAAAACGTATTCTGCCTTAAAGAGAATAAAGGCCGTTATCTGCCGCCCACTTAAAAGATTGAAAAAGGCCTTATTATTTTAAGCTAAAAGGCTATACTTATTTAAGAATAGTTTAATAATGACCATTATAAGTACAATATTACGTATTATTTTTAACTAACCTTTAATAAGGAGTTAAAGGATTCTATTAGAGGCTTCGTTTTTAATATTAACCCGTAGGTCTATAATATCTTATTAAGGCTTAAAGGTACATAGGGCATTAATAAACTATATTTCTATATTATTTTTAATAATGTCAGAAGTACAGAAGGTAAAGACCTCGGCTATTACCAAAAGATGTTGAAGTGGTAGGGTGTAACTTGCTTAGTTAAGTACTATGTAAGGTGCTGAGCGATACCTATCTATAAGAAGTCCAGGAAGTAGGCTAGTCCCCTTTTGGTAATAGCCGAGGTCTTTGCCTTCTACACTTCTGATATTCTTACTTGATTAGTAGCTTTATAATACTATAATACCGTATTATTCATTAAGTAAGGAGTAAAAGTTCTTACTGAACCGTATTACCGTAATAACGGGTATATCCATCTTAACTTTAATAGTAAAAAATATATCTTAAACTTTAAAGGTATAGTTACTTTAATTTTAAATGATTTCTGAATTTTTAAAAAGCGTCCCTTAATAACGGCTTTATTAGGTTATCCGTTATTATATTATTAATAAAATAATATACGAGCTTTACCTATTTATTAACTATATACTCCCGGAGGAAGTAATACTTAATATATATATATTTCGTCTTTAAGTAATTTATAAGGTCCTTTATTAATATAATCGCTCCTTAATTATTATAAAAGATTATTATAATAAGGGTAAAAGCCCCGGTATTATACTTAGGTTAAATAAGAAGGGCGTAATCTTATATAATATCCTTATCCTTAAGGGCCGGTAATACCGTTAAATTCGGGGTAACTTTAATAAGTTAAATTAATAACCGTTTAAGTTAAATCGTTTCTTTAATAACGTTATATTATCTTACGTATTTAGCTTTATAAGTAAATAGGGCTATAATTGGTTAACGTTTTAAAGATTAATTAATAATTATACTTCCTAGGTTAAAGGCATATCCGGAAATAAACCGACGTATTTATAGGTCGCCGGCGTAGTCTGAGTCTGTATAATTATTAAGGGGCTTTAAAGGGCCTTAAAAAACGAGCTTTAAAGAAACTATACCGCGGAAATAACGAAAGATTTTCTTAACGGTTATTTAATGCCCTTTATTAGGATTAAACGCGTAACGTAATATTACCAATACCGTATAAGTTATATTAAACTTAATACTTATTATAATATATATAAGTAAGTTAATAACGGATTAATATTTAAATTAAAATTACTTCGGGATAATATATTCCTTATTAACCGGCTTAAAACGGATATTTACGTTTATAAAGATAGCTATACTGTTACCCTTAAAGAAAGGATTATTATATATATTAAATTAAGTAAAAACCTATTTAACGTAGCTTTTTTAATTAAGAGTTAAGGTTTAATTTTATTAATTACGGGTAATACTTATACCCAGGTATTAATTATATAGGCCCAGATCGGATATCTTAAACTTTTTATTTAATTAAGTTTTTAAATCGGTAATAGCCCGTTTATTAACTTTTATTATTAAAATATTATCGATATATATGATAATAATAATATTAATATCCGGGTTTAAGAATACGTTATAATCTTTATTAATATAATGGTAATTAAGTTTCTTAAGGAATATAAAGAAGTATTAATATTAAATTTAAAGTAATTATTTAAGCTTATAAAAAGCTTTATTTAATAGGTAAACCCGTTTAAAATTATTATTAAAGCCCGTAAGTTAATAAATATAAATCTTTTTAAGGATATTACCGTAAAGGAATATTATTTTAACGTCTATTTATTTAATCTTTAAGTTATATATAGTCGTTATAATAAAAAGGGCCTTATAACTTATAAGTTTAATAACCGTTATAAAAATATTAAAGAAATCTAAGCCTTCCTTTTATTAAAAGCCACGGATTATTTACTTGGCTTTATACCGGGTAATATTACCGTTTAGTTTACGTTTATACTTATAAACTTATTTATTATTTAGTACGTTAATATTAAGAGGTAAATCTATTAGAATTTAAATTTTATTTTTCTTTAAGGACTTAACTTTATTTTCTATAGCGAGCTTTTACTTTATTTTGCAGTATACGTCCTTTACGGCTTATATATAGGTCGTAAATTCGGTATAATCCGTAAGGATCGCGGCTATAAGATATATAAACGTTAATTAAGAATTAACGGCTTAATAATTAAAGTCCCGGTTACGTTAATAACTTAAGGGTTATATTTTAATTACGTAAATTTAAGTAAATAAATTTAAAGATTTAATAAGTTTTTTAAAGATAAATAATAATATAAAATTAAATTATAAAAATTAAATAAACTTAAGTTTAAGTCTATAAAAATATATATACCCGGAGATTCCTTTATAATATTACTATTAAGGATAAATAAGGATAATATAAATAAATCCTTTTTATTAATATTTTCCTTAATAATTATAGGTTTTAAGATTATATAAGGCTTAAGTTATTTATCGGATATAAGTTTAATTATATTTTTAATAATAATATTATCGGTTTTATCCGTAACGTTTATAATATAAAAATTTTATATAATAATAATAACCGGTTTATTATTTATATTTTTATTATTATTAAGACGTATCCGTTTTAATAATAATTAGAAATTTACGGTAATTATCTTTCCCTATTTCGGTATTAAGTAATAAACCGGTAAAAGGTTATCGGCCTTATATTTAGGCTAAACGGCCTTATCCTTTAATTATTTAACGTAATTATAGCGTTGGACCCGGTTATTTAATATAAGCATTTTATAAACATAATAACCCTTAAAGCCAATAAAACGTTCTTTAATAACTTTAATTTAAAATTTTATCCAATTTATACCCGGAAGCTTATATTCTTAATATATATTATATCGTTTAACCTTTTTAATAAAAGATTAATCGGGTTTCCTAAAATTTATAGCTTAATTTAATACGTTATAAATACTTATAAGTATTATATTATATATAAAAACCATTATAATAATAAGTTCAATAATAAGAATACGTAATAGGTTATTATCTAATAGTATTATATAAGCCCAAATAATAAAGGTTTAATTTATTTATTTAGAAATACCGTTTTATTAAGGGTTATAAAGTACTATAAATTCTTATTAAATCCCTTTAACGTACCATTAATTATTAAATTAAAAGCCATTATATATATTATTATTATTAATATATAAACGGCAGATAAAACGGTTTAGGTAATGGATTTTCTTTATATAACCTTAAAAGGCCTTAAGAACCGTTTTATATAAAGAATCTGGTAATAAGGTTATATAAATGACCTTAATAACGTTTTTAATAAAAATAATGATTTATTTATAATCAGTTTTTATATTATTAATAAAATTAATTAAATCGGAATAAATAAGTTTATTTTAATAAATATTAAGTTTAATATAATTTTTATTTAATTTAAGCTTTATTCATATCTTTATATAAATAACGTACTTATAATCCCTTAATAAATTTAATAGGTTAAAAAAGTTAATACCGGTTACCGTTTCCGGTAAAAGCTTAATATTTTGCTTCTTTATATACCCCGTTACTTTATATTAATATTTTAAGGCTTTTTAATTTATAGGAATAATATATAGGGTTACGGGTATTAAATTATTAATAACTTTAATATCGACTTTAAGGAAATAAAGGGCCGTTAATAAAAGTTTTATAAAGATACCGTTACGGCCGATAAATATATTTAAATCCTTTAAATCATTATTTTACTTAAAAGGATAACTGGCTTATTATAGTTATCTGGGGCTAATAAAATTAAAAGTATTATTAAAAATAAAAAGGATATTATAAACGATTAAATTACGGACGTCTTTATTAAATTAATATAGGATTTTAATAATTTTAATATAAATAATATTTTTCCCCTTAGAAAAGCCTTTAATAATAATAAATTTAAAGAAAAGCTCCTTACGGATAAAAATACGGTTATTATTAACGATATAATTTATATAGCCAATATTAAAAATATAAATAATAAGAATAGATATATTTATAATTAAATATACCTAATAATCCCGGTAAATAACGGGCGGTAAAGTTGGTATAGCGACGGTAATATATATAAAGGCTAGGTTTATTAAGGCCTTAGCCCTTAAAAAGGCTTTATATTCTTTATCCTTGGATTTATCGTTGCTTTTATTATTACCTTTATTACCGTTATTACTGTTATTACCGTAATACCGGCGTTTTTAATTATTATTAATACCTATATTATTATTATTATTATTATTATGGCGCCTATTATTATTATTATAAGTTGATTTATTATACCCGTAAAATAAACGATAATTAGCAATAATATAAAAATATTTCTTTTATAAAACCTTAACGTAATAATTTTAACGGATACTGAACTACGGAAAAATATAAAATAAAGTAAAATTATTTAAGCGGATATTATCCTGGAAGCGTAAATCGGTAATAATAACCGTAAAAGTTATAATATTAAACGTAAACGTCTTATTTAAGGCTTTATATTAAAGAAACCGGTTAATAATATAGGTAAATACGTATTTTAAAACGTTAATATTATTATTAACCGTTTAAAACGGCTTATATTTATCGTTATATTAATTAATATAGGCTTTATACTCCGGGTTAAGGCTTTTATAAAATTATTAAATAAGTACGTTATTATTAATAATTATTATACCCTGGAAATTCTATAATTTATTAAAAAAATTTTAATATTTATTATAATACTTATTTGGATCTAAATATTAATTAAGGGTAAGGGAAGTAAAGCGTTTAAGGGCCAACGTAAAATAACTTAAGCCCTTAAATTAATACTGAATACGGAGGGTATTTTACGTTACTTTAATATTCTTAATATTCTTAATAATATATTAATTAATCCCCTTAATCTTTATACGGATTACGGTATAGGTTATAAAGTATCCTTAATTATAAATATTTTAAGTTTTTATAAGCTTATTACCTTTAAAAGCTTTAATCTTAATAAAATATAAGCTAAAATCTATAATTTAATAATTAAACCGGATAAACTTAAGCCTTTTACTTATTTTACGTTTTTATATAATATATTTAAGGTTATCCTTAAGCTTAATAACCTTATTAAAGGTACCGGTAATCTTAAAAAGGTCAGATATAATAATAATAATAATAATAATAATAATAATAATAATAATAATAATAATAATAATAATAATAATTTAGCTTAAAGGTTAAAGAGATTTATATTATTAAGGGGCAACGGGATTATAATTAATAATATTAAACCCTTAAATAAAGATAACTTAAATAATAATAATAATAAATAATATTCTAGATCGTTATTTTTTAAGATTACGGCTTTCCTAAATAATATATATATAAAACGGAACGTTTTATAAAATAAACGGTAACGGGCCCGGAGTTTCTTCTTACTTAATAAGAATTATAATTTAAAAACTTATAATAAATAATAAAGCTTCTTAATTTTAACGGACCGTTTAAAGCGTAAACCTTATAAAGTATATATAATACGCCGGGTAAAAGAACGTTATTTAAAGATAGATAGTTTAATTACGGGCTAAAATAATAAAATATATAAATTAAAATAATCGATATATTCTTAATAATTTTAATAATAGTAAAAATCTTGGTAAAAAGCCCCTGAAAATAAAGCTATAATTAATTTAAGCCTTAATAATTTTAATAAAAAGGAAAAAGCCTTAAAAGTAAATATTTTATTTCTTTTTATATTTAAACTTTAATACGGTAATTAAAATAAACTTTAATATAAAACTAGAATAATAATAGCTTAAATTAAGTGGCTAACTTAATTAAAAGGCTAAGTATATATAATAATAAGCTTTATAAGTTATTTTAATTGCCTTAATAATAAATAAACGTTTCCCTTTATTCTTTAAAGGTATTAACGTATTTATTAAGGATCCGCCGATTTAACGGCCCTATAGGTGCTATTATACTTTTATAGCGTACGCGTAGATCGGTATATAGGGTTAATATACCTTACGGTTTACGTATAAATAATAGTTTTAAGTTAAATAGCGTCTTAGCCTTCTTATTTTTTCATTTTAACCTTTTTATTTTTAGGTGGTTAAGGCTTAAATTAATAAAACTACTAAGTAACTATAATAGTTATAATAATAATAAGAGCCGTTACAATACTGGCGGAGCGATAATACGGCTCTTAAAATATTTAAGCTATTATTATTAAGGCTTATTAATTATTAAGCGCAGTAATAAGCATATAAGCCGGGCTTATAACCTGTTGAAGTAATAAGGTATAACTTACTTAGTTAAGTACTATATAAGGTGCTGAGCGATACCTATCTATAAGAAGTCCAGGAAGTAGGCTAGTCCCCTTTTGGTAATAGCCGAGGTCTTTGCCTTCTGCACTTCTGACAAAAGAGGGTTAGTTTACTTCTTGGACTTCTCATAGATAGATATCGTTTAGTACCTTATATAGTACTTAAAAAAAACTAAGTAAGTTATACCCTACCATTTCAACAGGTTATAAGCCCGGCTTATATACTTACCACTGCGCTCAGCAATTTAGTAAGCCTTAGTTACGCTATATAGCTTAAATACCTTAAGAGCCGTCGCTTTATTATCGTAACGATTCTTATTATTATTATAACTATTATAATTACTTAATAGTCCTATCGATTTAAGCTTTAGTTACCTAAAAAATAAGGAGGCTAAGACGAGAAAATAAAAAGGCTGGGACGTTCTTAACTTAATTATTATTTATACGTAGAATCGTAGGGTATAATAGCCCTGTATACCGATCTATACGTACGTTATAAGGGTATAGTAACCTTATATTATACTTATAGGGCCGTTAGATCGGCGGATTCCTATTAAACGCGCTAATACCCTTAAAGAATAAAAAGAGGTAAACGTTTATTTACCATTATTATTAAAGCGATTAAAGCGGTTTATAAAGCTTATTATCGCGTATACTTAATTTTTCGATTAAGTTAATTATTTAGTTTAAGTTATTACTATCTTAGTTACCGTATTAAAATTTAAATATAAAGAGAAATAAAATATTTACTTTAAGGGCTTTTTCCTTTTTATTAAAATTATTAAGGTTTAAATTAATTATATCTTTATTTTTAAAGGCTTTTTATTAAGATTATTAAGAGTACATCGATTATCTTAATCTATATATTCTATTATTTTAACCCGTAATTAAACTATTTATCCTTAAGTAACGTTCCCTTATTTAATATATTACCTATACTCTATAAGCTTTACGTCTTAAACGGTCCGTTAAGATTAAGAAACTCCATTATTTATTATTAATCCTTAAATTATAGTTCTTATTAAGTAAAAAGAAACTTTAAGCCCGCTATTATATACTTTATAAGATGTTCCGTTTTACACGTACTTTATTTAGGAAGGCTATAGTCTTAGAAAATAACGATCTAAAGTACTATTTACTATTATTATTATTTAAGTTATCTTTATTTAAGGGCTTAATATTATTAATTATAATCCCGTCGCTTTTTAACGATATAAATCTCTTTAGTTTTTAAGTTAAATTACTATTATTATTATTATTATTATTATTATTATTATTATTATTATTATTATTATTATTATTATTATTATTATTATTATTATTATTATTATTATATCCGACCTTTTTAAGATTACCGGTACCTTTAATAAGGTTATTAAGCTTAAGGACAACCTTAGGTATATTATATAAGAACGTGAAATAAGTAAGAAACTCAAGCTTACCCGGCTTAACTACTGGATTATAGATTCTAGCCTACGCTTTATTAAGATTAAAGCTCTTAAGGATAATAAGCTTATAAAGGCTTAAGATACCTATAATTAAGGGCACTTTATAACCTATACCGTAATCCGTATAAGGACTAAAAGGACCAATTGGCATACTATTAAGAATATTAAGAATGCCAAAGTGGCGTAGAACACCCTCCGCACTCGGTATCAGCTTAAGGGCTTAGGTTACCTCGCGTCGGCCCTTAGGCGCTTCACCTCCCTTACCCTCACAATAAATTACAGAATTTCCAGGGTACGGTTATCATTGATAATAACGTACTTATTTGGTAGTTCCATGAGGGCCTCGGCCCGGAGTATAAAGCCTATATTAACCAATATAATGATAAGCATAAGCCGTTCTAAACGGCCGATAGTAATATTAACGTTTTAAAATACGTACTTACCCATATTATTAACCGGTTTCTTTAATATAAAGCCTTAAATAAAACGTTTACGTTTAATATTATAACCCTTACGGCCATTATTACCGATTTACGCTTCCGGGATAATATCCGTTTAAATAATTTTATTCCGCTCTATATTCCTCCGTAATTCGGTATCCGTTAAGGTTATTACGTTAAGGTTTTATAAAAAAAACGTTTTTATATTATTACTGGCTATCGCTTACTTTACGGGTATAATAAATTGACCTATAATAATAATAATAAATACCGTAATAACGATAATAATAGTAATATAGGTACCGGTAATAATTAAAAACGTTAATACTATAATAACGGCGGTAATAACAATAATAAAGGTAATAATAAAGGTAATAATAAGTTTAAGGATAAGGAATATAAAGCCCCTTTAAAGGCTAAGGCCTTAATAAACCTAGCCTTTATATACGTTGCCGTTGTTATATTGACTTTACCGCCCGTTATTTACCGGGATTATTAAGTATATTTAATTATAAATATATCTATTCTTATTATTTATATCTTTAATACTGGCTATATAAATTATATCGTCGGTAATAGCCGTATTTTTATCCGTAAAAAGCTTTTCCTTAAATTTATTATTATTAAAGGCTTTTCCGGGGGGAGGAATACTATTTATATTAAAGTTATTAAAATCTTATATTAATTTAATAAAGGTATCCGTAATTTAATTATTTATAACGTCCTTTTTATCCTTAATAATACCTTTAATTTTATTAATCCCGGATAATTATAATAAGCCGGTTATCCCCTTAAATAAAATAACGACCCGGAGGATTTAAGCATATTTATTAACCGTAATAATATCTTTATAAAATTTTTACTGGTAACCCTTTACCTCCTTAAAATTAATATTAAAGTTATTAATAATTTAATACTTATAACCCTATATATTACTCCCGTAAATTAAGAAGCCTTAAAATACTAATATAAAGTAACGGGGTATATAAAGGAATAAAATATCAAGCTTTTATCGGAAACGGTAATTAATATTAACCTTTTTAACTTATTAAATCTATTAAGGGATTATAAGTACGTTATTTATATAAAGATATAAATAAAGCTTAAGTTAAATAAAAATTATATTAAATTTAATATTTATTAAAACAAGCTTATTTATTCCGATTTAATTAATTTTATTAATAATATAAAAGTTAATTATAAGTAAATTATTATTTTTATTAAAGATATTATTAAAGTTATTTATA
This sequence comes from Niebla homalea, assembly GCA_019925105.1. NCBI lineage: Eukaryota > Fungi > Ascomycota > Lecanoromycetes > Lecanorales > Ramalinaceae > Niebla > Niebla homalea. The sequence continues at coordinate 128,433 of JAHGAU010000039.1, read as the reverse complement.
TAACCTTATTATTAAACTCTTTATATAAAATGATTCTTAAAGCCTTTTAAGGTTATATAAAGAAAATTTATTATTTAAACCGCTTTATCCGCCGTTTATATATTAACAATAATAATATATATAGCGGCTTTTAATTTAATAATTAATAATACGTTAAAAAGATTTAATAAGAGTTTATAGTACTTTATTACCTTTAATAAAACGGTATTTTTAAATAAATAAATTAAACCCTTATTACCCGGGTTTATATAATATTATTAAATAATAATTTACCGCGTATTTTTATTATTAAACTTATTATTATAACGGTCTTTATATATAATATAATATTTATAAATATTTATAACGTATTAAATTAGGCTATAAGTTTTAAAAAACCTAATTAATTTTTTATTAAGAAAGTTAAACGACGTAATATATATTAAAAGCGTAAACTTTTAAATATAAATTAAATAAAATTTTAAATTAAGATTATTAAAGAACGCTTTATCGGCTTTAAGGGCTATTACGTTTATAAAATACTTATATTAAATAGCCGGGTTTAACGTTATAATTACGTTAAATGGTTAAAAGATAAAACCGTTTAACTTAAACGTAAGGCTAATAACCCCTTATTAATTCGTTATTTAATATTAAGATAGAAGGAAATAATTACCGTGGATTTCTAGCTATTATTAAAACGGATACGTTTTAATAATAATAAAAATATAAATAATAAACCAATTATTATTATTATATAAAATTTTTATATTATAGATATTACGGATAAAACCGATAATATTATTATTAAGGATATAATTAAATTTATATCCGATAAGTAACTTAAACCCTATATAACCTTAAAACCTATAATTATTAAGGAAAATATTAATAAGGAGGATTTATTTATATTATCCTTATTTACTTTTAATAATAATATTATAAAAGAATCTCCGGGTATATATATTTTTATAAATTTAAACTTAAATTTACTTAATCCTTATAATTTAATTTTATATTATTATCCGTTTTTAAGAAAATTTATTAAATCTCCAAATTTATTTATTTAAGCTTATATAATTAAAATATAACCTTTAAGTTACCGGCGTAACCGGGACTTTAATTATTAAGCCACCGGCTTTTAATTAACGCTTATATATTTTATAACCGCGATCCTTACGGACTATACTAAGTTTACGATTTATATATAAGTTATAAAGGACGTATATTATAAAATAAAATAAGAATTTATTATAAAAAATAAAGTTAAATCCTTAAAAAAGAATAAAACTTAAGTCTTAATAGATTTATTTCCCGGTATTAAGGTATTAAATAATAAGTAAGTTTATAAGTATAAATATAAATTAAACGGTAATATTACTTAGTATAAGGCTAAGTAAATAATCCGTAGATTTTAATAAAAAGAAGGTTTAAATTTCTTTAATACTTTTATAATAATTATTAAGCTTATAAGCTATAAGGCCCTTTTTATTATAATGGTTATATATAATTTAAAGATTAAGTAAATAAACGTTAAAATAATATTCCTTTATAATAATATCCTTAAAAAGATTTATATTTATTAATTAACGGGCTTTAATAATAACTTAAGTCGTATTTATTTATTAAATAAAGCTTTTTATAAGCTTAAATAGTTATTCCGGATTTAATATTAATACCTTTTTATATTCCTTAAGAAACTTAATTTTTATTATATTAATAAAGATTATAACGTATTCCTTAACCCGGATATTAATATTATTATTATTATATATATTAATAATATCTTAATAATAAAAGTTAATAAATAAATTATTATTAACTTAAAAGCTTAATTAAATAAAAAGTTTAAGATATCCGATCTAAGTTTATATAATTAATACTTAAATATAAGTATTACTTATAATCGATAAAATCGAACTTTAACTTTTAATTAAGAAAGCTACGTTAAATAAGTTCTTATTTAATTTAATATATATAATAATTTTCTCTTTAAGGATAACGGTATAGTTATTTTTATAAACGTAAATACCCGTTTTAAGCCGGTTAATAAGGAGTATACCGCCTTAAAGTAATTCCGGCTTAAATATTAATCCGCTATTGGTTTACTTATATATATTATAATAGGTATTAAGCTTAATATAGTTTATACGGTATCGGTAATATTATATTACGTATTTAATCTTAATAAAGGGTATTAAATAGCCGTTAAGAAGATCTTTTATTACTTTTATGGTATAGCCTCCTTAAAGCTCGTTTTTTAAGGCTTTCTAAAGCCCCTTAATAATTATATAGACTTAAATTACGCCGGCGACCCGTAAATACGTCGGTTTACCTCCGGATATACTTTTAACCTGGGAAATATAGCTATTAACTGGTCTTTAAAACGTTAATTAACTATGGCTTTATTTACTTATAAGGCCGAGTACGTAAGATAATATAACGTTATTAAAGAGGCGATTTAACTTGAACGGTTATTAACCTAACTTATTAAAGTTACTTTAAATCCAACGGTATTACCGGCCTTTAAGGATAAGGATATTATATAAGATTACGCTTTTCTTACCTGGCTTAAGCATAATATTAAGGCTTTTACCTTTATTACGGTAATCTTTTATAATAATTAAGGAGCGATTATATTAACGAAGGACCTTATAAATTACTTAAAGATAAAATATATATATATTAAGTATTACTTCCTCCGGGAGTATATAGTTAATAAATAAATAAAGCTTATATATTATCCTATTAATAATATAATAGTAGATAACTTAATAAAGCCATTATTAAGGGACGTTTTTTAAAAATTCAGAAATTATTTAAAATTAAAATAACTATACCTTTAAAGTTTAAGATATACCTTTTACTATTAAAGTTGGGATAAATATACCCATTGCTGCGGTAATACGGTTTAATGGGAGCTCTTACTCCTTACTTGGTAAATAATACGGTATTATAATATTATAAAGCTATTAATTAAGTAGGAATATTAAAAGTACAGAAGGCAAAGACCTCGGCTATTATTAAAAGAGGGTTAGTCTACTTCTTAGACTTCTCATAGATAGATATCGCTTAGCACCTTACATAGTACTTAAAAAAAACTAAGCAAGTTACACCCTACCATTTCAACAAATAATATTATTGATAATGAAAAGTATTTTATATTAAGGGATTCGTTAATAAATAAAACGGTTATTAATTATAGCGGTTAAATAAAAAAGGAAATATAGTATTATTTTACTTGGATTCTAAACCTAAAAAAGGAGGAAAAGAAATAAGAACTTAAGGTTTATACTTAGGGGCTTAACTTTAAGGTTGAGTTAATTAATTATAAAATATATAAAGTTAAATATAACGAAAAAATAAAAAAGTTTCTTAAAAATAATTATATAGCTCTTCCTCCGCTTAACGTACTTAAGATCGATAGCCACTTAATTACCGTATAGCCTAGTTAACCCTTTATTCTTAGGTAACTTTTTATTTATATTTATAAACGGAATCTTAAAAATAACTTATTCAGAGGAGTAAATAAAGTTATTAACGTAAGTACTAACGCGATATACGCCCGTAAGGAATTTTATAAACCTTAATAAAAAAAAGGGCAAAAAACGTAGGAAATAACAGAAAAAAAACTAATTAAAGTAAATCCGCAGAGAGATCCGTATTATAAGGGAGAATCCATATATAAGCATAATTATCCGTGTGGATTAAATAGAATCTAACCGTTAAAAAGGAAAATACCGTTTAAATTATAGATTTCCGAGAAAACCTTCTACTTTTTTTAATAATATCTTATTTTCTTCTCGGAAATCTAAAGGATCTATATAGCGAAAGCCTTATTATTATAAAAGAAACTATAGATTTATTTTTTTGGGCCCTTAATATACTTAAATATTTATATCCCCGTAACGTAATATATTAAGACTTAAAGCCGGAAAATATCTTAATTAAATCCCAATCTTTTTTAAGTATTAAGTTTATTAATTTCGGCCTTATAAACGATAAGCCCGACTTAAGAACTCTTTATAATACTTAACTTTATATTACGCTTAAGGTTTACTTAAAGAAAAAGTATACCGCCTTAATAAATTTATAATTATTAAGAGTAATTATATTATAATATATATATAAGCTTTTCAAAGTAATTAAACGGAAATATAAATAGCAGAAAAATCCGTAATTAACGTTAAAAAATTAGGGCCTTACTTAATACCAGCGTATTATTAATTATACCAATGATTAAGACTTAGATACCCTAATAAATCTTCTTATTATTAAAATATTACGGATAAGGCCCAAAAAGCGGCTCTTTATAAATATTTACTTAATAAAAGGATGCGATTTGGGGCTTTTTAACGGTTATTTTATTAACTTGGGAAGTATTATAATAATACGGTAAACGGCTCTTTAAGATAAAATTAACGATAACGATAGCTTTATTACTATTTTATTAAGCGCTCTTTAAGATACTGAGGAGAAGAATTTAAATTATAATAATAATAGCCGAATAAGACATTATACCCCCAATTAAACTTCTGGAATTCTAAAGTCTTATAATTTTTAAGCCTTATACCCTTTAAGTAATAAATATAGTTACGGCTTATAAATAAGAAGCTTTAAAACTACCCTTAACTATTTAAGTAATAACGTTTAATTACCAGCAGACCTCTTATGTTTTTTTAAGGCTAGGTCGGTATATTTAGGAGGATATAAACGATAATAATCTTTGGTTATCGGCTTAATAAATAATTTTTCCGAGAATAAGCGGATTAAACGTTTCATAGAGGTTTTTATCTCTTATATTTTTAAAATATTAAACCGGCGTTTAAGATATAATAATAAATTAAATTAATTCTATATAATATAATATACGATATTATCCTTACGCTCTTAACGGATATTATAAGGAATAAAAGTCAAAATATTAATAAAGACGATTACATTAATACCTTAATAGGAGAGCTTAATAAATATTTAGCCCGGTTAAAGATCACCAAGATAAAACTTACTCAGAATAACCTCTTTAATTAAGTTATCGTCGCGATTTATTTAAACTATTAAGAGATTATATTTATTAACTTAACCCCTTCCGAACTAACGAGCTCTATTATTAACTTAACGGTACGTCTCCTTTACGTAATATAATTATAAAAACCTTAATTAATAAGTATACCGACGGTATTAATAAACGACTTTATTCTCCGGGTATATATTAAAAAAGAAAATAATTATTCTTAAAGCTAAATAATCAATAATATTTATAATTATATATTAATCTTAACCGCTTACCAGTATAATTTAACTTATTTATTAGCGTTTCTGGATTATATTAACGTTTTAAGCTATTTTATATTTATTTAATATTAATTATTATATGTAAGATAAATCTTATTAAGGAGGTTTTTAAAGGAAATCGATAATATAAAGTAATTAATAATAACGGAGATATATTAACCTCCTTTCTAATTAAAGAATATTTTTTACTCCGTCTTTCTATATATTAAATAACGATAAAACGTATTTTTATAGTTAAGTAATTATTAGAATAAAAGCGTTATTAAATTAATATAATATTACTAAGAAATCTGGATAATACGTTATACGGGAATATCCAAACTAAAACGTAATTAATATATAATTAAGGGTTAATTTAATCCGTTTACCGGTAGTTTAGTTAATTACAATTAAAAAAGACTTCTTATATATTAATATACGCTTAACGATTATAAGTTATAAGTAAATTAAGGAATAAAAGAAAATTATATCTCTTCCCGTAAAAAATACGGTTAAGCTCAATAATAGGAATTTAAAAAGTATATAAAGTATATTTCACGTAATACTTTATAGGGAAAAAGATAATAATGATAATCGGATTAAATATTTCTTAATAAAGGATTACGTAGCGCCCGTTAATAAATATATATACTTATTCGGTTTAAAGTATACTTATTTAAAGAAAATATAACCCGCCTTAATCTAATATAAAATAAGTAAGAATAATCTAAAAGAAAAAGAAAAAAAAAGTAAACCGCGATAATTATTTATACTATTTTATTTATTATATTTATAAGTTTAAATTGTAAGCTTTAAGGAAAGATCATAGAAATAGACCGGTATTAGATTAAACCTATTAATAAATAACTTACTAAAATCTTTTCTTAATAAGGGTTAACGCCTAGCTTTTAAGTATTTAATTTTACTTAATAAAAGGCTGTATCGATTAATTAATATAAAATTATCGAAGATGGACAGAAGGATAAAATATAGGATAAGAGAGGACGAGGGGTGATTAAAATAAGTACGCTAAAATATGGCAGTAGCAACTAACCCGGATTTAGTGATTTCAAGTTACTTGCAATTCCTTGGCATCCATTTTTTCCGCGCACCACCTCTGGTTTTTTATATGCGATTTCCATATAAATTATTAACCTTACTTTGCTATTTAATAATTATTTATCGCATTTACGTAATCCGGTAACTGCGTATATATTAATTTACTTGCTGGTACGCCATATGTTCCTAGACACCCAGCATCCGGTATGGAATTAAGACCCCGTCCCGGCTTAGAATGAGATGGCTCGCCGGGTGCTATTAACGAGTAGTTAATTATGGAGTGTCGTATCCGGCAATAGCCGTCCACGCCATTGAACTTATTGTTCCTTCGAAAGGCATCCTTCCTCTCCGCACAGCTGAGTTCACCTGGATGAGGAGCGAACACGGGAGATAGGTAGTAAATGAAGGTGACGGACGTGTATTCTGAGTGAACACGCAGAATAAGTAGACGTTCAGCGTCGGTGGTTAAAAGCCTTAAATAATCATAAATGCTAAGCGGTCAAAGGTTTTAAATAATCAAGGTAAATAAGTATTTAAGGCGCGTAAGTAGTTAAACGACATAAGTAAATATCGGATATAAATAGTTTATCGAATGGACTAATTATATTGGAGGGAGGGTTAAGAAAGCTAAAACTCCAATATTCTAAAAGGTTTTATCGGATAACCTTCCTTATTCACATTTAAAAATATCTTTTCTTCTATAATAAAAGCTTACTTTTATTATAGGATTTAATGAATTTTTACTTTTACTATATATGATATAGTATTATTTTAAAGATAAGATATTATATATATTAAAAATTAAGTAAGAAATATTTAAAAAAGCGAGACTTTTAATAAATATTATAGCTTTTTACTTTTCTTTTATATATGCTTTAATTTTAGTTCCCCTTAATTTAATTGCTACGGTTTATTTTAAGTCCCCTTTAAGCTCCTTTTCTAAATACCCTTTATCTGCCGTAATTTTAATTCTTAAGTTATTATTCCTATTCCTCCGTTTTATTCGATTTATATCTTAAGTTTTAATATTAAGTAATTCTATTATATAATAAACGTAATAAGCTTTTCGCTTTAATAATTAATATTTTATTTTTAATAATTTAACTATTTTCTTAAGGAACTTTTATAAAAATTAAAATTTATAATAAATAATAACTTATTCAGAAAACGTATTATTATTAAAACGACCGAGCTCTTAAAAGGTTATCTTTTAAATATTATAAATTTAAGGATTTTACGTTAAAAAAGCTTAACTTAAATAACCATAACTTTAAAGAGATTAAGCTTCAGAAAGGCAGCTTAACCAATATAATAAAGGTATAAAGTAAGTATTTTTAAACTTTAGGATATCTCCGTTAATATTATTTTAAATTGAGATTTTTAAAAGATAAATAGAAAAGTTAAGTTATATATAAAATATAGAGGAAGGAAAAAAGTGTTAATTATAGGTCCGGCTTATAAACGGTCCTAATAATAACTATCAATAGAGTTCCTAGGTTTATATATAACCCTTAAAATAACGGTCTTTCTTTTACCAAAAGTCAAGGACCCCACGCATGAAAATCTCGCCTTAATTATAAGTCATAACTTGAGATTCCACGAAACTTCTTATAATGCTATGTCTCTACGTCGCAGGTGGAGATAAATAGAGGAGGCCGAGGTTATTAACCGTGTTTAATATTAAGAGTTACTATCCGTATTCATACGTTTTTAAGCCGTAAATTAAATAATTAAGTAAAAAACTTCCTTATAATCTAGAGGAAATTTCAATATAATAAGAATAAACTTTCCTATTATAATAGAAAACCTTTTTTAATAATATATAAGTATTTTTAAAGTTAAAAAGTACGGAATAATAATTATTTTTAAATATTAATTATTTATTAAAAATACTTATATTAATATTTATAAACTTAATTACCGGTTTTAATTAATCCTCTTATAGTAATCGGCGGTAACTTATTAATTTACGGTATTAATTAATTATTTTATCATTATATATAATAAAAAAGTGAAATTTCAGAGGAAGATATATAAGTAAAAAGGCCCTTAAAAACATTTTTAATATAGCGATTAAAGGAGAAGATAATAGCGGTATTATATAATATAAATAAAGTCCGGTTTTTAGAAAATAAGGGAAGTAAGTGAAAGAGAAAATTATAAGGAAATAAAAGGGTAAATAAACGAAGACTTAAAATAAAGACGGAAAAGGGAGAATTAAAGTTAATTTCCGGTAAATTAAGAATTATTTTAAAAAGGGCCGAAAAGTAAAGAAGTAAAAATTAAAGCTTAAGGAGTTAAAATTAAATACTAAAAGGTTTAATAAAGCGAATTATAAAAGGTATATATAATTAATAAATATATATTACGTTATATATTAAAAAATAATCCAAGTTATTAACGGTAATATAAATTAATTTAAATATATATTATAACGAATAAACGTAAATTATGCCCGTAATATATACCGTAATTATAAACGTAAGAATACGAAAGGAGGTTTTATAACGTAAAAAGGGTTTAAAATTAATATCGAAAAACATTATAAAACTAAAGATATTCATTAAAAGATATTATAAGTCTATAGATATTTAAGTCTTAAAGCATTTATTATACGGAATAATATTTATAAATAGTTATTTAAAGATATATAACGTTAAGGTATAGCCTCCGAGTTTATATATAGTAAAGTTAAGTAAAACCCGATAAAATAATAAAAATGTTAGAATTAAAGGGTATATTAAACTTAAAGGGCATATTAGAATTGGAGGGTATATTAGAATTAAAGGGTATACCAGAATTAAAGGGTATATTAAAATTAAAAAGCATACTAAAATTAAAGGGTATTAGAATTAAATGTTTCTGTTTTTATCCGTATTAAGAGTAAGAATACCCAGCGTTTAAACCCTCTTAATATTCAAACCCTCCCGGAGTTTAAACCCCTTTAAATATCTAAACTTTTTAAGTATTTAAACTCCTTAAGTATCTGAACCCCTTAAATATCTAAATCCTCTTAATATTTAAAGACTCCCAACGTTTAAACCCTCTTTAGATAATCGTAGAAATAAGCGTTTTAACTCGGTTTAAACGGGTTAAGAAACGTTTATTAAATTTTCTATCTTAAGTTTATTGTCTTAAGAAATTAAAGGTCTTAAGCTTATCATCTTAAATTTAAAGTCTTTTAAACTTATTAATAACTTTAAGGGAAGAAAGCTTTATTAACCATTATAACCGTTCTAATTTTTCCTTAAAAATAAGGCTGCTTTTAAGTTAATATTATTTAAGAAAATTAATTAATATAACGTATATATTAATTATTAATAATAAATTATTATTTAAAAATAGCTTTAAATACGATTACTTATTATTAAATTATTTTTCTATTATAATAAAGGATATTTTTAATTATATTCTTCTTATTTCCTACGGAAATTTTAAAGCCGATTTATTAATTTAATATTTTTTATCGCGATATCCTCCGAGTTAATTATAAAAATTAATAATATAATAAAGTAAACATATTAATAGGCGGCGAAGCCTATTATTTAAAAGGTATAAAAATAGAAGTATAATAGGAAGTTATAAATTAAAATAATTCAGCGCTTTAACGTAAGCATCCTATTACCTTTATTATTCCGTATTAATATAAATTATTAATTATTATAAATATTGGAAATATATATAGGTCTTATATATTAAAAAGTATTACTTATAAAGACTTTTTATATAAAGGAAATTTACGTTCTAAATCGGGGTTTAAGAATTCTTATTATATAGAAAATATAAGGTTAAAGAGAATATATATTTTCTTCGATTAAACAGCTATAATACGGCTTTTATAGATACGGGATATTTATTATTAACTTAATTAGACTATCTAAATTAATATTAATAATAATATTTAGTATTAGCCTTAAATCGTTATAGGTTGATTTTATTATAACTTATATAGTATAATTTATATCCTTACGTTTTAAGGTTCCGTATATTAAATCGTTAATCTAAGACGTTTTTACCTTATTATTTATAACCTTAAGGAATTGAAAACCTTAAGGATTATAGGACCTTAAGGTTAAAATGAACCTTAAAATTTATATAAAGCGTACGGTTTATTAATACCTTAAGGTAAAAAATAACCTTACGGTCTGAAAATTCTTTAAGGTATTTAAGGTATAAAGCGATTAAGCTTTAAAATAATTAAATTAATACGTAATAATTAAATTTCCGGATTAAATAGTTTAACGGAACATTCTACGTATATATTAATTTACTTATTAATATATTATATATTCTAATATATTTAACCTTAATATCAAAGATACCTTATAAATTATTATCGCGTTAACGTAAAAGGGTTATCTAGAAATATAATTAAACCTAATAAGCTAAAAAAAATAACCATTTTATTATTTAAACTTTCCTAAAGTTTAAACCCCTTAAGAATCTAAACCCTTTGAGTATTTAAACTCCTTAAGTATTTAAACCCTTTAAGTATTTAAACTCCCTAAGTACCTAAGTCCTCCTATTATTTAAACCCCCCTAAGCGTTTAAACTTACTTAATGTTTAAATTAATAGTTTAATTTAAACGGGTTAAGAAACGTTTATTAAACTTCTATTTTAAGCTTATTATTTAAAGATATTAAATATTTTAAGCTTATCGTTTAAGGATATTAAGTTTATTAAGACTTATAGTATCTTAAGCTTATTATCTTAAGTTAACTTTTATCCCGTAATAATTACGGTCTATAAACGTTTTTTAACGGAAATATTAAATATAATTTAATCTTTTTATAGAAAAGATCGATACCTTTAATATTAAACCCGGTATATAAAAAAAGCAATTTCCTTCCTTTCTTTAAGTCTTTAGTTAATAAATTTATTATTATAACGTATATTCAGATATTAAATTTAAAGTTTCTTTAGTCCTATTAATAACTTTAAGGGAAGAAAGCTTTATTAGTTATTACGACCTTTCTAAATTTCCCTTAAAGGTAAAACTTCCCTTAAAGTAATATTACTTGGTAAATTAATTAATATAACGTATATAAATTATTATTAATAATAAATTAATATTTAAAAATAATAACTATTAGACTCTGAACCTAATTATTTAATATTGGATATATTTTCTATCGTAATAAAAAGATATTTTTAATCATATTTTTCCTATTTTCTATAAAAAGTATAAAGCCGATTTATTAATTTAATACTTTTTAATATAAAATCCTCCGACCCGGCTATAAGGGTAACGGATAACGTAATAAAGCAGGTATATTAATAAACGGCAAGGAGGGCTATTATTATTTAATTATTATTAACCTTAAAGAATTAAAAAGTTTAGGGTTTATAGGACTTAAAGTTTATATTAAACGTACGAGAAAAGGATAAATATAATAATAAGATTCACGATCCTATTTATTATATTTATAAGAGCTTAAATATAAGTTACGTAAATCTATTAATTAAGGCTTAATTACCGTTAAATAAAAGATTTATATACCTACGCCGTATATTCTGTAAATATATTTTGTTAGTTAGTATAACGTTATACCGGGGATAAAGGCATATAATAAGTTAACCTTTTAAATAATAACGGAAATACTTATAATAAAAGTGCTTTTTAAGGTTATTATAAGCCGTAAAAGTTTTTAAGTAATTATTAACTAATAAATTTACGTTCCGGAGGTAAAAGATATATTATATAACTTTATATTTAATTAAGAGCGTTTCCGATAAACTTAATAATAACGATATTATAATCTTTAATAATAATAAGTAACCCGGTAAACGTATAAATTATAAGTTAAATATTAATTAAATTACTTTATAAGCTTAATAAAAATTTAAAGCTATATATTTTAATTTATAATATATAACGGATTATATTATATAATTAATAGATTATCGATAAAACGCCCTTATAAATTTATTATTTAATATTAATATTTATTTTATAATAAACTTTAATTTTACGGCTATTTTAAAAAAAGATAATAAGCTAAATATATAGATTACCGATAAAGTAAAAGATTTAAAGCTATTATTATAAACGCTTAAGGGTTATATAAGTAAGGGTTAACGTAATAGTATTTTCCCTTAATAATTAACTTTTTATCTTTATATTAACCGATAAAACGGTCTGATTATAAGATAAAATTATTTTAAAAATTATTAATTTTTAAGATATTAATTTAACTTAAATATAAATTAATTACGAAAGTATTATTATAAAAAGTTAAAAGACCGCTCCGATATTCTTATAGAAATTAAAGAAAATTATAATTATCTTATTAAATCCAATTATCTTTTATAATTAACGTTTAATTTAAAGAAAACTTAATTATTAAAATAAAAATAGGATGTTTTTTAATATTTATAATTTTAGCGTTAATATATAGAATCTTATTATTATTCATAAATTTAAGCGTTCTAATATATTTTAGATCTTTAAACTTTTATATTTCTTAACCTATTATCGGGTTCTATAGTCGGATAATCCGATTATATAATATTGAAGTAAGTAATAAACCGTTTTACGAGAATATTATTATAATAATAAAATTAATATATCCCTTAAGCTTCTATACTTCTTAATTTATTATTAAGTTCTATAATCGGATAGTTTAATTATATAATATTAAAGCGAGCAATAAACCGTTTTATAAGAATATTATTATATTAATTTAATAAGTACATTTTTTAAGCTTTTATATTTCTTAATTTATTATTAGGTTTTATAATCGGATAATTTAATCTATTAATATTAAAATAAATAATAAGTTATCCTATAAGAATATTATTATATTAACCCTATTAATATATCCTTTAAGTTTCTATACTTCTTAACTTATTATCAGGTTTTATAATCGGATAATCTAATTATTTAATATTAAAGTAAATAATAAGCCGTTTTATAAGAATATTATTATAGTAATAAAATTAATATATCTTTTGAGCTTTTATACTTCTTAACTTATTATCGGGTTATATAATCGGATAGTCTGATTATTTAATATTAAAGCGAGTATTAAGCCGTCCTATAAGAATATTATTATATTAACCTTATTAATATATCCCTCGAGCTTTTATACTTCTTAACTTATTATTAAGTTCCATAATTAAATAGTCCGATTATTTAATATTAAAACGAGTAATAAACCGTCCTATAAGAATATTATTATAATGATAAAATTAATATATCCCTTAAACTTCTATACTTCTTAACTTATTATCGGGTTTTATAATTAAATAATCCGATTATTTAATATTAAAGCGAGTAATAAATTATTTTATGAAAATATTATTATATTAACTTTATTAATATATTTTTTAAGCTTTTATATTTCTTAACTTATTATTAAGTTCTATAATCGGATAGTTTAATTATTTAATATTAAAGCGAGTAATAAACCGTCCTATAAGAATATTATTATATTAACTTTATTAATATATCCTTTAAGCTTCTATATTTCTTAACCTGTTATCGGGTTCTATAATCGGATAATCCGATTATTTAATATTAAAGCGAGTAATAAGCCGTTCTATGAGAATGCTACTATAGTAATACTTTTAATATATCTTTCGAGCTTTTATAGCTCCAGACTCCACATTAATAAAGTAATCGGGCATATCTATATCCATAATAGAACTCGACTATAGACATTTCTTATTACGCTGGTTTATAATATAAAAATTATCGTTAACGAATAAATTTAAAGCGGTATAAAGTTAACAATATATTGGTTAATTAAGATAACTTATTACGCGTCTTAAATAAAGTTTAATAGATAAGATGAATTCTTTAACTACCTTAAGATATATTAGAAGTTAATTTTCACTCTAAAGGTCCCTATTTAATACCCACTTATTAATATAAGTAATTATAATACGCATAATTATTTAATAACTTTAATGAGTTTATTTATTAAGCTTGTAGCTTTTAATTAATAGAAGAAGTGCTTTTATAACAATATAAGTACGTCGTTTTAATTATAAATCTCGACCTTACTATATTATATATACTAAATCCAGTACCGATATACATATTAAAATATAGATGAAAGGCGATAATTAATCGTAATTTAATTAATCTTTTATTATGGTTTATTAGGATACTTAAGCTTATATAAATTCTCCTATAAGCCTTTAGGTTTAGATAGCAATTTTAAGTATTTAAAGCATAACGTATTATATGTAGCTTAACCGTTAATTCTAAACGGTTCCTACTGAAGCTAATTATTTAATAGAAATTCACTAAATGATAAATAAAGGGTGCGAATTAATGTATTTAAATCAGTAAGAATACGTAATATAGAATTTAGTAATCGGACACGGAACTTAATCAAATTTAAAGAGATATTCAGAAGGTCCGCTAAGGACTATCTAGAAAGTAATTCGGCGAGTAAAATAAGAGATCCGATAATCGTATAAAACTCTTAATATAACTTATCCTTATTATCTAGATCGTTTAATCGTACCGATAACTAAGTTAAAACCGGTAAATATATCTATATTATCTGTTTTAACTTCTTAAAGCCTAAAAATTATAAAATCTTCTCTAATCTTTCTTAAAAGTCTTATTTAGAGTCGCCGATAAAGCGATATATAGTAACGGTAACGATAAATAGGGGGATAGTTATGTTAACTAGAACTTAAAGTCTACCGTTATTAAGTTAGTCTTAATCCAAGTCATAGGAACTACGAATTTCTTTAAATACATCCTTTAAATAAATAAGGATATTATACTATATTATTATATAAGGAACTATATTTTAAAGAACTATGTCCTGATAATTGACTATAGATATTATTTTAAATCCTAGTTAAATAAGCAATTCGGGCCGGCTTATAAGGAATAGTTTAAGACGGATAATAATAAGAAGGATTAATTGAAATTATAAGTTAATAATCGCTTTTACGTCCCGTTTTTTCTTATATTTATCTAAGGTATTAACGATTACGATAAAGGTAAAAGGATTATTTATAGTAAATTATATTTAACATAACGGTTAATAAATTAACTTATTAAATTATTCATTTAACGCTTTATTATAAATAGATAAATCCTAAATAATTACCTTTATAATTAAAATATTAAACCCCGGTATCTTTAATATAAGTTTACGCGTAATAATAAGAAAGAATTATAATGTTAAGCCGCGATTACCTTTATTACGTTTAAAAAAAAAGTTAATATTAAAATTAAGATTATTAAGGCTACCTTAACCGGCGACTTACTTAATTACGGTTTAAGAAATTATTAATTTATTAATACCCGTTTAACCGCTTAATTAAAAAATACTTTTATTAATAAGATATTAAGCTTAATCGTAAATTTTATAAAGTAAATTAACCCGGGTAATAGGATAGCAAGTAATATAATTATATTTATAGGAATTATATAGTACTCCTTTTATATATAGTAATTTATTTAAGTTAATCTTAATTTTTAATTAATTTAACGATTCTTAAAGCCGATAAGACTATTGGAACTCTTTAAGTATTATCTATAAATCTTATTTTAATTTTCCGATATATTCTTAATCTTAAGCGTTAAGTATATAGTCATAATTATTTACCTTAATTTCGACCTTAACTTGGAGCTCATTATAAGTTTTATTAAAATTTATAATATTGCCTATTATTTAAAAGGTATAAAGTATACAGTAGGATATTAAAGTCTAATAGATCCGAATAACGTAAGTTAGGAATTTAAGAATATAAGTATATAGTTCTATTATAACTATTTTTAAGTTAATTTAGGTTAATATCGTTAATAATTAATAAAGAAGCTTAGTATACGCCTTAAGTTAATTTATTATATATAAAATAATTTTATATTCAATAAATAACGACGTTATTTAATTTACCTTAAATACGGTAACTTATTAATTAAAGCGTAAAATCTTTATATAATTTATTTAAAAGCGTAAGCTTTTATCTTAAGTAAAAAACGAATATTAACTTATAATAAGCTTATATATACGGGGTTAATATTAATTATTATATTTTTAACGGCCGTAAATCGGTTTAATTAACCGATTACCTTATTAATTTCTTTTTTTATAACGACGGTTTACCTTGTTAATATAAACGTTTACCTCTTTTTAATATAATATCATTACTTTTCTTTTACCGCGGTTAAAATTTATTTAAGCGTTAAATCGATATCGTTAACGTTATTAAATATATAATCTTAAAGGGTTATTTAATTATTATTTAAGAATCGTTTAAGTACGTTATAAAGAAAATTTCGGTTTAAAGTCGTTTATAATAATAATAAGGGGGTAGTTTTAACGGTTAATAAATTATAAGGGACCGGCCCGGTTAATATTATATTAAAGGATACCTTTTAAATAAATTATAAATTTATAATTTATATTATTAATAACGTAATAATTTAATTCGATTGAAATGATAAAAATAGTAATAACGATAAAATACGGGCTTTAAAAGTAAAGTATATAAGAATCCGTTAAATACTATTAATCTTTTTAAACGGAATAAAGTTTTTACTTATATTTATTAACGTTAAATAATTATAATTAAACTTTAAAAGCTTTTTAATTTAAATAAAATTTTAATTCTTAATAAATATAAAGAAAATGTATTTAAGATGAATTTAAAATTAATAAAGGGAGATATATTTAAATTACGTAAGATAGGCAGTATAAAATACTTAAATCGTTATATTTATTACGGTTAACCTTATAAGGCTGTTTATAAGAAGCTAAGCCGTATTAACTATAAATCTTATCGTTATATAACTTTAAACTATATCGTTTTAATCGTATAATACGTATAAGGTTTTTACTTATTAATTAAAGAAGTCGAATGGTTAAACCGAGGGTATTAACCGGGGGTAGTAACCGTTTCTAAACTTATATATTATAGTAACTATAAAAGTTAATAATAATTCTTTAGCATTATTATAGTTTTTTAAAACTAAGATAAAATTATCTATAAATTTAAATAATATTATAAACTTAAAATTAAGCCCGTTAAAAGAGGCTTTACGTAAAGTAAACGTAAGAGTAACTACGTGAAAATCATTTTTAAGAAGGTTAAGTAACGGTTTTATACGTTACTTTTATATAATTTTATAAATAAACTTTATTATTTATATTAACGTTATATTTTAAATAAAAATAAGCGATTAACTATTTATCCGGATAATAACGGAAATACTTTTAATAGAAATACCGTTTTAAATTATTATAATTTAAGAAAAATTATAAGCGTTTTACCGTCGGTAATTCTTTATTATTTAAATAGAAAATATATTATATTAACTTATATTTAATCGGAAAGGAATCGGAGAAAATTAAGAGTTAAAGGATAATTAATAAGGCCTTTTCTTAATTAGACTTCCGGCAACGGAAGCTTTAATTTTCTTATAATTAATATAGGGTAAACGAAATTAAGGAAATGGCGACGAATAACGGGACCCCAGAGGTCAGAAACGATATACGCGTGCATAGCTCAAGTAACAGTAAGGACAATACCTTAAATACGATAAGCGGAAGCAGAATAATAGTAAAAGTAAAAGGGAAGGAAGGGTAAACGGCTTAAATTAATAAGAACGGTAATAAGTTATATAAATAACGCAATAAATATAAAATAAAAAGGCCTTAAATCGAATAAGGAGCCTATAATTAATAAGATATGCGTAAAAGGATATATATAACGTATAAAGGTATTATTATTAAGAATAATAAATAAAAAGCGGAGGAAGTAAAAACGGTACGTAAGGACGGATAGGGGGTAAACGGAGGCGTAAAAAATTTTATTAAATATATATAAATTAAAAGAAAGTTAAGGGAAAATAGGGAAATATTAAGTAAATAGGAATAAGTTATAAAAAAAAGTAGCCGTTAAATACGTAAGGGAAAAGTAATAAAGGAGGAAGCGGTAAAAACACTGGAAATTTTTTTTATAATTATATAAAAAAATATTATATTAAAAACCTAGTCAATACTATAAATCGGGTTATAAAGAATAAAAGACTTTTACGTAAATACGGGGAGAAATTTAAGGGAGTTAAAGAGGCTACGCGGAGCTTAAAAGGCAATAATAAGGGTACCGGCGGATAAAGGTGAAAAAAGATAAAAAGGATATATATAAAATAAGGAAATAACGGGGGAAGCTTTAAAGAAAAAAGCGGGGATAAGTTTATTGAAAGTACTCACATCAGTTACCCGGCACTCGGGTAGATTAGATATGATCCGAAGTTAGACCTGATTGGGGTAACCGGGATTTAGGAGTACTTAATTGTACTTTTATATATAGAGAATAATTAAGTAACTTATACCTTATATTTTAAGAGGTTATAAGCCCGGCCTCGCAATAACGATACCCTATAAAGATACCTTTTTTTCTTATTTAATTTTATAATTAAAATATAGAGATTTTACTATATAAAATATATTTAAAAAATAAAAATATTCTACTTAAGAATATTATTAAATTACGATCTTTAAACTATAAAGTTAATTAATAACTTAATAATCTAAAATTCTATAAGAATAAGATACCTTAACCTTATTATTACCGGGGTATATATATTTATTAATTAAAAAATATAAATACTTATTTCTTAGCCTTATAAGTTAATTATACGCCGGTATTTATATGCCGGAAACCGGCTATATATAAAAATTTTGGCTCTATAATATAAAGCGTTAAGCGGAGCCTTAATAAAAGTTTTAATTAAAAAATTTTAATCTTAATTAAATTTTTTAAAGTTTAAACCCTTAAAACCTTATAATTATAACGAGAAATCTCTACTTAATTTAAACTCTCTTTATAATTTAAAGGATTTTTAACCCTATTTTACCGTTAAAATTACTTAATTAAGACCTTTTATAAAAATTATAGAATATTATAAAGTTAAGAAAACTTTAAAATTTTACTTTTTATAATAAAAAATCTTATTTAAAATAAACTTTTATTTTTAAGACGGTAACTTTAATTATATAAGTAAAAATACGACTTAATTTTACTTTTAAAATTATTTAATTGAAATTATCTTTAAGGATTAAATTTAAAAAGAAGGAAGTTTATTTATTTAAACCGAGATTTTATATTTTAAAAAAGGAGGTTAAAAATTAATTATTAAATTTTTTATATTATAATTAACCCGGAAGGTTATTTAATTTAATTAACGCCCGGAAGTTTAAGGATAAAGTAATTATAAATAAAGATTATAATTTTTAAAATAAAGAATAATAATTAAATATAAAAATTAACTCTCCGTATTATATTAAACGTAAGGGGGGCGAATAATTTTTAAAAAAATATAAAAATAACCTAAATATCCGTAAAGTTTTAATTTATTATTAATTAAAATAAATTAAATTTTATTTAAAATTTAAGCTTTATTATTAAAATCTTTAAGTATATTATTATTTTATTTTATTAATACGGAAATCCTTTTATTATTTTTTATTATTAAATTAAAAGTAAATTCTTCCGTTTTTATTTAAGAAACCTTCGGAAAAAATATTAAAGAATTACTTAAAAGGTAACTAAAAATATAAATAAAGAGTATTTATTTTTATTTACGTTAAAATCTTATAATAGTTTTAACTTAAAAATATTTAAAAAAAACCTTTAATATTACCGTTTAATAAGTTAATCTTTAGCCTTTATTTAAAGGTAAAAAGTTAAATCCCATTATTTAATACGGAATATCCCTTATTTTTAAACGATTTATTAATTAAGTATTAATTAAAATTAAAATCTTCGGAATTAAAAAACTTATTAAACTTTTTATTTAATTTTAATTTTAAGTTTAAATTTAATTAAATAATTAGTATTTCTTTATATATAAGTATTAATTTAAAGACCTTAAGTTTTTATTTTTTTATTAAAAATAACCTTTAAAATAAAAAACTTTTCTTTTAAGAATTTTTTTTTAACTCAATTCCTTTATTAATTGAATAACGTTAATAAATATTATAAAATTAATAAATTAAAAATTAATTAATCTTTAATAATCTTTATAAGCTTATAATTATTAAAGATAAACTTTAAGCTATAATAATTATTAAAATCCGCTATAAAGATAATATATATTACCTTATAAATATATTAAATATAATTAAAGAAATCTAAATTATTATTATTACGTATTTTAAACTTTAAAACTTAAGTTTATATATTAAGTTAACCCGGGAATTTAAAATAATAATAAAAGGTTTAAATAAAATAATCGATTAATTTACCCGTAAATTCCGTAAGTATATTATTAAAATATTAGTTATTAATAAGTTATATAAGGTCTTTAATTTAATAATTATTTAATTTTTCTTATTTAGTTTCGGTAACAATTAATAATATTTTTATATTAACTTAACTTAAAATTAAATTATTTTAAGCCAAAATTCTCTTAATTTTAATAAAATTATATTAAAAGTTATTAATAAAAAATTATAAATTAATATAACCCATATTAATATTACTTTATAATTTTATTTAATAGCTTTAAAAGTTAATAATAAATAGGTTTTTATTAAATATAATAATTAAAAGTATAATTATTATACCGTAAAAAATTATAATAATAAATACCCGGAAAATAACTATTAAGTTTTTTACTTTAAGAAAAGGATTAAGACGTTATATTAAGGGTTAAAGAAATTAAAAATTAAGGAAGTTATTATTATTATTATATTAATAAATTTATCGGTTTTAAAGGAAGTTTATAATATAATAAACGTAAATATTAAGCTTAAATATATAATAATATTTATTAATTTAATTAATTTATAAAAGTTAATAATCTTAAATAATGGCTATAATAAATATTTTTTTTATTAAAATTTTTTTTTAAATAATAATTTCTGGCTTTATTAAATAATATCCTTAAAGTTAAACTTAACGTAAATTAATTATAAGGGCGGTATTAATACCGCCCGGATAACTTATAATATTAATAAAAAGAAAATAATAATTAAATTTTTAAACTCTATCTACTCCCTTAATAATAAAATAAACCTTTTTTTAAAGACTTAACTCTTAAATAATAAATCTAAAATAATAACTTCCCGGGTTAAATAGATAATAATTAAAAAACCCGGTAAATTTATATACTCCCGGTAAGGATAACTCTTTATATTAAATCTATAGGTATTATTTTAATTAATAATAACGGTATTTAATATATTAAACGATATATTAACTTAATATATAAAAATAAGGTATTTTAACCCTTAATTTATCGTTAAGTTAATTATAATATCGATAAAGATATCCCTTAAACGTAAATAAAAAAAGTAAGAAAAGCCTTTAAAAAAAGTAATATATATATATTATATTTTTAATAAGATAACCTTTTAACTTTATAAGGGATATCTTAAGTTAAAGATTACTCCGTTAAAGCTTATTTATTTAAACGTTATAAGGTTTATTAAATTAATAAGCTTTAATATAATTAAATATTTTATTACTTTCCGGGATAACTTTATTTATATATTAAAAGTTTACCCGGTAATCTATAAATCGGACGTAATCCGTAAATTTAAGTAATTTTAAGTTAAATATAAGACTATTAACCAGAAAATCAGGTATTTACGGGTAAATAATGGGGGTAAATATATATTAAAGGACTTTTAAGATTACTTTAAAAACTATAGTATTATTTATAAACTAATAATATAAAATAACTTTAAATAAAATCCCGTAAGTGAAAAATTTAACCAGGAAATTAAAGAGTAAACTTATATAATAATTTATAATATAAACTTATTTAAAAATTTATAATTAGAAATCGTTATAATTATTAATTACTTTATTATAAAAGAATTTATATTTAACTTAAAAAAGAAGATTACCTTATATTAAGCGTAATATAATTAAGAACCGGACTTATTATATTTATAAGTAATTAAATTATTAATATAAGTTAAGATTATAAAATACCGGATTTCCTTAAATAAAAAAGTTAATTTATTTATATTTTTAAGTTATAATAATAAGACTATTAAGATATATTAAGTCTTTAACCCTTAAACGCAGACTTTTAATAAGAAGGTAAAACGTTTTTTTAATATTTATATTAAAGAACGGAAAATTACTTTATTAAATAATTTTAATAAGGATACCCCGGCGGAAAAGATTTAACGTTTAAAAAAAAATATATAGTTTTAATAAATCCCTATTTTAAGGGAGAATTATAAGAATTAAGTCCATAATAATATATTTATCGATAATATTTTAAACGATATATTTATAAATAATATATTTTTAATTAAAGAATAAAAAAATTATTTTTAAACTTAATAACCTTCGGATTAAGATAAATAATAGTTTAATAAATTATAAAAGGAAATTAAAAATATTCTCTAAAATAACTTTAAGCTTAAAATTCTTAAATACTTAAAGTTTAAAATATATCCTTAAATCCGTTATTTATTTTTATTAATATAATTATCTTAAATAAAGAAAAAGATATTTATTACTTAACGTTAATATTATTTAAGAATAAGTTAAAATTATTTAAATTAAAAACTTATTAAGAAGTTATAAAAAATATTTATTATAAAATAAATTAATAGTTAACGGAAAAGGATAAATATAATTTTTATATTAAAAATAATATATAAATATTAATACTTAAATATATAATACCTTTAAGTATAATATTTTAAAGGGACGATAAGTTTATATTCTTAAAAAAGGTAATAACGGTTTAATTATTCGGTATAAAGCCTATTAAATAATCTATAATTATAAATAACGGGAAAATATCGATTATAATAAAATTTTTACTTTAATAATTAAACCTATAAATTATAAAGTACTTTTTATATTAATAACGGTTAACGATTAAAACCTAAAATAAATAAATATAAAAATAACCTTTTTATATAATTTAATTAAATAAAAAGTTTATATAAAGTAATTTTATAATTAAGAAAAGGGTATTAATATATATTATAAACTTAATAAAATCCTTTACGGATTAAAATAATCCTTTTAATTATAATATTATTATTTTTTTACTTTTATAAAGAAATAAAAATTTAAGCCGATACTTACGGATTATTATATATTTATATATCCCGAAAATAAGATAATTATAATTCTTTACGTAAATAATATTTTAATTATTAACTTATTTAAAGAAAGTATTATAACCTTAAAAAAAATACTTAATAATTAATTCTATATATTTAATTTAAGGTTAATTTATTATTATTTAAATATAATAATTATAAGAAACCATTAAAATAAAATATTCCGATTTAATTAAAAAACTTATATAAAAAGAATTATTAAAGAATATAAGTAATAAAATATTACGTTTATATATATTTTTATAAAGTTAAAATATAAATTAAAGTTTATACTTAAAAATTATAAAACCGACCCGATTTTCCGTAAGAAATATTAATTAACTATAAGCTCTTTAATATATATTATACTTAAAACTTATTTAAATATTACTTATTCCGTTTTAATAATTAATTAATATATTTTAAATCTTATTAAGTATTATTAAAAGTTAATAAAATAAATTTTATATTACTTTTATATTACCGTTATTTTTAATTAATATATAAAAGTAAATTAAAAACTTTTAATAATTATACCGATTCCGATTTTACCATAAACTTAATCTGGAGGTTTATTATAGGCTACGTATTTAATATAAAAAGTACCGTAATTAATTAATAATTTAAATAGTTTTTAAATAAAATTAAGCTATATTAAGCCGGGAACCTCCCCGTTATTATTATTTACGGAAATAACCAAAATATTATAGCTTTTATTAAGAACCCTGTATTCTATACCCGGATTAAGTATATAGGTATTTAATAATACTAACTTTAAGAAGTTATAAGGGATAATTAAGTAAATTTAAAGTATATCCCGACGTATAAATAAGTCGTTAACGGCTTAATAAAGCCTTTATTATATTAGCTTTTTAAGGGGTTCCGTAAAGTACTTAACCTTAAAGTACCCTTAGGATATCCTTATATTAATTAAAGCCTTATTAATAATATTAATAATTTTATAGCTTTATTTTTAAGTTATTTAAAGTAAGCTTTAAACTATTTATAAAAAGAGTTCTTAATTATTTATAAAAAGGCCATTATTAATCCTAAGGAACCTAAAAATACGTTTTTAAAATAAATTTAATATATAAAATAAAAAGGTTGAAAAAATATTTTAAAAAAGGGGTAAATCGTAAAAAACGATACTTACCCCGGAATATACCCGGATAAAATTACGTACCCTAAGGGGTTATTAAAGGATAATTTAAGATATAGGGAAGCTTACCGTTACCGCGTTAACTTTATAACTTAAAGAAATAAATAATATATATTTAGGGCTATAAATATAATCTTTTAAGGTATTTTACCGCAAAAGGATTACCGCTATAGTATAAAAAAATAAAAGATTATTATTATAAAAGAGCTTTAATAACTTATAAAAAATATTATTTAAATAAGGTATACGTTATATAAAGATTAAAGCTTAAATAAAGTAATAAAATATAGTATTATAAATAAATAAATATAAAAGTAATATATATTAAAGCTTAAAGGGGAGTATTAAAAGTACTTATATTAATTACCCGGTATTCAGGTAGATTAAATATAATCCGAAGCTAGACCCGATTAAGGTAACCGGGATTCAGGAGTACTTAATCGCACTTCTATACATAGAGAATAATTAAGCAACTTACACCTCATATTTTAAGAAAGTTAAGTAATAAAAGTTATAAAGGCAGCATTAAAGTTAACGATAAAGGAAATAAGGGCGGAAGAAAAGGCGACGGCGTTAAAAAAAATAAGGATAATAATTATATAATTATCGGGCGAAAAGGAAAAAAGTATAACGGTAAAAATAAACCCGTTATAATTAATAAAGGCGTTTAAGGTAACGGGAGAATTATTAATAAAATAAATTATTACGGTATATAAATTATAAAGTAAGGATATTTTCCTTAATATAACTTTATTAAAGGTAAAGAAAAAGTTAAAGAAATTAAAGGGATAAACCGGTAAGAAAGGGTATAAGACGGTAAAGGTATTAAGGTAATCCTTTATTATCGTAATAAACGGGATATACTTAATAAAATTTATAAAGGAAAAAGGGGAAATTACTTTAAGGTAAATAAAGAAAGAGAATACGGTTTTTTATTTTAAGTTAAAGATTATTAACTATAATTTCCTTTTTATAATAAAGAAATTAGACGCCTTTAATTATATAAAAAGATACTTTATGGTTATCTTAAACGTAACATTAATAAGGATATATAACGATATCCTTAATAAAGGGGTAATAAAGGGTAAATCCTTTAAATTAACGAGACTTTAAGACCGGGCAGTGGATATTTATTAATATTTTAAATATTAAGGGTACGGATATATTATTACGAGGTACTTTAATAGTATAAGTACGCGATATATATTAAAGGGTATAATACGTATAAATACGTTAACTTAATAATAAAGGGCTTAACGAAGGACGCGTTAAAATACGTAACGTATAATAATAATAATTACTTAACGTAAAACTTATAGTATATAATAAAAGCGAAGGAAACTTAATATAAAGAAATTAAAATAGCGGTTAAAGTTTAACGTTATAATTTATATAAATTTAAATTAATAAAATAATTAAAAACGATCTTAAGACGTAAATAGAGTTTATTAAACGGAGAAGGGTAAAACGCGGTAATTAATAACGTAAAGAAGAAAAAGCTTATAATAATATTAATTTTTAAGGTTAATTACTTAACCGGGATTAATATTATAATAAAAAGATTAAGATAAATAATACTTAATTTTAAAAAGAAATTATTTATATAAATAAAAGTTAATAAAAAGAATTTAACGGACGTTAATATTTAATATATTTACGCTTTTAAGGGTAATATAATATAACGTACATAAGGAAATAATTAAAGCCGTAATACCGATATTTAAATTTAAGGAAGTAAAGGATATTAATATTATAACGATATAAGAACCGCTATATAATCCGTATATTTACTCTTTAATTAACCCGGGAAAGGATTTTTATTTAACCTTTAAAGGTAATAAGATAATATAGACGTACTTCTTTATTAATAAAAAGTTAAATATAAATAGTTAAGATATTATTTATTATAAAAAGAATTTATATACGCTCCGGATTATATATAAAGGGTATATTAAAGGTAACTTAAATATTTATAATACGTATAATTTATTACCGGTTAATAAGAAAAAACCCTTTACGATCCCGTTACTTAAGGATATTATAATTATATTTAATAAGTATTTCTTAATAAGGGATTTTAATCTTTATTATATTTAATAAAACGAAGAGGGTTATATAATTAATTATACTGAATTTAAGGAGTTATTAATAATTATTATATAACTTAATTTTACGTTATTAACGCTAAAAAAGGCTATTATATAAAAAAGCCATAAACTTAAAATTATAATTAATTTAATATTTAACTTAAAAGGTATTATTAACTTAATTATAATATATAGACCTTAAAAGGACTTAAAATACGGTTTAAATTACGTTTTAATATAAACGACTTTAAATTAATCCGTTAACGTAACTTTATTTTTACCGTTTAAATAAGCGTAAAAGACGGTTAAGGAAGTTAAGGTATTTATAAAAGCGGTAAAAATAATATTTTAATTAACGGAGCTCCCTTAGTTCAATAATAAGGAATAGATCGATTATTTTATAAAGCGGATAATAAAGGCTTTAAATAAAGTAATTAACGTAATAATTTTAATAATAAAGTTATTTAAGAAAATTAAAACTTATTAAAATAAGAAATATATAAAAGTAATTATAAAAATAAAAGTACTTATAAAGTAAATTATTAAATATAAAAACCGGGAGACGCTTTAATAGTTAAAGGAAGCTTAAAAAAAAGGAAAAAATTATCCGGAAGGTTAAATAGACGTACTTCCGGGCTATAATATATAATTTGGCGGTCTCTTTTTATAATATTTAGAAGCTAATAAAATACGGTAAAGAATAGAATAAAAGACTTAAATTTATCTTTAAGTTTTTACCCTTAAAAAGACTAAACGGTACGGTAATAAACATTTTTAATAATAAAATTAAGGTTCTTAAAAGGGTATTTTTTCCCCTGTTACCGGAAGTTAATTTAATAAATATCGACGGTACTATATATTTTAAATTAATAATAATAGATAAAATAATAACTTAAAAGATAGTAATTAAGGTAATTAATAAATTAAAGAAGGATAAAACCCTTAAACTTAATAGTATATTAAATAAATTTTTATCTATAATAACGTTATTATTTAAAAAGGTTTTTGTTTACTTATTTTAAGCTTACCTTAATATAGGATATTACCTTTATAAATTTAAGGAGGTTAAAACGATTATTTTTAAAAAGCCGGTTAAGTTAAATTACTTAAAGGTAAAATTATATAAAATTATAATACTTTTTTATACGTTAAAAAAGGTTTTAAAGACGGTAATTATGAAGATCTTAAATAATTACGTAAAAAAATATAAGTTATTTTTTAATTAATAAATAAAAATAAAAAGAAAATAATTAACGGAAACGGTTTTTAAAGGCTTAATTAATAACGTATATACGGTATAAAGCTATAAAAAAAATATATTATAAATTTTTTTTCTTTAAATATTATAAAGGCATTTAATAAAGTAAACTATTAAAGATTATTATATAATTTATAGAAAAAGGGGATCTTATTTTTCCTTATAAATTAAACGGAGAGTTTCTTAAGTAATTAAACGATATTAATTAATTTAAAATAAAAAATAAATATAATAAAGTTTATAATAATAAAGATTCCTTAAAGGTTATTTATCTCCCCGGTTTTATTCTTATTTTTTAACGGTTTACTTATTAAAAACTTAATAAAATTAAAATAAAAAGTTTAAGTAAAGGACTTTATTAATAATATTTATTTTTTAGCCTATAATACGTTTATTTATATAAGTTATTTAAAGTTAAAATAAGCTTATAAAGTTTATTTACGATAAGTAAAGATATATAAAGCTTAATTTACCTTATATAAGTATAAGCTTATTTATATAATAAAAAGCTTAAAGCTATATAATATAATAATTATAGTAAATTTAAATAATATAACGGTAAAACCGGAAATTAATATTAAAATATTTAACTTTTAAATTAATAAGAAATTAGATTAAAAAGACTATATAAGAAAGGTTTAAAAGAAAATAATTTTATATAAAAAAAGTTTTATTTATTTTACGGTATTAACGTAAAAAGTTACCTTATAAAAGATTAAAACCATTTATTAAATAATTATAAAGCTTACGTTAATATACGTGGTAACTATTTAATATATATTTAAAAATACGCTTAAATATAAAAAAGAACCCGTTTAATCATTATAAAAGGTTTAAAACCAATATTTAAGAATAATAAATAAAGTATATAAAGTAATTCCTATCCCGATACTGGAATTTAAGGTTTTTATATTATTAATAAAGTTAATCCTTAATTAAATAATTACTTAAATAAAACTTAAAAAAAATATAAACTTAATTACGTTAATAAAAAACGAACGTATTTATTAGAATTATAAAAGGCCTCGGATAAAAAGGCGTAGAAAAACGGTATTTACTTTTTTTTATAAAAATTAAATTAAAGTAAATTAAGAAAGAAATTAATTTAACTTACGTTTAAGAAATTAACATAAAAGTATATGGACTTTTACTTAAAGTAAAAACGGCGGAGGAAAAAAAGGCCGTAAAAATAAAATTAACGGCGATTACTTTATAAACTATAAGGAAATAAACAGAACGTTAATATAAATATAAAGAATTAATCCTTTAAAAATAATAATATCCGGCTTTAAATAATAATAAGGTTATTAATAAATATCTTTAACGTTATAGGATTATAAGGAAAAATAATAGTATATTAATAATTTAATTTTAAATAAATAAAAACAGCTTAATTTATTTCTTTTTTATTATATATATTAATAACCGGATTAACGTTAATTATGAATATAAATAACGGAAGTAAAACGTTATATATATATTAATTTCTTATTTACTATTTAAGGAGTTTAGATTAAGGTTAATTAAAAAGTAAGGATTAATAATTATCGTTAAATACTTATTAATAAAAAGGATATTAAAATAATTATTAAATTTATAATAATTACGGGCTTATTATTATAATTTAGCTTAATTAAGGAAATAAATAAAATAATTAAAGATTTAATTAAGAAACCTTATTACCGATTTAAAAGTAAAAAGTAATAGCGGGAAAACTATACTTAAAAAAAGGCTAAAGGGGCTATAAATATCGGAGCGGTATAAAAAGCAATATTATATTAATCGGTAAAGTTATATAAATAAAATAATAATAATATATGTATTAATAAGGATATTTAATAATATATTTAAGATTTTAAAATTTTAATATTAAATAGACCCGTAAGGTAACGGAAAAACAATAAGTTTAAAGGTAACCCTTAAATAGATTTAATCGTAATATTATAGGTTTTCTTAAAAAAAACGTATAAATAAATTCCTACTTTTTAAACGGCCATAAATACTCTTAACCTTTAAGATAAGAGTAAAGGTTAAGTAAATACCGGTTTTTATTCCCGATATAATAAATATCGGGTTTTTACGGTTATTAATAAGGTTAAATAACCGAGTATTAAAGAACGCCGGAATTAACCTAGCTAGATCCGTAATATAAATCAATGAATCAATCAATCAATATAGGGTAATTAATATATTAATAATTACTATTTATTATAAACGCTCTTTTTTGGGAGAATCGGTAATAAAAATAAAGAAGGTATTAATTACGCGGACTTATTTAATAAAGATATAGTCTTCTACCTTCCTTTTTTCCTTTTTTAATATAAATAATCCTTTTAATTACCGTTAAATATTAATTATTAACTATTTTATTTTATATTTTACTTAAACTTCTTTTAAGAATACCCTTTTATATCGTTATTAAACTTTACGATAAGTTTAATAAGCGTTTTAATATTTATAATAAAAGGACGTTCCCTTTATATTAACGATAAATTTCTTTTAATTTTAAAAAATTTTCTATAACAATTATAGTTTCCGGTATAATAATTTTATTTTTAGGTATTATTAAACCTTTATTCGTTAAATAATTATAAGTTATTTAAAACGTTAAGGGTTAATTATCTAACTTATTTTATTAATAACTCGTATTAATATAATTTAAAACTTTAAGCCGCGGTAAATAACTTAAATATTAAGTATATATCTTAAAATATAATTTTTTTACAAGATAATAAAATTATAATATTATAAGATTAAGTTTTATTACGATTTAATAATAAAGCTTATATATTAATTAATAAACTTCTTAAATAGGAGATTTATATACTATTTATTATTATTATTTAAAGCTTCCCCGTTATTATATTAAAAAGTATATAGGTTAATCGGTAACTTTATATTAATAACGTTATTTAAGCTGATTATTTATGGGCGGAAAATAATATTAATTAAAGCTTTTATCTTTAATATTCATATTTTATAAATTATACTTTTATACCGGTAAAATATAGGCACCCTTTATACCTTTTCTTTAAACGGAAGTTCCAATTATTTCTATTTTAAAGGAATATAAAGACGGAATAGTTAATTTATTAATATTAATTTAAAGGCGGTAAAAGCTTAATTAATAAAGATTAAAATTAATATCGTAATATAAAGATAAAGTAATAAATATAATTTATTCGGTATATCGGGAATATTAAATTTATTCTTATTACGGTTATAAGTTATTATATAGAATTATAACGGAACGGGGTATTAAGTATAATAAGGATTATTAACGCGTTTTTATTATTAAGATAACCCTTAATATATTAATATACGATTTTTAATATTATTTACGGCCGTTCTCTTCCGTTAGAATCTATAAATAAAATAATTCTAATATATTTATAATAAACCGTAAGGAAAGTAATAGGCTGGTTTCCCGTAATTTTAATTAATTATATAATTAAAGTTAATTATATATAATACCGTTTATAATTAAATATTACCTTTAAGGAAAGGAATAAGATTTTAAGGAGTTTAAACTTATCCTCCGTATATATAATTAACTTTTTCCTTTTCTCTATATATAAATTATATTTAATAATAAGCTATTATTATACTTATAACCGGTTAATAAAGAACTTAATATTATAACGCCGATCGATATACTCCGTATATCTAGTTCTTTATGAGCGGATTAATTATTTAATAACCCGTTTCTTTTTTCCGTATTAAATAAAAAACGTTTTTATATATTTATAGGGTATTAACCGTACTTAACGTATCCTTTTAAACGGAGAAAAACTAATTGAAAAAAACGTAAAAAACGTTAATTAAAATACCTTTAAAGGTAATAAAAAGATTTTTCTTTATGAATTTATAATATTTAAGGACGTTAATTAAATTTATTTAATTTACTTAACGGAGTAAAGGAAACCTTTTTATTTATATTATAAGCTTTTAATTTAGCTTTATAAATCCTTATTATTTACTTTATAATATATTAGATAAGGGTTAAGATATTTAGTTTAACCTTTATTTATTTATAGTATTCTATTAATTATCTTATAATATACTTTATATATCTTTCGGTAGTTATAACGTTAAGTAATATAAATAATAAGTAATAAAGAGGAGGGTAGGAAAGCGAAGTTAATAAGGGTAAATAATCGAAAATAAAGGAGGGAAAATAGCAATAAAAACTATGGGGAGGGTAATGCTGGGCTGTGAAACGAGGGAGCAGGAAGAAGAAGGGGGGGAGCCGGTTTTAAGCAGGGCCGTAAAGAGCCCAGATCTGGGCTTAATTAATCGAAGGAAAAGAGGCGGTCCATAGTATAAGTAAAGTAGGCTTGCATAATAAAAAGGGAGTTATATGACTGAAGTATAACGCCAACCGTAACAATACGCTTTTCGATAATTATATTGATTACAGGAATACAAAGGGCGAGAGCTGTACGTCGGGCTAGTAGGGTTATTGCTAAGGACTAGGGACCAGGGTGGAAGGACTCGCCAGGAACGACCCGGCCAAAAGGCTGTCAAAAGCGGCGTCCGGACCAGCCAGAAGCGGCGACCCTTGAGCCGTCCCCCCGTTAATATTTATAAAGAAAGTTTAAATCGGGTAAAAATTTCTTATTATAATTATAAGGTTTTTAAGGGTTTAAACTTTAGAGAATTTAATTATAATTAAAATTTCTTAATTAAGATTTTTATTAAAACTCTGTTTAACGCTTTATATTATAGAGCCGAAGCCTTTATATGTAGCCGGTTTCCGGCGTATAAATACCGGCGTATAATTAATTTATAAAATTACGTAAGAAATAAGTATTTATATTTTTTAATTAATAAATACGTATACCCCGGCAGTAATAAGGTTAAGGCATTTTATCCTTATAGAATTTTAGATTATTAAGTTATTAACTGGCTTTAGATTATAGTTTAATAATATTCTTAAGTAAAATACTTCCATCTTTTAAATATATTTTATACGGTAAGATCTCTATATTATAATTATAAAATTAAATAAAGAAAAGGTATCCTTATAGGGTATCGCCATTGCGAAACCGGGCTTATAACCTCTTAAAATGTAAAATATAAGTTACTTGATTATCTCCTATATATAGAAGTGCGATTAAGTACTTTTAAATCCCGGCTACCCCAATCGGGTCTAGCTTCGGATCATATCTAATCTACCCGAGTGCCGGGTAACTGATGTGAGTACTTTCAACAAAATAAGGCCTTTATTAACCCGTTAATTACCTATTCCGTAATATAAATATACTCGAGATTAATAATATTAACCTTAAGTTATTCCCGTAGTTAATATAGTTAAATGTTTATATACTTTATCCTTACGTAATATATCGTGTTTTTAATTAGTACGATAGCCCCTTAATTATTATTATAGATCGTAATAATAAGTATATATTTAGATTTATTAAGTTATATTTACTTTAATAAATCCTTTAATTAAATAATTTCTTTAATAATTTACGTTTATCCCGTATACTTAACTTTATAAGTAAATAACGTTACGGTTAATTATTTTTTTAAAGACCAATAAATCGGTATATTCCTTACGTTAAAAAGGTAACCTAAAGTTAACCTACGGGTAAAATCGGCCGTAAAATCGGAGTTAATATATTTATTAAGAGCCTTAAGCTTACGCTTATATATTAATTAAAAGTATATAATAATCCGTAAATAACGTATAATTTACCTTATATATAATTAATATTAATAAAATAGATTTACGGAATACCGGTTAATAATTATTACCGTATAAGTTATATCCGGTTATATATTTAATATAATATATATTAATAAGTTTATAACCAATTAATATTATTATTTAAATTCCGGCTTTATTTAATAACTTTTAAATAATAATTCCGGTTTAAAATTAATTTATATAAATATATATATCGGGTAAACTTCTTATTAACTATAATCTTATATTACCATTTTAATATAAACTTTTTAATTAAGACGGATTATTTAATTTTATCGATCTTAAGTAATAATAATATTTAAGTAATAGTTTATTAAACCTAAATTAAATATACGGAATTCTTAATTAAGTATAGCCTTTAAGTTATAAATCCTTTACTTAAACGGATTAATTATTAAAACGTTATTAATATATATAGTTATAATCGTATTAATTTTAAGATAAAGGAATACGTAATAATCCGTATAAATAAGTTTAAAACCTTATATAGCTATAAATTCCCAGAAATAATTATATTATAACCACGGTAATTACTTTAATTTATATAGGTTTTTCTTAAGCTTATAACAAAGCTTTTTATTATTTTTATTAATCTTTTTTTATCCTTTTAATTATTTTACGTATATTTTTTCCTCGATAAAATTATAAAAAAAACGTTATTTTAACGTCTATTTACTTTAAATCTTAATTATTAACCGCTATAAAAGTAAAAAGAACCTTATAGTTTATAAATTTTATTATTAAGGTAAACGTTTTATTATAATTAATACTTTTACGTTATTTAAAATTACGTATTATTTACCGGGCTTTATAATAAATTATATTATTATTAACTTTATATTTAAGGGTATAAACTTACCGTCTTTATAATATTATTACGCCGGCGGGGATTTAACTTTACGTAATTAAGATTTAAATATTATTTTCTTTAAAGGAACTATATTTATTACCTTCCGTTAACTCTTAATTTATTTAAGTATACTTATTTATTATAGCTTTTTTATAGGTTTTAAGCTTAATAAGTTCCGGGGTTATTTTAAAAAATATTAAGGTTAAAAGATATTACGGTTTATCCTTATCTTAAGTTAATAAAGTTAAGAAAAAGAGTAAATTTAATAATATATTATATAGTTTATCCGGAAATATAAGGCTAAAGTTATTTTTAATTAAGTTTTTAATTTATTAACTTTATCCTTAATTATAATTAATCTTTAAGTTTTTAATTATTAAACTTAAAGGGTCCGGTAAAATTATTTATTAAGTAAGGACTATAGCCGGACGTATAGGTTACTTAATAAAGGTAAAGCCTATATTAATAATATCCGTTTTAATTAAACCGTAATTCTTAAACTTCTCCTTTAAATTAAGGTTTTATTAAAACCTTTTTACTTTTTAAGTTCTTAAATTTAATTAATAAGCTCCTTACAATCTAAATTATTTAACGATATTACCTATCTTTTTTCGATATATACGTTGTATACGTTCTTTATTATAAGGTTAAACCGTTTTATTTATAAATTAATTATTTTAAAGTATTTATTAATCCCTTTATTAAAACCTATTAAGATATATAGTTCCGATTTATTATTAAGTTTAATCCGGTAACTTATAATTCTTATATATATAATTAACTTTAAGGTTTATATATAGGATACGTCTGGTTTTTTATTATATTAAGCTTAATATAATATTACCTTTTTAAGTTATATATATAATATTTATATAATTATATAATTTATTATTTAAATTAATTCCGGTTAAAAGTTTTTAAATATATTTTTTATTATCCGTATAGCTTTAATCTTCTTATTAATCTTCCGGTTAATTTTCTTATTAATTAAATTTTATTTAAAACTTTTATATATTATTATTTTAAAGATGATCTTATATTATTTTAAATAATTTAAAAAGGCCTTAAACGTATATTTACCTTTACCGTTAACTTAAAAGCGTTTAATCTTTTAATCCGGGGGTTATTTATACTTAATTTTAAACTCCTTAAACCGTTAAATTACGTTTAATTTATATATTAATAAATAAACCTTTAATATTATAATTTTATTATCGTAAAAGGTAATATAATACGTTATTCCGTTATACCTTTAAGGATTAATTATCCTTAAAAAGTCTATATAAATAAGCTTTAACGGGTTTTTTATAGGTTTAAGGTATCCCTTTTATAATTAAAAGTATAACCGTCCGGTAATATAATATATATAATAAGCGTTTTCGGTTTTATTATTATTATAATATTTATATTTAAAATCCATTTTAATTAATACGTTTATTAATTAGAATAATTTTTAAGCTCCGAGGTAGCTTATACGTATATATTAAGAAGTAAGTATAGCCGAAAATACGTTAAATACCGTTATAATAAGGGTAAGTTCCTATAAATTAATTATAAATAGGCCGTTTTATTTATTATAAGTAAGCTTTTTTTAACCATATATTACCGTTTAAACCGTCCGCGTTATATTAAGTTAAACCTTATAATTTAGAAATTACATCTTAAATATAAAATTAACCAAATTTACCGGGGAATATATTATATCCGTAAATTTTACCTTAATAGGCTTATTATTTACTTTATATATTATATAAATAGTATTTATACCTTTTATATAGCTTATTTTTATTAACCCGGGTTTTAAAAACGAGGATTAATAAGGTTTTAATTCCTTTTAAAAGAATTTTTTCTTATAAAAAATATATTAACTATAATTATTATCGAGGATTATTAATTTCTATAAGTTTATTAAAGTAATTAATATTATTATTGTTAATTATTATATATATATTAATAAGTAAGAATTTATTATTAAAAGGTTTATAAATATAATAATTTCTTTAATAATTTTAGGCTTCTTAATACGGAACTTTATAGGCTTTTTTTTTAAAGTAAAAATCTTAATATTTATCCTTACTATACTTATTATTACGTTTTTTCTAAAGTATAATATTAATAAATAAGCCTTTCTTAAGTTTTATTAAAGGTTTTTTTATTATAACCCTTTAATATATCCTTATAAACCTATATTGAAACGTTTAATTACTGGATAACTGCCTAAACCTTTTTATTACGGGTTTTTATATAATATCGTAAAATTTAAAAGTACCCGGGCCTTATTATATAGCCGTTTAAGTAAGTATTAAATATTACGTTTATTATAACTTCTTTAATTTATTTAAGAATATTTAAATAATAAAATCATCCGGGATAATTAAAGAGCTATTAATCGCCTTAATCTTAATATAAACTTCTTAATAACGGCTATTATATTTATTAATTATTATATCCGGGGTTTTTTATAAGCTTATAAACTTTTATATAAATTCTATATATAACTTAAACCCTTATAATTTATATTAATCCTTAAGTTATTTTTAAATTATATCCGGGCTTTTTATAATATTAATTAAATATTTAATATTAATATTATAACGGTTTTTTAAGGTTATATATATCTTAAGGGTATTTTTCTTTTTTAACTTTTAAAAGTTATTAATCGTTATTTAATTTTTTATTTATTAACTTTACGATATTTATTACCGTTAATTTATTAATAAAGGGATTAAGCTTAAAGGAAATCCCTTTATAATAAAGTCTTTTTTAATTATTATTATTAATAAAATATACGGAAGATAATATTAATAAGATATTAATTATATTATAATTATTATTAATATTTAAGTCTAAGTTTAACAACGTTTAATATATTAAAGACTTATTATTTAAGGGTAAAGGGTAACTTATATTAAATAATGGTATTTAATTTTTAATATTTATATTTAACTTAAAAATAATAGTATTTAATAAGTTAATTAAAGGTTCCTTAAATACTTTTAAATTAAAGTTATTATATAACTTTAACGTTTACGGTAATAAGTAATCCTTATCTTTAACTTAATCTTTATTAATTAAATTATAATAATCTTCCTTTTTTAAGTCTTTAAATATAAAAAGAAAAAGGGTACTTTATATATAATAATATTACTAAATAATAAGGTTTAAATACTATATTTATACGGGATTATTATATACTTTAAGGTAATAAGTAATATAAGGCTTTATTAATTAAAGTATTCTTTATTCCGGTTAATTTTAAAATAAAACTTTATAATATATTATAACGCTATATATATATCCTTAAGATTATTACCTTTTTTTATTTAAAAACTCTTAATCTTTATAATTAAAATATTTAAGTTTATTTTAATTATTTTATTTTAACTTAAGAACTTTAATCTTTACGATCCGTAATAAATAGGTTTATTTTAAGTTTAAATATTTATTAAAGAATTTAATAATTAATTCTTAACCCCCTTTTTTAAGGATTAATTTTTATTTTAAGAAATTTAACCGTTAATTACTTATTCCGTCCCGTATTTACTTTTTAAAATTAAATTAAAGCGAATAATTTTAAGTTATAATATATTTAAATCTAAATAATTTATTTTTAATTAATCTTAAAAAAACTTAATTTTAATACGGTTTTTAAGGCTTTAAACTTAATAAAGTTTTATAATATATTTAATATTTATTTAACGTTTTGAATTTCTTATTTAAACCTTAGTTAAAACTCTATATATATAGATTAACCTTAAAAACCTTACGTCTTAATTCTGTTAACTTAACGTTAACTTAACTTTCCGGCGTATAGGCGTTTATAGCTTTTAATAAGGCTAAGAAATAATAATTTATATATTTTCATTAATAAAACGTTCTTTTTTCTTAATTTAAGAATATAAATAATTAAGTAAGTTTCTTTATTTATAACCGTAATATTATACGTTTAATTAAATCGATTTTTTAATAATATAGCTTACGTATAGGTATCGTTTATAGGTATATTTTATATTATAAGTTTATTACCGTTTATAGGTTAAATTAAATATTAAGAAAACGTTATTTAAGTATTTAAACGTATAATCCGGGTTTATAATTTATTAAAGTTAAGAAATATAAGTTGCTTAATTATTATTATATATAAAGTAAGACTATATATAAGGCTATATACCGTTATCTTACTTAAGTTTAGCACGTCCGCCTTATCTAATCTGATCCGCGTTACGTAATCTCTTAAGTAGCGATCCTGCATATTCAATAATAACTTTATTCCGCTTTATATTCCTCCGTAATTCGGTATCCGTTAAAGTTATTACGTTAAAATTTTATAAAAGAAACGTTTTTATATCGTTATTAATTATTATTTACTTTACGGGTATAATAAATTAACTTATAATAATAATAATAAGCGCTATAATAATAATAATAATAATAATATAAATATTAGTAACGATTAAAAACGCCGGCGTTACGGTAACGGCGGTAATAACGGTAATAAAAATAATAATAAGGGTAATAATAAGTTTAAGGATAAGGAATATAAAGCCTTTTTAAGGGTTAAGGCCTTAATAAACTTAACCTTTATATATGTTACTATCGTTATACCGGCTTTATTGCCCGTTATTCACCGGGATTATTAGGTATATTTAACTATAAATATATTTACTCTTATTACCTATATCTTTAATATTAATTATATAAATTATATTATCAATAATAACCGTATTTTTATCCGTAAGAAGCTCCTTCCCGAATTTATTATTATTAAAGGCTTTTCTAAGGGGAGGAGTATTATTTATATTAAAGTTATTAAAATCCTATATAAATTTAATAAAGGCGTCCGTAATTTAATCGTTTATTACGTTCTTTTTATCCTTAATAATATTTTTAATCTTATTAACCCCGGACAGCTATAATAAACCGGTTATCCCCTTAAGTAAAGTAACGACCTAAAGGATTTAAACATATTTATCGGCCGTAATAATATCTTTATAAAATTCTTATTAGCGGCCCTTTATTTTTTTAAAGTCGATATTAAAGTTATTACTTAATAATTTAATACCCGTAATCCTATATATTACTCCCGTAAATTAAGAAGCCCTAAAATATTAACATAAGGTAACGGGATATATAAGGGAGCAAAACATTAAGCTTTTACCGGAAACGGTAACCGGTATCCACCTTTTTAACTTATTAAATTTATTAAGGGACTATAAGTACGTTATTTATACGGAGATATAAATAAAGCTTAAGTTAAGTAAAAGTTATATTAAGCCTGGTACTTATTAAAACGAACTTATTTATTCCGATTTAATTAACCTTATTAATAATATAAAAGCTAATTATAAATAAATCGTTATTTTTATTAAAGACGTTATTAAAGTTATTTATATAGATTTATTATTAAACTTTTTATATAAGACGGTTTTTAAGGGTTTTTAAGGCTATATAAAAAGAATTTATTACTTAAACCACCCGATATACCGTTTATATATTAACGATAATTATATATATAGCGGCTTCTAATTTAATAATTAACGGTACGTTAAAGGGATTTAGTGGAAGTCTATAGTACCTTATAACCCTTAATAAAACGGATTTTTAAATAAATAAGTTAAATCTTCATTACCCGGGTTTATATAATATTATTAAATAATAATTTATTACGTATTTTTATTACCGAACTTATTATTATAATGGTTTTTATATATAATATAATACCTATAAGTACCTATAACATATTAAATTAAACTATAAGTCTTAAGAAGTTTAATTAATTTTTTATTAAAAGGGTTAAATAACGCGGTATATATTAAGAGTATAAGCTTCCGGGTATAAATTAAATAAAATTTTAAATTAAAACCGTTAAAGGACGCCTTATTAACTTTAAGGGTTATTATATTTATAAAATACTTATATTAAATAACCGGGTTTAACCTTATAATTATATTAAATAATTAAAGGATAAGGCCGTTTAGCCCAAGTATAAGGCCGATAACCCCTTACCGGTTTATTATTTAATACCGAGATAAAGGGAAATAATTACTATAAATTTCTAATTATCGTTAAAATGTCAGAAGTACAGAAGGCAAAGACCTCGGCTATTACCAAAAGAGGGCTAGCCTATTTCCTGGACTTCTTATAGATAAATATCGCTTAATACCTTATATAGTACTTACTTAATTAAGTAAGTTATACCCTATTATTTCAATAGATTATAAGCCCGGCTTATATACTTATTATTACGCTTAATAATTTAGTAAACCTTAATTACGTTATATAACTTAAATACCTTAAGAGCCGTCGTTTTATTATTATAATAACTTTTATTATTATTATAATTACTATAGCTGCCCAATAATCCTATCGATTTAAACCTTAATTACCCGAAAAATAAGGAAACTAAGACGAAAAAACGAGAAAACTAAGACGTTTTTAATTTAATTATTATTTATACGCAGAATTATAAGGTATAGTAGCCCTATATGCCGATTTACGCGTACGTTATAAGGGTATAATAACCTTATATTATATTTATAGGGCCGTTAAATCGGCGGATTCCTATTAAATACGTTAATACCCTTTAAAAAACGGGGGGAAATAAACGTTTATTTATTATTATTATTAAAGCGATTAAAACGGCTTATAAAGTTTATTATTATATATATTTAACCTTTTAATTAAGTTAACTATTTAATTTAAGCTATTACTATCTTAATTATTATCATAAAGTTTAAGTATAAAGAAAAGTAAAATATTTACTTTAAGGGCTTTTTCCTTTTTATTAAAATTATTAAGGTTTAAATTAATTATATTTTTATTTTTAAAGACTCTTTATTAAGATTATTAAGAATATATTGATTATTTTAATTTATACGTTCTATTACTTTAATTTATAATTAAATTATCTATCTTTAAGTAACGTTCTTTTACCCGGTATATTATTTATACTCTATAAGTTTTATGTCTTAAATAATTTATTAAAATTAAAAAACTTTATTACTTATTATTAACCTTTAAATTATGGTTCTTATTAAGTAAAAAAAAACTCCGGGCCCGCTATTATATACTTTATAAAACGTTCCGTTTTATACGTATTTTATTTAGGAAGGTTATAGTCTCAGAAGATAATAATTTAGAGTATTATTTACTATTATTACCATCTAAATTATCCTTATTTAAGGACTTAATATTATTAATTATAATCCCGTCGCCCTTTAACGATATAAATCTTTTTAGTTTTTAAGCTAAATTATTATTATTATTATTATTATTATTATTACTATTATTATTATATCCGACCCCTTTAAGATTGCCGGTACCTTTAATAAGGTTATTAAGCTTAAGGATAACCTTAAGTATATTATATAAGAACGTAAAATAAGTAAGAAACTTAAGTTTACCCGGCTTAATTATTAAATTATAGATTTTAATTTATACTTTATTAAGATTAAAACTTTTAAGGATAATAAGCTTATAAAGGCTTAAAATATTTACGATTAAGGATATTTTATAACTTATACCGTAATCCGTATAAGGATTAAAAGGATTAATTAATATATTATTAAGAATATTAAGAATATTAAAATAACGTAAAATATTCTCCGTACTTAATATTAACTTAAGGGTTTAAGTTACTTTACGTTAACCTTTAAATGCTTTACCTCTTTTATCCTTAATTAATACTTAAATTTAAATAAGTACTATAATAAATATTAAGATCTTTTTAATAAATTATAGAATTTCTAAAGTATAATTATTATTAATAATAATATATTTATTTAATAATTTTATAAGGGCTTCGGCCCGGAATATAAAGTTTATATTAATTAATATAATAATAAATATAAGCCGTTTTAAACGGTTAATAATAATATTAACGTTTTAAAATACGTACTTACTTATATAATTAACTGGTTTCTTTAATATAAAGCCTTAAATAAGATATTTACGTTTAATATTATAACCTTTATAATTATTATTACCGATTTACGCTTTCGGGACGATATCCGCTTAAATAACTTTATTCCGTTCTATATTTTTCCGTAGTTTAATATCCGTTAAGGTTATTATATTAAAATCCTATAAAAAAGACGTTTTTATATCGTTACCGGCTATTGTTTACTTTACGGGTATAATAAATCGACCCATAATAATAATAATAAACGCCGTAATAACAATAATAATAACAATATAAATACCGGTAACGATTAAAAACGCCGGTATTACGGTAACGGCGGTAATAACGGTAATAAAAACAATAATAAAAGTAATAATAAGTCTAAGGATAAGGAATATAAAGCCTTTTTAAGGGCTAAAACCTTAATAAACCTAACTTTTATATACGTTACCGTTACTATACCGGTTTTACCGCCCGTTATTTACCGGGATTATTAAGTATATTTAACCATAAATATATTTATTCTTATTATTTATATCTTTAATACCGGTTATATAAATTATATTATTAATAATAACTATATTTTTATCCGTAAGGAGCTCCTCCTTAAGCTTATTATTATTAAAAACTTTTCCGGGGGGAAAAGTTTTTACTTATATTAAAGTTATTAAAATCTTATATTAATTTAATAAAAGTATTTATAATTTAATCGTTTATAATATCTTTTTTATCTTTAATAATACTTTTAATTTTATTAACCCCGGATAATTATAATAAGTTAATTATCCTTTTAAATAAAGTAACGACCCGGAGGATTTAAATATATTTATTAATTATAATAATATCTTTATAAAACTTTTACCGGCGGCCCTCTATTTTTTTAAAGTTAATATTAAAGTTATTAATAATTTAATACTTATAGCCTTATATATTACTCCCGTAAATTAAGAAACCTTAAAATATTAATATAAAATAATAAAATATATAAAAGAGTAAAATATTAAGCTTTTACCGGAAATAATAATTAGTATTAATTTTTTTAACTTATTAAATTTATTAAGGGACTATAAGTATATCGTTTATATAGAAATATAAATAAAGCTTAAATTAAATAAAAGTTATATTAAGCCTAGTATTTATTAAAACGAACTTATTTATTCTGATTTAATTAATTTTATTAATAATATAAAAGCCGATTATAAATAAATTATTATATTTATTAAAAACGTTATTAAAGTTATTTATATAATTTTATTATTAAACTCTTTATATAAAATAGTTCTTAAGGCCTTTTAAAGCTATATAAAAAGAATCCATTACTTAAATTGCTTTATCCGCCGCCTATATATTAATAATAATAATATATATAGTGGCTTTTAATTTAATAATTAACGGTATATTAAAGGGATTCAATAAGAATTTACGGTATTTTATTACCCTTAATAAAACGGTATTTCTAAATAAATAAGTTAAATCCTTATTACTTAAGCTTATATAATATTACTAAATAGTAGCTTACTATATATTCTTATTACCGAACTTATTATTATAACGGCCTTTATATATAATATAATATTTATAAGTATTTATTACGTATTAAATTAGGCTATAGGTCTCAAGAAACCCAATTAATCTTTTATTAAGAGGGTTAAATAACGCAATATATATTAAGAACGTAAGCTTCCGGGTATAAATTAAATAAAATTTTAAATTAAAGTTATTAAAGGATACTTAGTCGGCTTTAAGGGTTATTACGTTTATAAAATATTTATACCGAATAACCGGGTTTAATGCTATAATTACGTTAAATAATTAAAGGATAAGGCTATTTAGCCTAAACGTAAGGCCGATAACCCTTTACCGGTTTATTATTTAATACCGAAATAAGGGGAGATAATTATTATAAATTTTTAATTATCGTTAAAACGAATACGTTTTAATAATAATAAAAATATAGATAATAAGCCGGCTATTATTATTATATAAAGCCTTTATATTATAAACGTTACGGATAAAACCAATAATATTATTATTAAGGATATAGTTAAATTTATATTAAATAGGTAATTTAAGCTTTATATAACCTTAAAACCTATAATTATAAAAAAAAATATTAATAAGGAAGATTTATTTATATTATTTTTATTTATCCTTAATAATAGTATTATAAAGGAATTTCTGGGTATATATACCTTTATAAACTTAAATTTAAGCTTATTTAATCCTTATAATTTAATTTTATATTATTATCCGTTTTTAAAAAAATTTATTAAATTTTTAAATTTATTTACTTAAGCTTATATAATTAAAATATAACCTTTAAATTATTAACGTAATTAAGACTTTAATTATTAAGCCGTTAACTTTTAATTAACGTTTATATATCTTATAATTATAATCCTTATGGATTATATTAAGCTTATAACTTATATATAAGCTATAAAGGACTTATACCGTAAGATAAAATAGGAATTTATTATAAAAAATAAAATTAAGTCTTTAGAAAAGAATAAAACCTGGATTTTAATAGATTTATTTCCCGGTATTAACGTACTGGA
The DNA here is from genome assembly GCA_019925105.1 of Niebla homalea. Taxonomy (NCBI): domain Eukaryota; kingdom Fungi; phylum Ascomycota; class Lecanoromycetes; order Lecanorales; family Ramalinaceae; genus Niebla; species Niebla homalea. The sequence continues at coordinate 83,535 of JAHGAU010000039.1, read as the reverse complement.
TAGTAAGTAAGTCTATAAGTATAAACGTAAACTAGATGGTAATATTACCCGGTATAAGGCCAGGTAGATAGTCCGTAGTTTTTAATAAAAGGAAGGCTTGGATTTCTTTAATACCTTTATAATGGTTATTAAGCTTATAAGTTATAAGGCCCTCTTTACTATAATAATTATATATAACCTAGAGATTAAGTAAATAAATATTAAAATAGTATTCCTTTACGGTAATATCTTTAAAAAGATTTATATTTATTAATTAACGGACTTTAATAATAACTTAAAACGGGTTTACCTATTAAATAAAGTTCTCTATAAGCTTAAATAATTACCTTAGATTTAATATTAATATTTTTCTATATTCCTTAAAAAACTTAATTACCATTATATTAATAAAAATTACAACGTATTCCTAAACCCGGATACCAATATTATCGTTACCGTATATATCGATAATATTCTAATAATAGGAGTTAATAAACGGGTTATTATTAATTTAAAGGCTTAACTAAATAAGAAGTTCAAGATATCCGATTTAAGCTTATATAGTTAATACTTAAGTATAAATATTACCCGTAATCGATAAAATTAAACCTTAACTTTTAATTAAAAGAGTTATATTAAATAGGTCCTTATTTAATTCAATATATATAACGATCTTTTCTTTAAGGGTAATAATATAGCTATCTTTATAAACGTAAATACCTATTTTAAGCCGGCTAATAAGGAGTATATTACCTTAAAGTAATTTCAGCTTAAATATTAATCCGTTATTAACTTATTTATATATACTATAATAAGTATTAAGTTTAATATAATTTATATAATATCGGTAATATTACGTTATGCGTTTAATTTTAATAAAGGGTATTAAATAGCCGTTAAGAAAATCTTTTATTACTTTTACGTTATAACCTCCTTAAAGCTCGTCTTTTAAAGCCCTTTAAAGCCCTTTAATAACTATATAGATTTAAATTACGCCGATAACCCGTAAATATATTAGTCTACCTTTAAGTATACCTTTAACCTAAGAAATATAGTTATTAATTAATCTTTAAAACGTTAATTAACTATAACCCTATTTATTTATAAAACCGAATACGTAAAATAATATAACGCTATTAAAGAGGCGATCTGGCTTAAACGGTTACTAACTTAGCTTATTAAAGTTACCCTGAATCCAACGGTATTACCGGCCCTTAAAAATAAGGATATTATATAAAACCACGCTTTTCTTACTTAATTTAAGTATAATATTAAAACCCTTACCCTTATTACGGTAATCTTTTATAATAATTAAGGAGCAATTATATTAACAAAAAACCTTATAAATTACTTAAAAATAAAGCATATATATATTAAGTATTACTTCCTCCGGGAGTATATAATTAATAAATAGGTAAAGCTCGTATATTATCTTATTAATAATATAATAATAAATAACTTAATAAAGCCGTTATTAAGGGATATTTTTTAAAAATTCAGAAATTATTTAAAATTAAAATAATTATACCTTTAAAGTTTAAGATATACCCCTTACTATTAAAGTTAAGATAAATATATCCGTTATTATGGTAATACGGTTTAATAAGAGCTCTTACTCCTTACTTAATAAATAATACGGTATTATAGTGTATTATAAAGCTATTAATCGAGTGGGAGTATTAGAAGTACAGAAAATAAAAACCTCGGCTATTACTAAAAGAGGGCTAGCCTACTTCCTAGACTTCTCATAGATAGATATCGCTTAGTACCTTATATAGTACTTACTCAACTAAGCAAGTTACACCCTACCATTTCAACATAAAACGGATATATCTTAATAATAATAAAAATATAAATAACAAGCCGGCTATTATTATTATATAAGGCTTTTATATTATAAACGTTACGGATAAAACCGATAATATTATTATTAAGGATATAATTAAATTCGTATCCGATAAATAACTTAAGTTTTATATAACCTTAAAACTTATAATCATTAAGGAAAATATTAATAAAAAGGACTTATTTATATTATCCTTATTTATTTTTAATAATAATATTATAGAGGAATCTCCGGGTATATATACCCTTATAAACTTAAACTTAAATAATCCTTACGATTTAATTCTATATTATTACCCGTTTTTAAGAGAATTTACTGAATTTTTAGATTTATTTATTTAAGCTTACGGAATTAAAATATAATTTTTAAGCTATTAATATAATTAAGACTTTAACTATTAAGCCGCCGGCTTTTAATTAACGTTTATATATTTTATAGCCGTAATCCTTACGGACTATATTAAGTTTACGATTTATATATAAGCTATAAAAAACGTTTATTATAAGATAAAGTAAAAGCTTACTATAGAAAATAAAATTAAGTTTTTAAAAAAGAATAAAATTTAAGTTTTAATAAATTTACTTCCTAATATTAACGTGCTAAATAATAAGTAAGTTTATAAATATAAACGTAAACTAAACGGTAATATTACCCGGTATAAAGTTAAGTAAATAATCCGTAGATCTTAATAAAAAGAAAACTTAAACTTCTTTAATACTTATATAACGGTTATTAAGCCTATAAGCTATAAAGCTTTATTTATTATAACGGCTATATATAACCTAGAAATTAATTAAATAAACGTTAAAATAATATTCCTTTATAATAATATCCTTAAAAAAATTTATATTTATTAATTAACGAACTTTAATAATAATTTAAATCGTATTTATTTATTAAATAAAGCTTTTTATAAGCTTAAATAATTATTTTAAATTTAATATTAATATTTTTTAACATTGCTTAAGAAATTCAATTACCGTTATATTAATAAAGATTATAATATATTCTTAAACCTAAATATTAATATTATTATTACCGTATATATCGATAATATCTTAATAATAAGAGTTAATAAATAAATTATTATTAATTTAAAGGCTTAATTAAATAAGAAGTTTAAGATATCCGATTTAAGCTTATATAATTAATACTTAAATATAAGTATTACCCGTAATCGATAAAATTAAATTTTAACTTTTAATTAAAAAAGTTATATTAAATAAGTTTTTACTTAATTTAATATATATAACGATCCTCTCTTTAAGGGTAACGGTATAATTATCTTTATAAACGTAAATATCCGTTTTAAGCCAGTTAATAAAGAATATACCGCCTTAAAATAATTCCGGCTTAAATATTAATCCGTTATCGGCTTACTTATATATATTATAATAAGTATTAAGCTTAAAATAATTTATATAATATCGGTAATATTACGTTATATATTTAACCTTAATAAAGGGTATTAAACCGCTATTAAGAAAATCTTTCGTTATTTCCGTAATATAGTTTCTTTAAAGTTCGTCTTTTAAGGCCCTTTAAAGGCCCTTAATAATTATATGGACTTAAATTACGCCGGCAACCCGTAAATACGTCGGTTTACCTCTAGGTATACCTTTAACCTGGGAAGTATAGTTATTAATTAATCTTTAAAACGTTAATTAACTATGGTTTTATTTACCTATAAGGCCGAGTACGTAAGACAGTATAACGCTATTAAAGAAACGATTTAACTTAAACGGTTATTAACTTAGCTTATTAAAGTTACCCTGAATTTAACGGTATTACCGGCCCTTAAGGATAAGGATATTATATAAAATTACGCTTTTTTCACCTGGCTTAAGTATAATACCGGGGCTTTTACTTTTATTACGGTAATCTTTTATAATAACTAGGGAGCGATTATATTAATAAAGGATTTTATAAATTACTTAAAGATAAAGTATATATATATTAAGTATTATTTCCTCCGGGAGTATATAGTTAATAAATAGGTAAAGTTTATATATTATTTTATTAATAATATAATAGCGGATAACCTAATAAAGCTATTGTTAAAGGATACTTTTTAAAAATTTAAAAATTATTTAAGATTAAAGTAATTATACCTTTAAAGTTTAAGATATACCCTTTATTATTAAAGTTAGGATAAATATACCCGTTATTACGGTAATACGGTTTAATAAGAATTCTTACTTTTTACTTAATAAATAATACAGTATTATAATATTATAAAGCTACTTATTAAATAAGAATATTAGAAATATAGAAAGTAAAGATTTCGGCTATTATTAAAAGAGGGTTAATCTATTTCCTAGACTTCTTATAGATAGATATTGCTTAGTACCTTACATAGTACTTACTCAACTAAGCAAGTTATACCCTACCATTTCAACAATTTAATTAAGCCTTTAAATCGGTAATAACCCGTTTATTAATTTTTATTATTAGGATATTATCGATATATACGGTAATAATAATATTAATATCCGGGTTTAAGAATACGTTATAGTTTTTATTAATATAATAATAACTAAGTTTCTTAAAGAAAGTAAAAAGATATTAATATTAAATCCGGGGTAATTATTTAAGCTTATAAAGAACTTTATTTAATAAGTAAACGCGTTTTAAGTTATTATTAAAACCCGTTAATTAATAAATATAAATCTTTTTAAAAACGTTACCGTAAAGGAATACTATTTTAACGTCTATTTACTTAATCTCTAAGTTATATATAGCCACTATAATAAAGAAGGCCTTATAGTTTATAGGCTTGATAACCGTTATAAAAGTATTAAAGAAGTTTAAGCCTTTTTTTTAAAAAAAAATCTTCGGACCACCTACCTGGCGGATAATATTACCGTTTAGTTTACGTTTATACTTATAGATTTACTTATTATTTAATACGTTAATACCGGGAGGTAAATCTATTAAGACCTAGGTTTTATTCTTTTTTAAGGATTTAACTTTATTTTCTATAATAAACTTTTACTTTATTTTACGGTATATATCCTTTATAATTTATATATAAATCGTAAACTCAATATAATTTATAAGAATTATAACTATAAGATATATAAGTATTAATTAAAAATTAATAACTTAATAATTAAAATCCCGGTTACGCTGGTAACTTAAAGGTTATATTTTAACTATATAAGCTTAAATAAGTAGATTTAAAGATTTAATAGGTTTTCTTAAGGACGAATAATAATATAGAATTAAATCGTAAAAACCAGGTAAACTTAAGTTTAAATTTATAAAAATATATATACCCGGAGATTCCTTTATAATATTAATATTAAAAGTAAATAAAAATAATATAAATAAGTCCTTTTTATTAATATTTTCCTTAATAATTATAAGTTTTAAGGTTATACGGGACTTAAGTTACTTATTAAATATAAGTTTAATTATATCCTTAATAATAATATTATCGGTTTTATCCGTAACGTTTATAATATAAAAGCCTTATATAATAATAATAACCGGTTTATTATCTATATTTTTATTATTATTAAGACGTATCCATTTTAACGATAATTAGAAATCCACGGTAATTATTTCCTTTTATTTTAATATTAAATAATAAATTAATAAAAAATTATTAACCTTACGTTTAAATTAAACGGCCTTATTCTTTAACCATTTAACGTAATTATAACGTTAAACCCGGTTATTCGGTATAAGTATTTTATAAACGTAATAACCCTTAAAGTTAATAAGGCGTTCTTTAACGGTTTTAATTTGGAATTTTATTTAATTTATACCCGGAAGCTTACGTTCTTAATATATATTACGTCGTTTAACCTTCTTAATAAAAAATTAATCAAATTTCTTAAGATTTATAGTTTAATTTAGTACGTTATAAGTACTTATAATATTATATTATATATAAAAACTATTATAATAATAAGTTTAATAATAAAAATACATAATAGGCTATTATTTAATAATATTATATAAGCCCGGGTAATAAGAATTTAACTTATTTATTTAAAAATACCGTTTTATTAAAGGTTCCATTAAATCCCTTGAATATACCGTTAATTATTAAATTAAAAGCCATTATATATATTATTATCGTCGGTATATAGGCGGCGGATTAAGCGGTTTAAATAATAGATTTTCTTTATATAACCTTAGAAAGCCTTAAAAACCGGTTTATATAAAAAGTTTAATAATAAAACTATATAGATAACTTTAATAACGTCTTTAATAAAGGTAATAACCTACTTATAATCGGCTTTTATATTATTAATAAAATTAATTAAATCAGAATAAATAAACTTATTTTAATAAATATTAAGCTTAATATAATTTTTACTTAATTTAAGCTTTATTTATATTTTTATATAAATAACGTATTTATAATCCTTTAATAAATTTAATAGGTTAAAAAGGTTAATATTAATTATTATTTTTAATAAAAGTTTAATATTTTATTCCTTTATATACCCCGTTACTTTATATTAATATTTTAACGTTTCTTAATTTACCGGAATAATATATAAGGCTATAAGTATTAAATTATTAATAACTTTAATATTAACTTTAAGGAGGTAAAAGGCCGTTAATAAGAGTTTTATAAAAATATTATTATAGCCGATAAATATACTTAAATCCTTTAAATCGTTATTTTACTTAAGGGGATAACTGGCTTATTATAGCTATCCGGGGTTAATAAAATTAAAGGTATTATTAAGGATAAAAAGGATATTATAAACGATTAAATTACGGATACCTTTATTAAATTAATATAAGATTTTAAAAACTTTAATATAAATAATATTTTTTCCCCCGGAAAAGCTTTTAATAATAATAAGTTTAAGGAAAATTTCTTTACGGGTAAAAATATAATTATTACCGACGATATAATTCATATAACCGGTATTAAAAATATAAATAATAAAAGTAAATATATTTATAATTAAATATACCTAATAATCCCGGTAAATAATAGGCGGTAAAGCCAATATAATAATAATAACGTATATAAAAACCAGATTTATTAGAGCCTTAATTTTTAAAAAGGCTTTATATTCCTTATCCTTAAACTTATCGTTACCCTTATTATTATTTTTATTATTATTATTACCGCCGTTACCGTAATACCGGCGTTTTTAATTATTACCGGTACCTATATTGTTATTATTATCGTTATTATAACGTTTATTATTATTATTATAAGTCGATTTATTATACCCGTAAAGTAAATAATAATTAATAACGATATAAAAATGTTTCTTTTATAAGATTTTAATATAATAACTTTAACGGATACCGAATTACGGAAGAATATAGAACGGAATAAAGTTATTTAAACGGATATTATTCCGGAAGCATAAATCGGTAATAATAACCGTAAGGATTATAATATTAAACGTAAACGTTTTATTTAAAACTTTATATTAAAGAAACCGGTTAATAATATAAATAAATACGTATTTTAAAACGTTAATATTATTATTAACCGTTTAAAACGGCTTATATTTATTATTATATTAATTAATATAAATTTTATATTCCGGGCCGAAATCCTTATAAAATTATTAAATAAATACGTTATTATTAATAATAATTATACTTTAGAAATTCTATAATTTATTAAAAAGATCTTAATATTTATTATAATACTTATTTGGATTTAAGTATTAATTAAGGGTAAAAAAAGTAAAGTGCTTAAAAATTAATATAAAATAATTTAAACCCTTAAGCTAATATTAAATATAAAGGGTATTTTATCTTATTTTAATATTCTTAATATTCTTAATAATATATTAATTAATCCCTTTAATCTTTATACGGATTACGGTATAAATTATAAAATCCCTTAATTATAAAGATTTTAAGCTTTTATAAGTTTATTACCCTTAAAAGCTTCGGTTTTAATAGGGCGTAAGTTAAAATTTATAATTTAATAATTAAGCCGGGTAAACTTAAGCCTTTTACTTATTTTACGTTCTTATATAATATATTTAAGGTTATCCTTAAGCTTAATAATTTTATTAAAAATATTAATAATCTTAAAAAGGTCGGATATAATAATAATAATAATAATAATAATAATAATAATAATAAAAATAATAATAATAATAATAATAATAATAATAATAATAATAATAATAATAATAATAATAATAATTTAGGTTAAAAGTTAAAGAAATCTATATCGTTAAGGAGTAACGCGATTATAATTAATAATATTAAGCCTTTAAATAAGGATAACTTAAATAATAATAATAGTAAATAATACTTTAAATCGTTATATTTTAAGACTATAGTTTTCCTAAATAAAGTACGTATAAAACGGAACGTCTTATAAAGTATATAATAACGGGCCCGGGGTTTCTTTTTATTTAATAAGAACCGTAATTTAAAGGTTAATAATAAGTAATAAAGCTTTTTAATCTTAACGGACCGTTTAAAACGTAAAGCTTATAAAGTATAAATAATATGCCGGGTAAAAAAACGTTATTTAAGGATAAATAATTTAATTACGGGTTAAAATAATAAAATATATTGATTGATTGATTGATTTATACTACAATTCTAGTTAAGTTAATTCCGGCGGTCCTTAATACGCGGCCTTTTAACCTTATTAATAACCGTAAAAACCTGATACTTATAACGTTAAGATAAAAACCGGTATCTATTAAGCCTTTATCTTTTATCCCTTAAGGTAAAGGATATTAACGGCCGTTTAAAAAAAATTATTTTATTTATATACTTTTTATATTTTAATTCCTTTAAGAAAATCTATAATATTATAATTATATTTTTATAAAGGTTACTTTTAAGTTCGTTATTCTTCCGTTCTTTTATATATTTATATTATTTTAATTTTATATAATACTTTTAAATATTTTTATTAATACTTACGTATTTAATATATACTTTTTTATATTATTATCGCCGTTAATTCCTTTAAAGACTTTTAATAAGTATTTATTATTATATTTTTATGGTTATAAAAGATACTTTCCGGTTTATATAATTAATATAACCGGTTTCTGTTTCTCTTTTTCTTTTTTAATCGGTAATAAGTTTTTTTATAAAATTTTTAATAACCTTATTTATCTTTATAATAAGGTTAAACTATAATAATAATCCGGTAAATATTATAAACTTAATAATTACCCGGATATTTTACTTCGTAAATCATATTTAATAATAATTATAAGTATTAATTTTTATTATAAATTTTAACTTAATTTCCGTAAATAAAAAATAAAAGATAAAGATATATATAGTATTTTGCTTTTTTATTTATATTTATACCCGGCGTTTATTTAATTTCCGGTATATATAATAAATGAGAAATAAATTAAACCGTTTTTATCCGTCCGGAGTTCAATCGTTAATATATTATTACCCTTTTTTATAATATTATAATAACGGAGATATTTATTAATAATCTTTTTATTATTAAGAGTTAAATAATAACGATTTTAAAGTATAAAGTCTTTATATTTCCGTTAACGCTTAATTTACTTTATTATAGTTTATAAAGTAATCGTGTTAGCAGCTAGCGCCACCTCTGCGCCGGCGCCATAGTGGTGCGCCATGCTGCTGCGCCAAGGTAGGCCGTTAGGCCTTAACAAAAGGCCTTAGTAACGGCCTTGGTATACGTTATTTATAAGCCGTAGCTTAACAGGCGTAAAGCGGGATAATCATTACCTTTACCTTAAGTAAAGGCTATGCCTTAATTCTTTTTAAGTTCCTTAAGAATTAATCTTATTATTAATTTACTTATTAAAGTAATACCTAAGTATTTAAACTATAACGTCACGTTTTTTATATTTATTTTTATTAATCCCGCCGGCGTACCGTTAGCGGAGTTAATTTAATATTTTAATTCTTCTTCCTTATTAAGGAGAAGGCTTAACGTTACCGTTATAATGGATATTCGATTAACTTAATAAACCTTAAAATAAGAAAACGATATTCGCCCTTTAATTAAGAACCTTTTTATTATAATTAAGTAAATTAAAGCGGCGGAATATTACCGTAATATTACGGCTTAATAAGCTTAACTTTTAAAACTATAGTTTAAAGTTAACCGGCTTAAGGCCGAAAATTATGCTTATTAAGAGTATATATTTAACCGCGTTAACGCGTAATATAAAGGTTTACGCTCTGGGACTTTTCCCCGCGTTAACCCTATTATTAAGCTTTATGCCGATAACGTTTCGCCGGCGGCTTTTATCCTACCTTATAAAAGTAAATCTTTTTATCCGGAAAAGTTTAAGCTATATTAAAATAAGTTTAAAAGTAAATATTAAATGTAATTTATTAACTTAAAGAAATAATTTATGCTTTATCTTAAGTACTTCTTTATTAAGAGAAAAAAGGTAGTTTTTTATTTAAGGTCTATTTCTTATAAAATCTTTAACCTATCGGACGAAGAAATCAATAAAATAAGCTATTAAGAACTTAAGGATAAGCTTTTAAACTTAATAATTAATCCGGAAAACCGTTGGTTTACTTATTATAAGTGGTTTAAGGATATTAAATAACGTTTTAATTAAAAGGTAACGTAGTTCCGTAATACTTTAAAGATTATAAAAGAGGACTTATTATTATTACCAGATAAATTTTATATTTATATATTCTTTATAAAGCTTTTACCGGAACTTAAAATTAAAATCCTCGTAATTAATAAGGTATTAAGAACCCGGGACGATATCGTAACGGCGGCGATTATATAGGAGAATAACCTAGAACGTACCATTAATAATAATCAGAAAGTTAATAAGGATAAATCCCTTGAAAATAAGGTATTTAAACCTGGTTTTAATAACTTAAAGCTGACGCGTACCTTTATTAAAATTAATTCTCGTGGTTAAAAGCGTAAAGCTATATTTAAAAATTCCGACGCCGCCCTTAAAGTAAATAAAAACGTTAAATATTATATATACCACGGAAAGGGTTATTATATATCCGATTGCCTTACCGTCTTATAAAATAAGGTCTTAATAATAAACGTAAAATCCCGTAAAAAAGATAATGCGTTAAAAAACGATAAAGTTCCGGCGGCGCCTTAAGGTCGGAGTTAACAAAAAGATAACTAAAAGTATACCTAACTTTTATTATTAAAGGCTAAATAAGTTTTTAAGATAATCTTTAATTATTAAGTATATTAATTAATATTAAAGCTTAAATAAATTTAATTTTATAAGTATATACGGTCCAATAAAACTTATAATTAACCTTTACCGTTTTGCCGTAAGTAGCTTTTCTTAATAATAAGTAAATCTTTTATTATAATACTTATTAATTATAGTATTATCTGGTTAATAATTAAGGGCAATAAAAGCAATATAAAATACTTTTTTACGTTATTAATTAAAAAAGTCTAAACGTAATCCTTAATTTATTAACCTTATACGCCTTATAAATAACGATCGATCCGGCGGCGGATAAATAACGCTTTAAAATTAATTTTTATAAGTTATAAATTAATAACGTCTATAACTTTAATTAAAATTTAACGGAGATTAATAAGGTTTTTATAATTATTTACGTTAACGTAATAATAAAGCGCTTAAAAGTACCGTGAATCTTTTAAAGTAATTTAACGCATATAAGTATAATAAAAGACTTTATTAGCCGGAACGTCCCGAAAGAGTTAAGCGAGTATATAAATGTTTTTTCCAATAATATAATTAATACTTTACCTAAATTAAAATAGGAAAATTATGTTATTAACTTAAATAATAAAAAGTTATTATATAGTCCCCTATATAACCTATCTCGGGTAGAATTAACGGAGCTCTGGCGGTATCTTAAGGATACTATAGCCCGGGGTTAAATTTATTACTTAATATTATTTATAAGCACCCCGATCCTTTTTATACTTAAGAAGGACGGCGGCCTTCATCTCTATATCGATTACCGTAAGTTAAATACAGTTATAGTTAAAAATCGATACTTATTACCTTTAATTATTAAGACTTTTAACCAGTTAAATAACTTTAAATAGTTTATTAAGTTGGACCTTAAGGATACTTATTACCGGCTACGGATTAAGTCTGGCGATAAGTAAAAGACGGCGTTTTATATACGTTACGGCCACTTTAAATATCTCGTTATATTGTTTAGGTTAATTAACGCCTTAATAACTTTTTAAGCTTATATTAATTATGCCCTTATTAACCTTATTAATATAACTTATATAATTTACTTAAACGATATTTTAATATTTAATAAGAATCCGGCGGATTATTAACGTTATATTTAATAGGTTTTTAAGCGACTTTATTAATTTTAGCTTTACGTTAACCTTAAGAAGTGCTAGTTTAATATTACTTAAGTAAAGTTCCTAGGGTTTATCGTTTCCATTAAAAAGATTTAAATAGACCAGGAGCGTATCCAAATTATTAAGGATTGGCCTATCCTGAAAACTTACCGGGAAGTATAAGTCTTTTTAAGCTTTATAAATTTTTATCGTTGTTTTATTTATGAATATTTAAGGATAATTAAGCCTTTAATTAATCTGCTTAAAAGTAATAAGGAAGGGAAGAAGGCTGGCCCGTTAAAGTAAAATAATACGGCTAATATAACGTTCCGCCGGCTCTACGAAATATTTATTAACGTATTATTACTCCGTTATTTTAATTTAAAACGGGGGGTATAAGTAAAGACTAATATATTTAATTTTACTATTATAGGCATCTTATCTTAATAGTTTGAAAAGGGTTATTAACGCTTAATTACGTATTAATCCAGAAAAATAGCCTTTACCGAACAGAATTATAAAACGTATAATTAAGAGCTTTTTATTATCGTTATGGCGTTTAAGTAATAATAATATTATTTAAAAAAAAAAGCCTTAAAGTTATTTAAATATAAACAGATTATAATAACCTTTAAAGGTTTATAAAATAGCCGGCGTTAAGCCCGTATTAAGCTAGGTAAGTCTTAAAACTTATTAATTATAACTTTAAAGTATTTTATTATTAAGGTAAAATAAACCTTATTAATCCTTTATCAAGACGTTTAAACTATAAAGGAGTCTTATCTTTTAATATTATTTTATTATTTATCTTATAGAATAAGCTCGTATTTTAATCCGATAAGTCGGTAAAACGCCGGCGGACGGCGGTTATTAATTATTAATTATTACTTATTTTAAAAGGTATTTAAATTATTATCCCGTAAAAAGAGATTCAATAATTACTTAAAAAGCTTTACGAAGAATCTAGGCCGATTAAGTTACTTATTAAGGATTTATAGGTTAACGATATATTTATATATAAGATTAAGGACGATAACGTAACGTTAACGTATTCTCGTTAAAGTTATAATAATGCTTAAAAACTTGATCTTAATGGCCTTATAACCTATAAGGGCCGTATATACGTCCCCCGGGATAAAGCGGTTAAAGAAAAGCTGATTAATAAGTATTATAATAACCCGCTAACGGGTTATTTTAGAGCCAAAAAAACTTATAAGCTCTTAGCCCGTAAATATTACTAGGACGGCTTAAAGGCTTAAATTAATAATTATATTAAAACGTATGATACTTATTAAAGGATTAAAATACCGTATTACCGCCCTTATAACGAGCTTATTTTATTCCTTTAACCGGCTATACTTTAGAAAGAACTCAGTATAGACTTTATTACCGGCTTACCCGTAAGTAAAGTTAAAGGTAACGTTTATAATTCGATTTTAATAATTATAGATAAATATATAAAGATATATAGATACCTCCCCGTTATAAAATAAATCGATATTGTTACGCTAACGGATCTCTTCTTTAAAGAAATCGTATTACGCTATAATACGCCGGCTGGAATTATAATTAACCGAGAATCTTTATTTATTAGTAAATTCTGGGGTTTAATATATTATTACGTAAAGATAAAGCGTAAATTAAGTACCGCTTTTTACCCGTAAACGGATAATTAAATAAAGCGTTAAAATTAAGATTTTAAATAATATTTAAGGATTTTTATTAACTTTAAGTAAATGAATTAAGTAAAACTATTCCCTTTAACCGAATTTACTTATATAAACTCGGAATACTTAACTTTAAATTATAGTCCTTTTATAGCGATATATAGTTATAATCTAGATATTTATTTTAAACTTAAGGATAAACTTATAAAAGAAAAGATATTTATAATAAAAAATAAGGTTAAAATATTATATAAAATATAATTAATATTAATAAACCAATAACGCTATATTATTAAATCAATTTAAAAAACGTATAATAAGAAATATAAGTTAAAGTTATATAACGTTAATAATTTAATAATACTGAATATTAAAAACTTTAAGCTAAAATAATTAAGTAAAAAGCTTACGCCCTGATTTATGGGACCTTTTAGAATTAATAATAAAATTGGAACGTAAGCGTATTATTTATTCCTCTTTATTGCTTATTAAATTTACCTTATTATTTATATTTCTTTTTTAAAGCTTTATTATATTTATATTAATAATTAAACGGCGGAGGCTATAATATAAGTACCTGAATTAATTAATAACGAAGAAGAATAAGTAGTTAAAGAAATTATTAATAAGGTTAAGAATAAAAAGGGCGTTTAATATTAAGTTAAGTAAGTTAATTAAGGCTTTAAATATAATTAATAAGTGCCGGAGGCGGACTTAAAGTACTCTTAAGAACTACGGGAATAATATAACGAGATAATACGGAGTAAAAGGAGACGTAAATAAGGTTATAACGCCGTAACGGCGGAGGTTATATATATAATTAATAATTATATATATAATTAATATTATAATTATTTAACCCTTATACGCTATCCTTCCGTAAGATTACTGGAGTTTAAGCTTTAACTAATAACTTTACCTATTACGGGTACTATACGTACGGATAAGCCGGCGTTACGGAGGCAATTGTCTTTATTATAATGTTGTAATTAATAAAAGTGGCTTTAATAATAACCGCGATAATACCGGAAAAGGTAAAGAAGCGTAAGCGTTAAATTATAAGCGCCCGACGCGCTATTAAGTAAATAAAATTAAAAAAATGAAGTTATTAAGGGTAATGAAAGGTTAATAAGTATATTTACTGGGTTTACGCTGGCGCACCGGTAGCTTTAATAATATCGTCCGCCTTATTACTTTTTAGTAATATATAGATTATAAGCGTTTAACGTTTAACGCCATTAATTTTAACGTTTAACGCCGAACTCCAGTAATATTAATGTATAAAAATAAAAGAACAATTTATAACTCCGTATTAATATAGGCTTTTTCTTCTTATAAATAAATTAATAAGGTTAAGGATAAGTATAAGGGCGTTATACCCTTTTTATTTTCTTCCTCCTTCTTTTCTCCGCCTTTTTCTCCGCCTTAATTAAAGGCCTCTCCTTAATATTGTTCGCCGGAAAGGCTCCTTAACTTAATTCTGGGGTATTATTCCTAGAAGTTAAGGTTAACCCCTCCGACGGCGCTATTAAAGAGGGTATAACCTCCTCTTCCTTTTCTTTAAATAGGCTAAAGCCCGTATCTCCCTCCTTTTTTCTATTTCTTAAGTTACCGGACATTATAAGCTCGGGGTTTACTTTCTTTACCCCGGATATAAAGTTAGGAAATAAGGAATAACTCCTTAACGGAGTCGACTCTTACGAAGGGCCTAGACCCCCCGTATTAAGCTGATTTAGTTATTAAACGTTAACGCCGTCGTTTTATTATTATATTATAATTTATTTACCTGCTCTTTAAGCCGGATAACCTCCCTTTCCGCCGCCTTAACGCGGGCGGTAAGCGCCTTTTTTTTAATTTAAAGGATTGATACCTCCCCTTTAACTTTTAAGGTAACTTAACGGAACGTATGCTCCGTTTAACCGGTGGTGGTTAACGTTTGGCCAGTATTTAACCGGAAAACTTTAAAATCCTGAAGGATTTCGCTACGTTTCCGTACGTATTGGGCTTACGCCTTAATAGACCGCGTACCGATCGAAGGATGCTTATATATTTATTGAATTACCCGGGATTATAGCTAGTCCGGGAACTATATATATATCAGAATAACGGCGGTACGACGGCGTTAAGATACTTACGGGGAAATAACGGGAAGGGTATCGCTTATAGCGATACCGCGAGTAAGGTAACGGGCCACGTACGTAGCGTAGTTTACCCTATAAAAAGCAAATAAAATAAGGCGTTATTATATTTATTATTAATATTATATTTACGTTTATATTAATGATACATTAACGTAAGTTACGTTATTTAAGATCGATTAACTTATATATAGTATTAATAAATAAAATAAGCGGACTATTAACGTAAGTAAAACGCTTACGTAACACTAATATTATTTATTATAATAATAATATGGATAACAAGGGTATATAGCTATACGCGTATTAGCTTATAAATACTCGTATAAACCCTTAATATATTATATTTATAAAAGCGATTAAGATTATTAAAAAGAAAAAAGAAAAAGTTTAAAATAAAATAAAAACCTTATTATAATTGCGCGCTATTTTTATAATAACGTCTACCTTTATTATAGCGTGGTGAATCAATAGTAAAGCCCTGGGTAACCATTAATTAATACCATAAAGACTCTTTTCCTACTTACCTTTTCCTACTAGGTTTTATAAAGGAGTTTTTAATAAACTCTTTAAGTCGCGTTAGCTCTTCGCCAGCGTAAGGTGCCCCTATTATGTTACTATTAAATAGATACTATTACACTCGTATATATACCTAAGGACTTTTTTCCCTTTACCCTTTTCTTACTGGGTTTAGTAATGGGTTTTTAATAAGCCTTATACTTAGCCGGCTCTACGTTAATATCTTAGATATATCTCTTTATACCCTAAAGACCAACGTATAAAGGGGGAGATAATTATTAATAATTAACGTTACCTCTACGCCGGCGTTATAGTAGTATACTATACTGCTACGTTAAGGTAGGCCGTTAGGCCTTGGTAAAGGGCCTTAGTAATGGCCTTGGTATACGTTATTTATAAGCCGTAACTTAATAGGCGTAAAGCGGGGTAGTTATTACCTTTATTTTAAGTAAAGGTTATACCCCAGTTCTTTCTAAGTTCCTTAAGAATTAATTTTATTATTAATTTACTTATTAAAGTAGTACCCAAGTATCTAGATTATAACGTCACGTCTTCTATACCTACCTTTACTAGTCCCGCCGGCGTGCCGCCAGCGGAGTCAGTCTAACAAATCGTTATAATTTTTTTTTTAAATCCTTTTAATCTCGGTTTTTTTTTATATTTAACGGAAGCTTATATACGCTTAAATTAATTTTTAAGATATTAATAAAATTAATTATTTTTTTAATTTATTCTTATTTTATTTTAATAGGAAAAAAAACAAGTATTTTTAATTTATTCCTTTTAACTTATAACTTATTAAGATTCTGGCGGATCCGCCCGTTTTTTATTATTATAATTAAATATATATATTTCTTTAATTTTACTTAAATAACTATTTAATTTAATAAAACCTCGATTAACGGTATATAAACCTTAAACTTTAATATTAAGATAAAAGTTATTTTATAAATATTATTATTTATTTTTAAATACTGGTTTTAGACTTTCTATAATATTTAAATAAGTTCCTTTTTATATCCCGGAGTATTTTTAAGTATATATTAAATAACTATAATATATATTATAGTTAACTTTATTATAGCTTAATAAATAATCCGGGCCTTTTATAATATAATTCTTTATATTAATATAGCGAAATAAATAAGGCTTTTTTCTTATAAAGTTATTTTCTTTTAAACCTTTCTTATATAATCCTTTTAATTAAGCTTTTTATTTAATTAAAAATTAAGGACTTTAATATTAATATCCGGCTTTATTATAACTTTATTTAAGTTTATTATAGTTATTATATCGTATAATTTCGGGCTTTTAATTATATAAATAAATTTATATTTATATAACGTAAATTAAGCCTTATAAGTTTTTATTTATTAAAGATAAATTTTATAAACTTATTTTAATTTTAGATAATTTATACGTATGAAAATATTATAAGTTAAGAAATAAACGTTATTAATAAAGCCTCCAACTTAAATTTTCTATCTTAACTTAATAAATTCCTTAATTAATAAATCGTTAAAAAATAAAAATAATATAAAAAAAATCCTTAAGGAATCCCCGTTATAATAGGTTTTATTAAACTTATTTTTTATCTTAAGTTAATTAACGTAACTTAATTACTTAAGAAACTCTTTATTTATTTAATTAAGAAAAATAAAATCCTTTTTTTCTTTAAGTTATATAGTAATCTTTAATAATTTATTTTATTAAAAATACTTATAATATTAAAAGAAAGAAGACTTATAATATACTTTTTCCCGTAATTTTATACCGTTTATACGCCGTTAATTAATCTTTTAAGGGTTATTTTTATTAACCGATTTTTCCTTACTTTTATTTATTAATCGGGGAGAAATTTATTATTTTTTATATAGTTATTAAGGATCTTTATTATTACCGTTTTTAAGGTTTTAACGTATATAAAAATATAATAAATTTATAAGACTTTACTTTAAAATAATCTGACTTAATAAACTTCTTAAAAATAATCGTTTTAGCCTTTTTAAACTTATATAAATAATAATTAACGTCGAAATATACTTAAAAAAATAAGTAAAAACCTTCTTAAATAATAAGGTTATTATTATTAAGAATTTATTAAGAATCCTATTTAATCCCGGGGTTTTATTCTTCTTTAATTTATTAATCACTTTAATTATTATATTTTATATTATTATTTTATTTATTAATATAAGGTTAAAGTATATAATATTATTAATATCGTTTAAATTAACTTTTAACGGAAAGGGGAAAAATACTTTTTTAAGGGCTTTAATTTTATTATTAAAGGTATTAATTAATATATTATTAAGTCTTTTAAAAGGCGGGAATTTAAGGATAAAGTTTAATTTCTTATTTTATTTTTTATTATATTTTATTAACTTTTAAATACTACGAAATAAAATTATTAAGTTATATATTGTGGATTAAAAGTATATTTACTTAACCTTCTTAATAATCTTCCTTTTTTCCTTTTAAGTAATCTTTAATTAATTAAATATCTCTTAATTCTTATACTTAAAAGCTTATTTAATTAGTTTTTTCACTTTTACGGTCGCGGTTATATATCCTTTATTTTAATAAATTTTAATTCTTTAAGAGGATTTCATTAACGGGACTACCTATCTTATCGATTATTTCATTTAATACCTTTATTATTTACTTTATAAAAAGTCGATCCGGTCTTTATTATTTAGTTAAGGGAGGTCCGTAAACTATATTACCATTTCCTCCGTTTTTATATAAACCTTTACTTCTTTAACCGTTTTTTACGCTTTTCTTACCGGTAATAATAAGGTTATATTAACGGTTTAATCCAGGGTTATTTATATCGGTATATAATCCGAGCTATATTTTAAGTCCTTTTATAACCTATATATTATAATTATACCGGTAACTTTTTCCGTATTAAAGGTTAAATTAATCGTTATTTTAAATTTAGAATTTTCTTACGTAATAATCCTTTATAGTATTAATAATAAGAAATTAATTTAAATAATAATTATTAATAATTTATTTAATTTAATATAATTTATTATACGCTTTTTCTTATTCTATATATAATAATATAAATTAAAGTCTTTAAGCAATATATATTTATTTAAAATAATTAAAACCTTTTTAAATAATAATATTATAAAAAGTCCTTCCTTATTAACCGGCAGCGGATTATACGTATTATAAATATTAAGGTTACCTTTTAAGTTCTCTTTTTTTATAATACGGAATATATAAAGCTTTTTATTATAATAAGTAATATCTTAATTATTTACGTTAAGTTACTTATTTATAAAGAAGTATATTTTAATTATTTTATCTTCCTTAAAGGTTAAGTAAAACCTTTCTTTTAAGTTAATAAATAAATATATATATAGGTTATATAGTAATTCTTATATTATTATAACGTTAATATTTTTAATTTCTTTAAACTTAAATATCGATATTATTATTTTAATTTTTTTATTATAAATGTTATATTATATTATTCTTAAAAACGTTAATATATTATATATTAACCTTTATAAGGGTTCCTTTTTTTATATTTATTTATATTACGGATTTCTTATTAAATTTAAGTATTTTTTAGCTTAATACCTTCCCGGCTATTATTAAAGACGTAAAACGGCCGGCTTTTAAGGTTAAGATTATAAAGAGCTTTCTTTTTTTTTTACTTTATCCGTTATTATTATTTACTTTTTATTATTTAATTAATTAAGTTTATATCTTAAGGCTGCCTTTAATTAACCCGTTAAATTAATCTTATACGTATTATACCGTTAAATTTTCACGGTTATCCGGGTTTCTTTACGTTTAATCTTTTTAACTTTTATTATATATTTAGAATCCTATATTAAATATCTTTTCTTATTATACGTAATATATTTAAATATATCCTTTATAAGTTTTTTAATTATTAACTTTATATACTTATAAGTATTATAGCCTTTAACGTAAACTATATACTTTATAATATTAAAATATTTCATATTAATATATTTATAACTTTAATACTTAAAATATTAATAAATATTAATTATTTTATCCTATAATTAAGTTATCTTAAGAGATCCTTTTTTAATAATTTTTTTATTTAAGATATTATTATATATTTTTATTAACGTTATACTTAATATAACGGTAAAGTACCTTTTTATACGTTTTACGGAGTTAAATCTTTTCGTTACCGGTAAAAGTTTATAGTTAATAATCTTAAGCCTTAAGTAAAATATTGTATTTTTTTTTCTATATTCCTTAATATAGCCTTTTTTTTAAACTTTTTTAAAATGCGATAAATATATTTTATTTATTATAACGGTAAATAATTACCTTAAAACCTTAACCGATTTATATTCTTCTTTATTAATTTAAGCCTTAAACCTTTTTAAGCTTTCTTTTACCTTTAAAAACGTTATATTAAAAAGGATATATCTACTTTATAATTTACATACCGCGATAATTTATTTTATTAACGATTCTATTATTATTTTAAAAACCTTTATTAATTATAATAAGTTTATTTTTATAACCGTATTCTTTTCCTCGTTATTAATTAAGCGGATTATTATTATCTTTATTTTCCTTAATATAATTGCTTTTTCCTCCGTTATCTTTTTATTTCTTACCGTAAATACCCTTTTTATTACTTTTATCGCTTAACTTTTTTTTATTTAAAAGGCCGCCGTTTTTATACTTTTACCTTATATATTTAATTTTAAGCCGTTATCTTTACTTTTTATTAACGTTTTTATTACCGCCCCTTAAAAGCCCTATAACCGCTCTGTTTCCCTTAATTTTACCCCTACCTTTATATAAAAGTCCCTTACGTTTTTTAGCTTAATCCGTAGTATCGGCTAGGTCTTTAACGTAATATCCTTTTACTTTACCGTAAAAAGTCTTTTTAAGGTTTTTACCGCCTTTTTTACTGCCCTTTTACCTTTATTTATTGGGCGATATACCGTTTCTGCCCTTTACCTTTAATTCCTTAAGGTTTTATCCTTTTTATTAACCTTATTTCCCCTTTATATATCCTTAATAATATTTTTGCCGCGGTTTTCCTGCCCCTTTTTTTCGCCCGTACCCCTCGTTATTAATATTATACCGGCTTTCTTACCCTTTTATTTACCTATTATTTCCATATTATTATTATGCGTTTTACGTATTTTAATACGCGTATTTTATTGATTTTAATTTCCTTATTTATTTTAAGCGTTATCTAGTTTATTATTATTATATTGCTTATATACGTTATCGCCGTTTCTATTAATATAAGTTATTTATTTATTTATTACCTTATTCTTAATTATTACGCTATTTTTACTTATCGCACTTAATATACTTTCTTTACTATTATGAGAGTTATACGTGTACGCATCGTTTTGGACCTCTGGGGTCCCTTTATTCGTCGCCATCAGATTCATTTCATTTAATAAAATATATAAATTAAAATAATCGATATATTCTTAATAGTCTTAATAAAGAATCCTTAAAAATAAGGATATAATTAATTTAAGTTTTAATATTTTTAATAATTTTAATAAAAAAGAAAAAGCCCTTAAAATAAATATTTTACTTTTCTTTATATTTAAACTTTAATACGGTAACTAAAATAATAATAGCTTAAATTAAGTAATTAATTTTATTAGAAGGTTAAATATATATAATAATAAACTTTATAAACCGCTTTAATTATTTTAATAATAATAATAAATAAACGTTTACCTCCCTCCGTTTTTTAAGGATATTAATACGTTTAATAAGGATCTACCGATCCAACGGCCCTATAGGTATAATATAAGGCTACTATACCCTTATAACGTACGTATAAATCGGTATACGGGGCTATTATACCTTATGATTCTACGTATAAATAATAATTAAGTTAAAAATATCTTAACCTTTTTATTTTCTCGTTTTAGCCTCCTTATTTTTTCGGGTAATTAAGGTTTAAATTAATAGGATTACGGGGTAATTATAGTAATTATAGTGATAATAAAAGTCATTATAATAATAAAACGACTGTTTTTAAGGTATTTAAGCTATATAATATAATTAAAGCTTATTGAATTATTAAGCGTAATAATAAGTATATAAGCCGGGCTTATAACTTATTAAAATAATAAGGTATAACTTGCTTAATTAAATAAGTATTATATAAGGTACTAAGCGATATCTATTTATAAGAAGTCCAGGAAGTAAACTAGCCCTCTTTTGGTAATAGCCGAGGTCTTTGCCTTCTGCACTTCTAACACCCGGAAAAGCCTTTAATAATAATAAGCTTAAGGAAAAGTTCCTTATAAATAAATATACGGTTATTATTAACGATATAATTTATATAACCGGTATTGAAAATATAAATAATAAAATTAAATATATTTATAATTAAATATATCTGGTAATCCCGGTAAATAATAGGCGGTAAAACCGGTATAATAACGGTAACGTATATAAAGGTTAGGTTTATTAAGGCCTTAGCCCCTGAAGGGGCTTTATATTCTTTATTTTTAGACTTATTATTACCTTTATTATTATTTTTATTACCGTTATTACCGCTATTAATATAATGCCGGCGTTTTTAATTGTTACCGGTATTTATATTATTATTATTATCGTTATTACGGCGTTTATTATTATTATTATAGGTCGATTTATTATGCCCGTAAAGTAAATAATAGCCGGTAATAATATAAAAACGTTTCTTTTATAAAACCTTAACGTAATAGCCTTAATAAATATTAAATTACGGAAGAATACGGAGCGGAATAAAATTATTTAAGCGGATATTATCCCGCTAGCGTAAATTAATAATAATAACCGTAAAAGTTATAATATTAAACGTAAACGTCCTATTTAAGGCTTTATATTAAAGAAACCGGTTAATAATATAAATAAATATATATTGTAAAACGTTAATATTATTATTAACCGTTTAAAACGGCCTATATTTATTATTATATTAATTAATATAAATTTTATATTCCGGGCCGAAATCCTTATAAAATTATTAAATAAATACGTTATTATTAATAATAATTATACCTTAAAAATTCTATAATTTATTAAAAAAATCTTAATATTTATTATAATACTTATTTGGATTTAAGTACTAATTAAGGGTAAAAAAGGTAAAACGCTTAAAAACCGATATAAGGTAATTTAAACCCTTAAATTAATATTAAGTATAAAGAATATTTTATATTACTTTAATATTCTTAATATTCTTAATAATATATTAATTAATCGTTTTAATCCTGAAACGGATTATAATATAAGTTATAAAGTGTTTTTGATTATAAATATTTTAAGTTTTTATAAGCTTATTATTTTTAAGAGCTTTAGTCTTAATAAAATATAAGTTAAAATTTATAATTTAATAATTAAGCCGGATAAACTTAAGTTTTTTACTTATTTTACGTTCTTATATAATATACTTAAAGTTATCCTTAAGCTTAATAACCTTATTAAAAGTACCGGTAATCTTAAAGGGGTCGGATATAATAATAATAATAATAATAATAATAATAATAATAGTAATAATAATAGTAATAATAATAATAATAATAATAACAATAATAATAATAATAATAATAATAATAATAATAATAATAATAATAATAATAATAATAATAATAATAATAATAATAATAATAATAATAATAATAATAATAATAATAATAATAATAATAATAATAATTTAATTTAATTTAAAGGTTAAAAAAATTTATATCGTTAAAGGGTAATAGAATTATAATTAATAGTATTAAGTTTTTAAATAAAGATAACTTAAATAATAATAATAATAATAAATACTTTAAATCGTTATTTTCTAAGATTACGGTTTTCCTAAATAATATATATATAAAACGGAACGTTTTATAAAGTAAACAGTAACGGACCCGGAATTTCTGCTTATTTAATAAAAACCGTAATTTAAAGGTTAATAATAAATAATAGAGCTTTTTAATCTTAACGGATTATTTAAAACGTAAAGCTTATAAAGTATATGTAATACGCCGGGTAAAGGAATATTATTTAAGGATAAATAATTTAATTATAAGTTAAAATAATAGAATATATAAATTAAGATAATCTATATATTCTTAATAATAATAAAAATCTTAATAAAAAGCCTTTAAAAATAAAGTTATAATTGATTTAAATTTTAATAAATTCAATGATTTTAATAAAAAGGAAAGAACCCTTAAAGTAAATATTTTGCTTTTCTTTATACTTAAACTTTAATACGGTAACTAAGATAATAATAACTTAAATTAAATAATTAACTTAATTAAAAGGTTAAGTATATATGATAATAAACTTTATAAATTATTTAAATCGCTTTAATATTAATACCTTAGGGGAAATCATAAGTTTCTCAACGTCCCATCAACTGGTAGTAGAAGGCGCTTTTAGTTCAAAGACCAGTTGAAGGCACGTTAAATCAGCGTTAAAGTTACGTTAAAGTAATATATTCTTATAAGCGTCTTTAAAGTATCTTTAAAATAATTTTAAATTGAAAGTAGCTTTAAAGCGGCTTTAAAGTAACTTTAAAAATTTCTTAATATCCGAAGATACCCCGGGAGGTAAAAAGCATAGGAACTATACGGTAAAGAGTAAAATAATTATAATATATCTATTTAAGGATTACTTAAATACCTTATCCAGATATACGTATTTATCTTCGGAAACGAGCTATAGTATTTTAACGGAATTCTTTATAGATAATTAATAACTCCTCGGAAATAAGCTATAACTATAAATACTTTAATAAAGTTCTTTATAGATAAGTTATAGCCGCTTTAACCCCCTTTAACCCCCTTTTTAAAGGGCAGTTTTTATCCATTAATTTACTTATATACCCTTTTATAGAGAAGTAAATATTTACGAGGGGGGTTATATATATAGTTAACGATATATTATAACGTTTATATTTATTAATTATTATAGCCGGGAGATAAGGACCTATAAAGAGAAAATTCTGAATAATAATAAGGTATTTAGTACGTAGCTTGGCTAGGCCCAGGGTAAATAAAGCGAAGGTTTAAATAAACGTTTTTAAGGTTAATTTTAAAAGTGTTCATTAAATTTAACGTTATAATTTTAAGTTTTAAAGCTTAAGGCCTTAAGTTTTAACGTTATAATTTTAAAATACTTAATTTTAAACTATTTTATAATATCGTAATTTTAAGGTTACCTTAAATAATTAATTTACTTTATAGGTATTATATAAAAGTTATAATATTTTAAACTATATAAATTAATACGACGATATATTAAAGTGGTATATTTCGGGGTTTATATTAAGGGCGTATTTAAGGCTCTTATTTAAAGTATTTAATTAAGGCGCTCTTTCAGGGCCCGTAATTAAGGGGCTCCGGGGATACTATAAGGTTTTAATACTAAAATACGGCAGGAAATATATAAGTAAGATTATAATAATATTATAAATAATACCGGTAACCATATATAAAGAATATTAGATTCAGAAATTCAAAAATAATAAGATTAAGTTATAATTATATAAGGTAAATAACGTAAATAGCGTAAATAAATTAAGTAATATAAGTAAAGAAAGTAAAACGAGTATTAAAATACCTTAATATTTTAAAGGATAAATAATATAAGTCTTATATTTTATATA
The DNA here is from genome assembly GCA_019925105.1 of Niebla homalea. Taxonomy (NCBI): domain Eukaryota; kingdom Fungi; phylum Ascomycota; class Lecanoromycetes; order Lecanorales; family Ramalinaceae; genus Niebla; species Niebla homalea. Next base: position 57,503 of record JAHGAU010000039.1, on the reverse strand, counting down.
TTAATTAATTATATAAAAATATTATATTTATAATAATTAATAATTAAGAAGTAAATTGTTTATTGTATTATATAATAAGTATATTATTATTTAAATTATTAATCGTAATTTATTAACGAGAATTATTATATTAAATATATATTACGCTTTATTCTTTATCCTTTAATAACGGATTTTTTTTTCTGTAAACGAGATATAAATACCTTACGGGTGTTCTCTAAATCCTTAAAAGGGTATCAAAATGGTAGTAAAATGCTTGGATTTTAAAAAGGGTATTTAAAGGGTTTTAAAAGGCTTTTCAAATTTTTATGCTTTTAAGATTTTAAATTATATAATTCAAGTTTCAGGAATAAGCTAATACTTTATAGAATGGCCACGCATATTATATTATTACATAGTATATATTAATACGTAAAGCTAGCCCTTATATTAGCACTAGAAAGGCCTTCTTTTTACCGGCGTTAAAGCCTACCATTATATATATACCGCCTATAATATTATCCTTTACTTATGTTACGCCTTTTAAACTAAGGGTTATATTGTCATTATTAATTACCTTAGCCTTCGCGACGGCTTTTATACTTATATTACTGAAGTATAACCTGATCTGACCATAACGAGCGCATAAGCGGTATATAAACGGAAATCTGGTTTTACGAGGAGTATACTTAACGACCTAAAGGATAAATACGGCTATATCTTAAGATAGTATTTATCCGCGGCTATAAGCTTTAAAGCAATTTATATAGTAAACTAGTAAGAGTTAGAGCATAATATTACTCAGCGTACATTAAAATTTACTGGTGTTATTCTGCTTGACGTTATTCTGACGAGAAACGTAATCCTCGTCTGGCATAAACTCCCCTAACGTCCTTATCTGCATAAACTCCCCCAACGTCCTTATCTATATAAACTCCCTTAATATCTTCGTTTATATTAACCCCTTAACGTTTACGGTATACTTTAATATCGAACCAGCTTTATCAACGTAAGAAAACCGCGGGCTATATAAATCTTACGATTATTATATTAAAGATAGCCGGGATTTTATTTAAGATAAACAATAATCCTACTTAAAAGGATATAAACCGCGGAAGTCTATTATTTTTTCATTTTAAAATAGCTTAAATTTAAATAAGTAAACGTTATATATACTTATTCTTTAATATAATCTTAAAATCGTTTAAATAAAACGATATTATGGTTTTAAAGGCTTAATCTTTATTAACGTCCTTAAAAGTTATACGTATAAGAATAAATATTTTATAACTTTAAACGTCGGTTATAAATTTAGATGATTTAATTTTTAAGGGATATTTAATATAAGTATTATTCCCTTTAAAGACCTTAATTTTACTTATACCCTTAATAAGAAAAGATTTATCTATAGATTGGTCTCCGGCGACTACGGTTTATGGTAATAATAGTAGGTTTAACTCCTTTATATTACGGTTATAAGCTCCCGTTAGGGTTTATTATTTCACCTTTAAAAGCCGATTAAGAGATCAAAAGCGACCCTTTAATAAAACGCGGTAGATCAATAAGAGTTAAAGTATAATATTAATTAATATATAATAATACTTATTAATATTATTCTAATAGATAATACCATTCTACTTAACGTTATTTTAACGAGAAACTTAATCCTTATCTATATAAACTCTTTTAACGTCCTTAATTTTATACCGGAGCTATATAAAATAAGGTTACGGCTTTAAGGGTTTAATTTTTATTAATAATTATAACGTATATCTGATTAATTTTATTAATAAACTTATACTTTAAGGATCTTAAGAGATAAATTGCAGTTATAAGTACTTTAATAACTCTTCGGAAACGAACTATAGCCGCTTTAATAAAGGGCAGTTTAACTTTATCCGTTAGTTTACTTATATATCCTTCTATAGAAAAAGTAAATATTTTTAAGGAGGATATATATATAATTAATAATATATTATAGGGGTTTTCTAAGGTAAAAGAAAAGAAGATAGAGATAAGGACGTATAAAGAGGAAATTATGAGTTATTGGGTGGTGGTATATAGCTTAATTAGGCCCGGAATAAATAGGGCGAGGAAACTTATAAAGGCGCCTTTAATTTTAAGGGTATTTATTAAATAACGTTATAATTTTAAAGGTTTAATCACGGTATCGTAATCTTTATTATATTTATTAACGTTATAATTTAATATTTAATATTAAATCTTAATCTTATAATTTTAAAGGTAATTATATTTAATAATATAAATTTTAAGTATCGTAATTTTAAAAGTTTAGGGTATATATTTAAAAAGGCGTAAAATTTAAATATTATAATCTTGAATTTTAAGGTATAAACTTTAAGGGTATAAAATTTAAGTATCGTAATTTCAAATTTTAAGGTATAAACTTTACGGGTATAAAATTTGGGTATCGTAATCTTAAATTTTAGGGTATAAACTTTAAGGATATAAATTTTAAATTGTCGTAATCTTGAATTTTAGGGTATAAACTTTAGGGGTATAAATTTTGGGTTATCGTAATTTTGAATTTTAGGGTATAAACTTTAAGGGTATAAATTTTAAGTTATCGCAATTTTAAGGGCCTATTTTAAAGTCTTAAATAATAGTATTTTTAAGGGTAATAACTTAAAGAATAATAATTTAAAGGGTAACGGTTTAAAAAATTGTGACTTTAAGGTTATATATTACTTATTATTCTATTACGTATTAAAAACATAGAATACGTAAATATTATAAACTTAAGAAAAAGCATATTATAATCCTTTATAAATCTTCTTTTTCCCTTTATAACCATTATATATATATAGTAACTTATAATAGCTTATCTTTTACTTGAAATAATAATCTATTATTAAAATATTATAAAACTCTTATATATATTACCCGTATTATAATTATTATAAAAGTAATTAAAAAAACGCTATACGGGAAATATAATAATTATCTAAAGTATTATTTTAAATCGCGTTAAATAAACGGTTTAAATCTATAAGTAAAAGATTAAAAGTTAAGGGAGCTTAGGATAGAGGAGTAGGGTTAAATAGTTAAGGATATAACGCTTAAATTCAAAAAATTAATAAGAAAACCTTAAAGTTATTTAAAATAAAAAGTATACTTACGCCTTTAATAATAGTTAAGTAGTTAATACTGATTTAAAAGATATAGAAACTTGAATACTATAGTTATCTTGAATTATAGCATAAAGTACTTTAAAGCTTTACTATAAATACCGAGTAAGCCTTTATTTAGAATAGGCTCTTTATTAACTTTAACTTCGTATCGCGTATATATAAGTTTAACGTAATATTATTATACGATAATACCAGAATACTCTATTTATTATCTTAAAGGGTAATAGAATATTAAATTATTTAACCGGTTTACACGTAAAATTTAATATGTTAACCTTAAGACCGCACCTTATAGAACCTTATAGTACGTATAAATTACGACTTTATATATACGTAAATTACAATAGATTATATAATCCCCTTTATAGCTTGCGTTTTAGAATATAGGTATAAAAACGTATAAATATAGACTTTATTAAAAAAATAAGGTAATAAAAAAGGACTTTTTTTCTTTATAAAATTCTATTTAAGTTAATTACTTATAGCTTTATTCTTAAAAATATCTTAAAAGTAATAATACTATCTTAATATCTAAAGTCTATATTAAGTATATTAATATAAGTCGTATTTATCGTAATTATTATAAATATAAGTTATTATCGTATATTTTATAATAAATCCGTTAAATAATAAAGTTAAAGAATAAAGTAACCGGCGCCCTTATATTCCCTATAAAATCCCTTCCTCGATTTTTTTACTATATAATATTAATTAACGGTAATTATAATAATATTAAATAATAAAACGATTAATTAATAAACGAAGTATCTTTACGGTTAATATCTTATTTAATATTTTTATTATTCTTAATAAATAAATTATTAAGGAAACGGTAATCCTTATTAAAGTCGGGACCGGGTATGAATAATTCTGACTTTAACTTCCGTTTTACTTAAGGTATTTTAATAAAAGTATTAAATAAAATATCCGTAAAATAACTTAAGTTCGTTATTTTAATAATCTATATTATTAATAACTTATTAAAATTAAGGTTATTCGCGAGTACTTTATTATTATTTTATTAGTTAAAATTAAGCTTAACTTTAATAATGAATACCGACCAGATTTTTACGGTATATTAATAAATAATCTATAGTATATATATAGCCCGGTATATTTTATTTACGTTTAAAGAAAAGAAAAAGTTATTAATCGGATTTAAAGCTTTTTTTAAAAAATATTAATTTAATAATAAAGTTAAAAATATAGTTATACGTTAAAATAGAATAATAATAAGTAAAAGCTTTAATAAAGTTACGGAATATAACGTAATTAATTATCTTATATATATCGTTATCCGTAAGAATATCTTTTATCCGTATTTAAAATTTAATTAATTTTATTATATTAATTAATTTAAGAAGCTTACCTTTATCTTTTTTTTTATATAATATTTTTAATTAACTTAATTAATTATAATCCCTGACTTTATAACCTTAATTATCGTAAATAAAAGTAAATATCGCCGGTTAAAAACTTCATTAAAAAATACTTTATATTATAAATTAAAGTATCGAAAATAGAAAATATAAGATATATTAACCAGATTTTTAAGTTAATATTACTTAATAATTAAAAGATTATCCGCTATATTTAATACTTTTAAGTTTTTTATAATCTTAATAACCTTAATAATTATAACGGTTTTCTTTTTAAGCGTTTCTTCTTTTTTAATCTTTTTAAATATATATTTTTAATATAATTTAATTAAATTAAAATACTTTTTAAATCGTATTATGTTACTTAACCTTTATTTTATAATAATATAAAATTCTTATCCTTAAGTAAAAGTAGATCTTTTAAAGATAAAAAAGAATTATTAAAATCTTTAAAATCGGATTTAATTTAATTCTTTATCGGATTAATCGTATTAATCGTATTAAACGATTAAGTATTACCCTTAATAATAACTTTTATACGTTTTATTAACTTTATCGGTATTAAACTTTAAAATAGTTTATCTTTTAATATATTATTATTATTATTATAACGTATTTTTTTATTCTTAACTTTTACTTTTAATAATAATAGTTTATTCTTTAATAACTTAATTAATATCTTCTTTAACTTCGGTAAAAACGGAGGTTTCTTTAATAATTATAGAAATCCTATTTTTATAATTAATGCTTTTTACGTACCTATAATTTATTAACGTAATTAATTAAATTAAAGAATAATATAAACGTTAAACCGGAGAATCTATTATAATAACTTAATTAAAAAACTTATAAGCTTTAAACGATAAGGCTTATATAGGTAATGCCTCCGTTATTACTTATAAGGCTTTAACGGTTCTCCCCTTAATAAATATTATAATAAAATATATAAGAAATAAAAGAATAAAGGAAATATTAATAAATAATACGTAATTAAAAGTAAATAAAAGACCGTAAGAAGAATATAATAGCGATCCGTATAATATTAATAATTTATAATATATAAAGGACATTAAAGATAATAATCGTTAACGGCTTAACGGGTATAAAGCTAGATTTTATAGCGTAATTTCTAATAAATATTAAAGTTAAAATCCGACTATTTAACTTACGTTATTATAATATTATAGATCTATTATATAATTTAACTAAATCTATATAACAGTAAAATAATCCTTATTTATATATACGTTTATATTAAGAATTATAAAGTGGATCGGAAGCATAATAGTAAACTACCTTTAATAAGTAAACCTTTTTATAGAATTCTAGCGCTAATTATAAAATCTTAACTTTATTACGTTAATAACGATATTATTAACTCCTTAATAAAATTAAAGATATCCAATCTTTTACCTTAAGTTATAATTAACTATTAAGTAATAATAGTATAGTTAATTAATGAATCCAGACTTTTACGGTAACCTTCCTTTCCCCCCTTAAACCTTAAAGTATATAACCGTACGCGGTAAATATCCCCTTAAAAAAGCGACCGTAATATTTAAGGTTAAATAGAAATATAGTAATAAGCTTATTATTTATTAGGTTTATAAAATAGACTTTGGAAATCCGTGTAAGCCGGTAGGTTGGCTCTTAGTTATATTTAAATACTGCCCCCCCTTATAAATTTACGACCTTATTAATACCCTTACTTATAGTGATCCTCCTCTGACCCTAAGTAAGTCTTTCTGACCTCTTTGATTTCCTTAAATACGCGATAATATTATATAATATAACGTACGCCGTTAATATATTTAATTTTCTGGCTCTCTATTATATTTTCTTAGCTTATTATGCTCCCTTATATTTATAAACTTAATTATTTTAAATCGATTTTTAAGCCGGTATATTTTAACCCATTTACTTAATTAATTTTTAATCGTTCATTATATTATAAAATTATTAATCCGATTTTCTTATTTATTATTTCCTTTTATTTTTCCGTTATAATATATTATTATAAATCTTATATTTTATTACTTTAAAATTATAAACTTAATTATTTATGAATATTATTAATAATTCTTTATAAATAATTCTTAAGCTTTATCCGATTCTTATCGTTTTATATACATATATTTATATTAATTATATAGCCGGCTTTTATACTTAATATTAATTATTTATTTTTAAATTTCTTTTTAATAAATTCCTTTCTTAAATCTATTTTCCGAGTCCCTTAAGGTCTTTTAAATTGCTTTTTTTATTTTTAAGACTTAAGTATTTCTTTAAATCTTAACTTATATTTTTAAGATTTAAGATTTTTAAAAGTTTAATTTTATAATTTAAAAACTTAAGTAATTTTTTAATTTTAATTTTTTAATTTTTTATTTAAATATTATAATAAATATTTCCGGATACCGCGTATTAAAATCTTTTAAGTGAAATTAGAAAAGCGTTAAAATGGGATTTTAATATATCGGATTAAAAAAAGCGAAATTTATTATTTAAGATCTCAAAAAAAAAAGAAAAATAATTAAATCGGGATAAGTATTTAACGTAAAATTAAAAAGTTAAATAATAAGTAAAAAATTTAATAATTTTAAAATAAAATAAGAAAACCTTAAATATAAGTTATTTTTACCGTTAAATAATAGAAGTAATAATAATTTAAAAGTACCGTAAATAATTTTAATTAATATAATAGCCGGTTAATAGCCCAACGTAAATTAAAGCTTTAAATTTAAGAATCCGATAAGTATTAATTTAAGTAAATATAGAATATAATCGATATTAGAAATAATATCTTTTATATTACTAAAAATATACTTAATATATAAACGGATAATAAAATTAATAAGGAAAATAACGATAAAAATAATAATTTATTTAACGATAAAGTCGGAATTAATTAAACCGAAATTAACAATCCGTAAATTAATAAATTTAATAATATTTTTAAAGAAAAAAAGGACGTTATAGAATAATTATTGACTTCTATTATCCTAAGCGTTAACTCGTTAATACCTTTTTTAACGCGGTATTTATCCATATTTAAGGAGTTAATTAAGGTCCCGTATATTAAACTTAAATTAATAGTATTGCCTTTTTATATAATATTCGTTCTTTAATATTAAATAATTAGTTTAAGTCGCGATTATTATATTAATCTATTAAAAGTTTTCGATATATTAAAAGATTTATAATAATTATAAAAATTATTACGTATTATTTTTATTATAAAGAAATATATCTATAAATACCTCCCCGCTATTAGTTTATAATAAGCATAAATACCTATTATAATTATAAAATAATTAATTAAAGGATTAAAACGTAATAATAAAAAGAGATTAAAAGAGGGTTAAAAAGCTTATTTTTTTAATTTTATTAATTTATTTAAGATAGTACTTTCTTTATTATTATACCGTATTAAAATCCATATAAATATAAGGTACTTTATTAATAAACCCTTAGAAATTTATTAATTAATATTATAATTATTTTTATTAAAATATATTCCGGAAAGTATATACGTTTTACCGATTAAAGTTTAATATTCCCGTTAAATTTTATTTAATATTATTATAAATCGAATAAATATCCCTATAAAGTAAAGGATACGGTTAACTTTTACCACGGTAAAATATTTATTATCGGGCGTAATTATCGTATAAATAATATTGCTTTTACCGATTATATTAAATACCTTATCCGGCCTTTCGTTTTCTTTATTAATTTAAGTAATTCTAAAAGAATAACCTCTAATTTCCCCCTATTTTATAGTATAACTACTATAGAATTATTCCTATTAATATATAAAGAATATTGTATTATAATACGGGATATTCTTAAGATAAAGACCGACGTTTATTATAATTATTAATTTAAATATATATAAGTTTTAAGCGCTTTTTATCGTTAAGAATTTATCGTAAGGTATATATTTAATTTTTAATTTAAGGTATTTAATCCGCTACTTTTTATTCCTTTAATTTATAAAGAATTAAAGTTAAAGGAATATATTTATTTTTACTTATTAAAATTTATAATTTTAAATAGCTTATATATTCTTATAATAACTTTTATTAATAAATTCAGGTTATATTAAAATATATACCGTATTTTATTCTGTATTTATATAATTATTATAAGACTCTTATAAAAAAGAGAGGAAAAGGTAAGTAAATATATTAACCTTAACGCTAGGTCCGTATGGAGCTTCTTTAATTACTATGATTAGAGTTTTATAACCGTTATTAATAAAACTTAATTATAGCTTAACCGTTAATATTAAAAGACGGGAAATACGACTTAATATATTTACCCTTATATATACAGGAGATATAAAGCAATAAATAAAGAGTTCAAGATTTAGCTTTATACTTAATATATATAGGTATAATAAATATTTTATTAAGAAAAACTAACGGTACGACTTAACTTTTAATATATACCTTTATAGACGGTCTTATTATAAGGTACTTAAAGTAAGGAAAAAAGCCGACGTCGCTTATAATAAAGTTAAAGACCTTATTAACTTAAATATACTACCCGCTTAAATACTTTTTATAATTATCTATTTATTATTTAATATAATCCTATTATATTTAAGCGATATAGAATATTTAAGATTTAATAATTTAATAAAGTAAATATAATAAGTCCTTTTAAATGCCATATTTATAAAAGCTATAAAGGATCTTTATAATATTAAGTTTTATAATTTTCCTTTCTTACCCGGATAAGGGAGATTATAGTTAATTTATTACCTTAATTCTTACCGTATATAAGAATATATGAGGTTTTTAATTATTTACCCTTTAATTCTACGTATATAACTCCGAGCTAACTATATTTAACCGTTAATCTTAAGGGTTATAAAAACGGTTAAAATAAAGATTATATCGTTACTATATATACGGCTATAATAAAAAGTAACTCGATTATTACCGCAATTTCTATATTATGTAAGTAACGTAATAACGTTTAAATTAATTTACTAGAATATTAAATAATATTCCAGAAATTATATAAATATATAATATTAATATTTATTAATAGCTTTAAAAAAGGCGCCGTCCCGGTTTTTAATAAAAATAATTCTCCGGGATAATTAAACGATAATAAGGATATATTTATAGATAATAATTTATAGTAAATCGGTCATAATAACTTTAAAGCGGTAAAAAAAAATATTTATAATATTAAAAAAATAATTTAAAAAGGTATTAACGTATAATAATGCTCGTAACCGACTTAACGTATATATAAAACTTTGTTATATAAAGGTTATAATAGAATACGCGATCCTTAATAATTATACCATATTTTCTAATAAAAATAAATATAAATATAATTACCAATAATAAGTTACTTTTTTAGATTTTATTTAATTTATTTTTAAATCCTTTAAGTATAATATTTAATATATTAATTATTGAGATATTATTAATGCTTTCTTATGTAAAGAATAGTTAAATTAATTTATTTATTTTACGTTAATAAATACTTAACGTAATAACGAATTTATATTATCTTAAATAATAAAAGGCATTTATATTATTTATCCTATACTATTAAATAAATTATTATTATATTCCGAAAGGTTAAATTAAGCAAATATTATTTAAGAAATTAAAATAACGATAAATTTAAACCTGAGTTATTAATAAGTTATTAATTTAAACCGCCTTAAAGTAAGCTATATTTATAACGTCCTTGAATATCTTATAAAACCTAATCGCTTATAAATATAATATTTATTTTATTAAATATTTTAATAAACTTATATAATAAATTATAAATATTAAAATATAATTTTATTTCCGTAAAGCGTATTTAAATAATATTAAAATTTTACGTTTATTAATACGTAAGTTCTTATATATTATATTATCTTAATTTATTAATCTATTACTTAATAAGTTATTATTATATATTAATTAATATATTTAAATTCAAGGAGTCAAATTTATAAGTTTTTAAATTAAAATTACGATAATTTAAACCTGAGTTTAATAAGTTATTAATTTAAACCAAATAATTATATTTATAACGACTCAATTGATTTTCTTAAATAAGTTATCTTATAATTATAATATTTATCTTTATAAATATTTTAATAAACTTTATAATAAAAGTATAAATATTAAAATTTTAAGTACTTTTTTCCGCGTAAGCGTATTTTAAGATTAACTTAATCGTTTATTTCCTTAATATTTTATTAATTTAAAATCTATTACTTATAATTATTTATTAGATATAAAATAATTAAAATTTAAATTAATTAAGGAGTCAGGGGATTATTATATAATTTTAATATTATATTCAATTTTATATTTATCCATAATTTAATTAAGTTATAAGACTCAATACGATTTTCTTAAATAAGTTATCTTATAATTAAATTAGGATCTTTATAATTATTAAGTTCCTTTAACCTTTATTATTAAAAGTAGATAAGATTAATAAAGTTTTAAGTACTTTTTTTAACGCTATTTAAGATTAACTTAATCGTTAATTTCCTTAATATTTTATTAATTAAAAACTATTTCTTATATATTAATTTATATATTTAAAATAATAAAAATCTTAAATTAATTAAGGGCGGTCAGAAATTATTACTATAATAATAATATAATATTCAATTTATATAAATTTAATTAAGGGGTATTTTAATAAAGTTTATAAGCGGGCGATCTAAGGCTTAGTACTTTAATAATTATTAAAAAATTAAAAATAAGTATAATATATAATTTAATAGTCTGGCTTCCTACGATTTATATATTTACTTAGCAGTTATTAAATATAGAGACGGGTCAGCTATATATAAGTAATAAAGTTAAGTAGATTTTTAACTGGATATTCGAGGTATTAAAAAAAAGGTTCCTTAATTAAATTCGTAATTAAACGACTATAAATAAAGCTATTAAGCAAGGGAATTAAGTACTGGACTTAAAGTTAAAAACTTTATATAGAAATATAAATATTTAAGATACCTTAACCTTTAAGTAGGTACGAATAATTATAAACTTATAAATATATAGATAAATTTATTAAAGACCTTTATAATAAACCTTATTAAACCAAAACTAAAAGAATAAGGTTCCTATTAAGGTATATCGTCTGTTTATACGTAAGGACTTCGTTATAAATATAAACGCATTTAATTTTTTTAATTTTATATTTATTAACCATATTATACGACTATATTATTATATTATTTACGTTATCTTAAACTTATCTTATATAACTTATTAATGTTCCCTACTTATTCCTATATATACCTATAATTTATTAAGCTTTATCGGAATACTTATTAAGGAGGGTTTAAATTGGGATCTTATCTTTTAAAAATCCTTATTAACGTTAATTATTAAATCCTATAAAAGCTATATTTACGCTTTCCGATAATAGGAGGGCTCTTAAATAACTACTTAAAGTAATTACTATACAAGTTTATAAACGGAGCCGGTAATAGGATTTATATGGATCCTTTATTAATTACGATTAATATTTAAGTATATTAACGATCTTTTATTCCTATAATTATAGAGGTAATTAAGCTAATAATTAAATAATTTAAAGCTTTAAATTTAAGACGTAAAATATAGATTTAAGTATTCTTATTAAATTTAATATAATTACTTAATTATAAGCCTAATTATCCCCAGAATTTTAAACCTTAAGTTTATTATCTATAAGTAACTTTATAATCGGGCTTTTAAATTTAAAACCCTCCTTTTTCTTTTATTAAAGATAATTAATTAAGGGATAAATATATTTACGAACTTAACGTTAATTATAATCGAAGTATTCTTACTTTCCTTAATATCTTATATTACCCCTTTAAACTTATAAATATCCGTATATTATATATATAATTGCGATATTTATTTTTTCCTATTGCCTTTTATTTTTTAAACCCTTTTCTTTACGCGGTAATTAATCTCGTTTTTATAATTTCTATGCCTTTAATTTCTTACCTTTTTTTTAAAAAAAATCGTAATATAAATAGTATTTATTTTTTAATATTAATAAAAATATTTAAATAGCTTATAAATATATTAAGTAATATTATACGCGATATCCCCTTATTTCCTTAAATTTAAGTAATAATTTCTTTATTCCTTTATTCTTAATACTAATATTATTAACGTACTTAATTAATTTACTTACCCTCCTCCCCTTTATATTATTCTTTAGATCCTCCCCGTACTTTCTAATTATTTCCTGAATTTCTTAGTATACCCCCGGCCTTTTTAATATCCTTATAATCCTCGTTTTCTTTTTAAATTATAGCGTAATTATCGTTATTAATTTATTTATTAAAAAACCTATAATTTTAACTATTAAATTTTTAGATTTCTTTTTTTAACTTAAGTTATAATTATTACTTAGAAAAACTCTTAAGGGAAAATTTCACGGTATAAGAAGAGCAAATATTACGGTACTATAAATATACTTTAATTAATTTTATTCTTAATAATAAGAGATTTTTATTTCTTGTTTTTAAAGTCAATTAAAAGTCCAGATTATACCGTATAATTTTGGATTTTTTCATTTTAAATTAATATTCTTACTTAAACTAATTAAATGCCGGCTTTAAAAGTATTATAAAGATAATAATAAGTATTATAAATAGAATTGTACCGTTCTTTAATAGCTACTTTATCTTTATCTTTTTACTACTTAATTACCAAAAAACAATAAAAGTACTATAATATACCGCATAATTTTACTGGTTTTTTTTAAAAAGAAAATTCTTACTTTAAAATATAAATCTATGTTTTTAAAACTATTACGATAAGTATTATAGAAGTTATACGCCGGTCTTTATAAGTTCTTATCTTTATAAAAAAGCCTTTTTTTAATTTAATTATTAAAAAACAATAAAAAGTCTATAACGCATTATGTAATTTTACTATTTCTTTTTTAAATAGAAAAATCTCTTTTTAAAGTATAAATCTATATCTTTAAAATTATTATAACGGGTATTATAGAAGTTATAAGTTAGTTTATATAAACTTTTATTTTTATAAAAAAGCCTTTTTATTACCCGATTATTAAAGAATAATAAAAACTTAATATATTATATAATTTTATTACTTTTTTTTAAAAAAAGAAAATCTTATTTTAAAATACGGATTTATATCTTTAAAAGTATTATAACGAATATTATTAATATTATAAGTTAATCTTTAAGTTTATTAAAAAGCTATATTATAATATAAAATTATTAAGATCTTTATAATTTACCGTTAAAATTTTTCCTTTTTTACTTAAAAAGAATACCCTTATTTTAAAGTATTATTTAAAGCCTTTAAAAGTATTATAATAAATAATATAACTATAAGGGTAATTTTCGATTCTTAATTTTTAATTTTGAGGGGAATTACGTTTATTATTATTAATAAATTCTACTCTTCTTCTATAATAATATTAATATCTTAATACCGCGAGATTTAAAATTTAATTATACGTATTAAAACGATCTTTAAACCTTAAAGATATATATATATATATATAAAAAAGAAAAAACGCGTAATATAAACTCTTTATATTAAAATTTTATCTATATTATAAATATAAAAGGAAATAGAAAAGTACTTTAAGACGGAAAAATAAAGTATCGATAATATTTTATTAACTTATTAAGATATTAAAAAAAGAAAAAAAATCCTTAAAGATAAAAGAATAAATTATAAATAAATTTTTATTAACCTATATAAAAAAGAACACTTTAGGAATAAAAAGGAAATACTTAAAAATAGTTTTTCAAGCTCCTCATAAAGACTTTAAAGAAATATTAAAACGATTTATTAAAATATTAATAAAGATTTATTAAGATAAAAGAGTCCCTTATAAGAGCTCCTTAAAACCTTTATAAGGAATTAAGGTCGGTGCTTTTAAACTTACAAATAACGTTAAAAAGGGTCTTTAAAAGACGCCGAATAAATTACTTTAAGAAGTTAAAAATATTATTGGAAAGTCTTTAACGGGCCGTTAAAATATAGGGGTTTTCAGCCTTAATTACCGTTAAAGACTTTATAGTAATAAGGCCCGAACTAATATAGGCGATCTATAAGAATAAGAAGCAGGAAAAGGGTAAGTTGAAAATTAAAATAACAATTATTAAAGTATTAATTAATCGTAAAGGATTTAAATAATATTATAAAATATTATAATTAATAAGGCTTATAACGAAGCTTATAGTAAAGTAACGGGGTTAAAGAGTAATAACCGTAATTAAAAGATTCTTAAATTAAAGAATAAAAGATTAATACTAAGAGTATTTTTATAAATAGCAATATATAGTCGTAAAGTATCGATAAAATCAGGAATTAAATACGGGTTTATAGCTACTTAAACCTTAAAAATTCCGGATAATATAAATTACGGATTAAGGTAAAGAAAGGAAACTTAGTATTATTAATTTAATCGAAAGGAGAAAAGATATTAAATATTAAAATAAAAGCGATATTTTTAATATTTACGACGCTTATAAAATATACTTTTTTCCCTAAAAAATCTATCGATACCTATATATTAACGTTAAAATAGGTATTAACCGGTTTATTACTTTTATAGCTTAAACATTAAATATTATTATAATTATTAATCTCCATACTTTAAATCTATAAATATAATTATATAATTAATTCTCGGTTTAATTAATTATTTAAATATATATATATATATATATTATAAATAAATATAATACGTTTTAAATTATATACTCGGGATAAAGTAGTAAAACCGCGGTAAAAAATTAAAATAAATTAATTTAATAAATACGCTTTATTACGAATATTAATATACGTAATCTATATATCTTTTATAATATTTATATTAATTATATATACGGAGGTTAATAAATAAAACCGTAATTAAGCGTTAATATAGTTTAAGAATAAATATTAATAATTTTATTAATTATTATCATTAATAGCTATAAGTATTAAATAACTTAAATAATAGCGGAGTTAATCGGAGTCGCTTATATTAATAAGGGGTAAAGCTTTTAGCGTTTATTAAGCGGCGGTAACGAAGTAAAAGGCTTAATAAAGTTATATTAAAATAAATACGAACTATTATTGATTAATTAATAAATGGTTACTGGGTATTAAGGCGTAATAACTCGAGGACGATAATTATTAATTACTTACTTTCTTAATTACCATATACGCCGATATCTCGATTACCGTATATACCGACGTCTTAATTAACGTATACGCCGATGTTATAATTACCGTATACGCCGACTTTAATTATATACGCTTATTTTATAATTGATTTATATACGCTCCGTTTATACTATTAAGGTATAACCCTTTTATAGGGAATAAGAAGCTAAATAACTTAATAAGAATTACGTTAAACTACATAAGGTATAGTATAGTACGGTACGGTATAATGCAGGGTACGCGGTACGGTATAGTACCGTATAATACGGTACGTAATATAGTACTAGATCCCAGCCCCCGGATCCAGCCCCCGAATCCAGCCCCTAAAGCCCCCCGGGGCACCCCCTAAAGCCCCCCCGGGACCCCCTAGAACGCCCCCAGGGCACCCCCAGAATATTTCCCCCAAATCTCAAAATGATGTTAAAAGGGTATTAAAAGGGTAGCAAAATGATTGTATTTTCAAAATGCTTTTTTTTAAAAAAGGCTTCAAATCTCAAAGTTTGATCAATGAGAATGGCATTTTGAGAATGGAATCATTTTAACACCCTTTTAACACCCTTTTGGACGTTTGGTGGAAACCGGTAAGGTAATAAGTTAATTCTTTTTTTCTTTATTAAGATATTATATAAATAGCCCCGTATTAAGTTTATTATTTTACGTTAACGGTATCTCCTTTTTAAGATTTTTATCTTACGGTTTATTTAATCTAAGAACCTTACCGTTTCTTTAGGTTAATAACGAAGTTAAAGAAAGGTTTTAATAATAGGCTTTAGATTTTATGTTTTATCTTTAACCTCCTTAACGGTAATACAACGTACCTTTACTTTCTCCTTTTCTTTTATAGTAATATAACGTTCTTTTACTTTCATATCCTTTAATCGTAACCTTTTCCGTTCTAAATCCTCTTTAACTTCTAAATTTAATAGCTAGGTATATAAAAGGTTATTATTTAGCTTTAAGACTTTTAAACCCTTACTTTATTTCCTCTTTTTATTATTATTTAGATAAATATATTTATTGTAATATATATAAAATTTAAGGTATTTAATATATTATTAATTTATATTAAAAGGTACTCCTTAAAATATAAGGATTTAATAAATCGTTTTAAATCCTTAAATTAATCGATATATAATTTTATTTACGCGGTTAAATTATATTAAAGTTTTAGATAAAAATAAATATATTTAAATATAAAAGTATTATTTATAAATAATATTTATAACGGAAATATAATAAATAGCTTTAATCTTAAGCTATCTTATTTATATTAATAGCTTTATAAGTAAAGTTAAAACCCGATTTAAACCGGAATATAGAAAATTCTGGTTTTATTACGCGTATTAAATAATTAATTAATATAAAAGTACGTAATTAAATATTTTCTAATAAATTCATAATTTCTTTAAGATATCGCTTTTAATTTTTTAATTATAATTATTTAAAAGGCGGATTGTATTTATTTTTATTTTTATAACTATATGCCTTTTTTAATTAATTTTATAATTCTTAATCTTTAATATAGTTTACGGTATATTAATAATAAATTTCAAGAAGTCTAACTTAAAGATATTAATAAGTAACGTAAACTTATCCAGTTTAAAATCTTATAAAAAATATATACAAAATAAATAAATAATTTCTTTAAATCTTTTTTAAACTATAAACAATAAGTTTTTTTTATAAGAAAGCTTTTCTATAATAGAAAAAACCTCATTATTCAATATATTTCGGTCTTAATATTCGTTTTTATTTTAATCTTATATTTATATTTTAAGTGCTTTTTTTTTTGTTTTTACTTTTTTAATTTTTTAACTTTTAATTTTTTTTATATTTCGACCTATATAATTTAATCTAGTTTATCCTCCTTATTTTTTATTTTATTTTTAGGTTGTTTAGCTTTATTTTTATTTACTATATACTTCTGTTTTTTTAAACTTTTAACTTTTAACTCTTTTAACCCTTTTAAAATTTAAAAATATATAACTTAATTTACCTTATTTTCTTTTTTTATCGTTTTTAAATTAATTTAGTTTATTTTTCTTCGGAATAATCGTTAATAAAGTACTTTAATATTTATAAATAATTAAAGTTTTTATAATAAATTATTTATTAACCTTTCTTTTTATTTCCTTTCGTTTATATTTTTTAATGAATTTAATTATTTACGGTATTATTTGATTAATTAATATTATTATTATTATCGTCCTTGTAAATAATTAATATTAATATAGGTAATTTTTTAATATTAAGTAATTTTATATTAAAAAGTTTCTATAAGCGATTTAATATTTAAAATTTTAATATTATTATTATTATATAATTACCGAGAAGAAACGTATATAGGTATATAATAATTAAATAATTATTATATAAATATAAATAAAGAAATAATAAATATATAGCTTAATTAATAAATAAAATAAAAGAAAAATACGATATAAATAAATTAATAATAATATCATCCGTAAATAAATATAAAGCTTAATATTTTTAAGAATTAAGAATTTTAATATATATATAATAATATTATAAAAATTTAATATTTACGTATTAACTATATTAATCTATATAATAAGTATATAATCCCTACGTAACTTTAAGTTTACTATAGAAATTTAAGGTTAATTTAAGGTAATATAATTATTACGTAATATAAAGTTAAATCTTAATATTACGCTTATAAAATCCTATTATTTATTTAAAACTTAATATAAATTAAAAGTATTAAAGAACTATAGGAGATGATTATAAATAAGTATTTAATATTATTAAGGTAATAATATTGATTGATTGATTGATTTATACTACGGATTTAGTTAGGTTAATTCCGGCGTTCCTTAATACTCGGTTATTTAACCTTATTAATAACCGTAAAAACCCGATATTTATTATATCGGGAATAAAAACCGGTATCTATTTAATTTCCGTTTTCATTTTAAAAGTTAAGAGTATTTACGGTTATTTAAAAAGTAAGAATTTATTTATATATTTTTTTTAAGAAAACCTATAATATTACGATTAAATCTATTTAAAGGTTATTTTTAAACCTATTGCTTTTCCGTTATTTTATAGGTTTATTTAATATTAAAATTTTAAAATCCTAAATATATTATTAAATATTTTTATTAATATATATACTATTATCGCCTTATTTATATAACCTTATTAATTAATATAATATCGCCTTTTATATTACTCCGGTATTTATAGCCCCCTTAATCCCCTATTAAGTATAGTTTTCCCGCCGCTACTTTTTATCTTTGGATTAATAATAAGGTTTCTTAATTAAAATTTTAATTATTTTATTTATTTCTTTGGTTAAGTTAAATTATAATAATAAGCCCGTAATTATTATAAATTTAATAGCCGCTTTAATACCTTTTTTATTAATAAGTATTTAATAATAATCGTTAATCTTTATCTTTTTAATTAATTTTAATTTAAGCTCCTTAAATAGTAAATAGGAAATTAATATATATATAATATCCTACTGCCGTTAATTATATTCGTAATTAACGTTAATCCGGTTACCGGTATATACGATAAAAAGGAAATAAATTAAGCCGTTTTTATTTATCCGGAATTGGATTATTAACGCGTTATTACCTTTCCTTATAATCCCGTAACGCCGGAGATATTTATTAATAACCTTATTATTATTTAAAACCGGGTATTATTACCCTTAAGGGATTAATTCTCTATATTTATATTAACGTTCCGTTTACCTTTTTATAGTTTATAAAATAATCGTTATTAACTTCGTTTTTACGGTTTTTTTTTCCGCCGTTTTTACTTTAAATAAGGGTCTATATATTCTTACGTTAATTTCTTAAATATAAGTTAAGTTAACTTCTTTTTTAATTTATTTTAATTTAATTTCCGTTAAAGGGTAGATATTATTTTTTTACGTTTTTTTATTTAAGGCCTTTTATAGTTTTAGTGAATACGTTCGTTTTTTATTAATGTAATTAGGTTTCTATTTTTTTTAAGCTTTATTGAAGTAACTATTTAATTAAGGGCTAGCTTTATTAATAATATAAAAACTTTAAATTGTAATATTAAGATAAGAATTATTTTATATACTTTATTTATTATTCTTAAATATCGGTTTTAAACCTTTTATAATTACCGGACGGGCTTTTTCCTATATTTAAACGTACCCTTGAATACGTACCAGATAGTTATTACGTACGTTAATATAAACTTTATAATTATTTAATAAACGGTTCTAGTTTTTTATAAAGTAGCTTTTTATATTAACGCCGTAAAGTAAATAAAACCTTTTTCTTATAAAATTATTTTCTTTTGGATTTTTCTTATATAATTTTTTAAATTTAGTTTCCTATTAACTTATAAGTTAAGTACTTTAATATTAACTTCCGGTTTTACCGTTATATTATTTAGGTTTACCGTAATTATTATATCGTATAGCTTCAGGCTTTTTATTATATAAATAAACTTATACTTATATAGGATAAATTAAGCTTTATATATCTTTATTTATCGTAAATAGATTTTATAAGTTTATTTTAACTCTAAATAGTTTATATAAGTAAACGTATTATAAAATTAATAAAGCCCTTTACTTAAACTTTTTATTTTAACTTTATTAAGTTTTTAATAAACGGGCCATTAAAGAATAAGAATAAAACCGGGGAAATAAATAACCCCTAAAGAATCCTTATTATTACGGGCTTTATTATATTTATTTTTTATCTTAAATTAATTAACGTCATTTAATTACTTAAGAAACTTTTCATTTAATTTATAAGGAAAAATAAAACCCCCTTTTTCCGTAAATTATATAATAATTTTTAATAGTTTACCTTATTAAACGTTTTTATAATATTTAAGGAAAGAAGACTTATAACGTATTTCTTTTTATAGTTTTATACCATATATATATTATTAATTAAGCCTTTAAAAACTATCTTTATTAATTATTTTCTTTTTATTTTTATTTATCAATTAAGGAATAACTTATATTCTTTTACGTAGTTACTTAAGATTTTCACGATTATTATCTTTAAAGCCTTCCTTAACGTATAAAGGAATATTATAAATTTATATAACTTTACCTTTAAGTAATTTAACTTAACCAGCTTCTTAAGGATAATTATTTTAACTTTTTTAAATTTATAAGGGTAATATTTTATATTAAAATAGGCTTAAAATAAGTAAATAAAGATTTCTTTAAATAGCGACGTTATTATGGATAGGAACTTATTTAATATACCGTTAAGTCCGGGGGCCTTATCCTTCTTCGGTTTATTAATTACCTTAATTATTATCTTTTAAATTATTACTTTATTTATTATTATTAATTTAAAATATATAATACCGTTAATATCTATTAAGTTAACTTCCGGTAACCAAAAAAAAACGTTTTTTTAAGAGCTTTAATTTTACCATTAAAGGTATTTATTACCGTACCGTTTAATCTTTTTAAGGGTAAAAACTTAAAGATAAGTTCAAGTTTTTTATTCTGTTTTTTACCGTATTTTATTAACTTTTAAATATTATAAAAAAAGACCGTTAAGTTATATATTATAACCCGGAAGTACGTTTATTTAGCCTTCCGAATAATTTTTTCTTTTTCTTTTTAAACTTTTTTTAACCGTTAAAGTGTTTTCCGGTTCCTATATTTAATAATTTACTTTATAAGCGCTTTTATTTTTATAATTACCTTTATATATTCTTTATTTTAATAGGTTTTAACTTTTTTAAATGGCTTTATTATTAAAACTATTACGTTAATTATTTTATTTAAAGTTTTTATTACCCGCTTTATAAAACGATTGATTTATTTTTTATTATTAAATCGGGGGAGCTCCGTTAATTAAGATATTGCTTTTATTACCTTTATAAATATCTTAATTTTTTTAGCCGTTTTTTACGTTTATTTAAACGGTAAAAGCGGACTTATATTAACGGATTAATTTAAGGTCATTTATATCGGGATATAATCCGAACCGTATTTTAAGTTTTTTTAGGGTCCGTATATTATAATTAAGTTAATAATACCTTCCAAGTTAAATATTAAATCGATCGTAATCTTAAGTTTACGGTTTTTTTATATAATAGCCTTTTTTAACGTTAATAATATAAAGTTAAATTATATAATAATTATTAATAGTTTTTTAAATTCAGTATAATTAATTATATAACCTTTTTCGTTTTATTAAATCTAATAAAAATTAAAGTCTTTTATTAAAAAATACTTATTAAGTATAATTATAATATTCTTAAATAACGGGATTATAAAAGGTCTTTTTTTATTAATTAATAACGGATTATATATATTATAAATATTTAAATTACCTTTAATATCCTTTTCTTATATAATCCGGAGCATATATAGGTTCTTTCCGTAATAAATAATATTTTAATTATTTATATTTAACTTTTTATTAATAAAGAAATACGTTTATATCGTTTTATTACCTTTAAAGGTTAAATAAAAATCCTTTTTTAAATTAATTAAAAAATAAATATATAAATTATATAACGGCTTTTATATTATTATAATATCGATATCCCTTACTTTTTTTAATTTAAATATCTTTATTACGGCTTTAACTACTTTTTTACGTACGTTATATTATATTATCCTTAAAAGCGTAAATATATTAAATATTAATGTCTATTAGGTTTTTTTATTAACTTTTATTTATATAAATGGCCTTTTTTTAAAATTAAGTATTATTTATTTTAATCTTTTTATTATAATAATAATCCTAGTTAAGTAACTGGCTTTAAAGGTTAATATTATTATAAGCTTCTTTTTTTTTATATTATTAATTATTACGTTTTACTTTTCCTTATTTAATAAGTTCCGTTTACGTTTTAAGACTATTTTTAATTATTTTACCGGTTTAAATTTATATAAATTATAACGTTAAACCTTAATTATTATCTTAATTTCTTTATATTAAGTTTCTTTCGTTTTTATTATATACCGTAAGTTTTACGTTAAGTAATTATTATTATTATATATTGCGTATTTTAGCGTATCCTTCGTTAAACCTTTTATTATTAAGCCAGCGTATTCATACGTATTATACCCTTTGGTATATACTATATACTTCGTGTTATTAAGGTACCTTATAATAATATATCCGTACCTTTAATATTTAAAATATTAATAAATATCCGCTGTTCGGTCTTAAGGTTTCGTTAATTTAAGGGACCTATTTTTTATTACCTTTTTATTAAGGATATTATTATATATCCTTATTAATATTACGCTTAAAATAACTATAAAGTATTTCTTTATATAATTAAAAGTATTTAACCTTTTTATTATAAAGGAAAGATTATAGTTAACAATCTTTAACTTAAAGTAGAAAACTATATTCTTTTTCTTTATGCGCCTTAAAGTAACTTCTTTTTCCTTTTTTATAAATTTTATTAAGTATATCCCATTTACCGCAATAATAAAAGATTATCTTAATACCTTTATTATCTTATATCTCCTTTTACCGACTTATTTTTTCGATTTCTTTAATCTTTTTTTCGTTTTTAATAAAATTATATTAAGGAAAATATCCCCGTTTTATAATTTATATACCGTAATAATCTATTTTATTAATAACTTTCTTATTATTTTAAACGTTTTTATTAATTATAACGGGTTCGTTTTTACCGTTATATTCCTTTTTTCTTCATTTAATAATTATATAATTATTATCCTTATTTTCTTTAATGTTACCGCCTTTTCTTTTACCCTTATTTTTTTTTATTAACGCCGGTACCGCTTTCGCGGTTTTTACTATTTAATTTATCCCTACTTTTTTCTTTAAAGTTTTTTCCATTACTTTTTTATTTTATACGTATCCTTTTTATCTTTTTTCACCTTTATCTGTCGGCGCCCTTATTACCGCCTTTTAAGCTTTACGTAACCTCTTTAATTTCCTTAAATTTCTTTCTATATTTATATAAAAGTCTTTTACCCTTTATAACCCGATTTATAGTATCGGTTAAATCTTTAATATAACATCCTTTTATATAATTATAAAAAGGCTTTCTAGCGCTTTTATTACTTTTTTTTTATTGCTTTTCCCTTACGTATTTAACGGTTATTTTTTTTATAGTTTATTCTTATTTACTTAATATTTCTTTATTTTCTTTTAGTTTTCTCTTAGTTTATATATATTTAATAAGGCCTTTTACGCCTCTATTTATCCCCTATCCGTCCCTACGTACCGTTTTCGCCCCCTCCGCCCTTTATTTATTACCCTTAATAATAATACCTTTACGTATTATACGCGTCCCTTTATACGTATCTTATTAACTATAGGCTCCCTATTTAATTTAAGGTTTTTCTATTTTATATTTATTACGTCGTTTATACGACTTATTACCGTTCTTATTAACTTAAACCACTTATTTTTCCTTTCCCTTTATTTTTATTATTATTCCGCTTCCGCTTATCGCATTTAAGGTACTATCCTTATTGTTACTTAAGCTATATACGCGTGCATTGTTTCTGACCTCTGGGGTCCCGTTATTCGTCGCCATTTCAAGTTCAAGTCAAGGTAATAATATTATCTATAGAAAAACTAATTAATATCTTTAAATTATTTTTCCTTAAATTTTAAATTTATTACCTTAATATTATTTATTTTTATACTTTATTTTTATTATATTATAACCACATTAAAAACTTTAATCGTAAACTTATTCTTATTTAAGATTATTATATATAACCGAGCTAATATTCTTAAAGTTAAGTTATAAGCCTATAAATACGTAAGTTTCCTATTAAGTTAAAATTACTTTATTAGGTTAAATACTTTATTAATATTAATTATAATATATCCTTTTTTATTAATAAGTATATAAAATACCCTTTATTTTATATTGTATAACCTAGCAGATACCTTATAACGAGACCCTCTATATACCCTTATTAATTTCAATGTCCTTAATAATTAAATATATTACGGTTCTATATATATCGACTTTACATACGGTTTTATTACCGTATATTTACTTTAAAAATTACCCTTATATTTACTTTTTCGGTTTTTTAAGCCTTAAGTATTTAGGAAGATCTCATATTATATATACGCTTATTTTATAATCTTAATTTAAGGTAAATCCTTAATTAAACCAATTAAGAATAGGATATTTACTACGTATACCTAATTAAATTACCTTAATTTATATACTTATTATTTAGTAACTTTATATATACCCTATATATTATATTTTTAACCTATCGTAAACTTATTATTAAGTAAATAACTTTAATTTTTCTTAAAAAAATCCAAAAGAATTCGTGAATTTCTAAAGTCTCCTATTTACCTTTAACCCTATTTATAAGCTTATTAGGTTCTACTTTTTATACTTTAATTACTTAATTTATTATTTTTTTTATTAATCTTTAAATATTAAGTATTTATAATTATATCTTATAATATTTTACTTTTATTTACCTTTTAATTATTTAATATTAATATAAGACCTTTTAATAACTTATAATAACCGAAAAAACGTACGATTACTTTTTACGTTAATAAAGTTAATAAAATAACGGCCTCCTTAGAATTAAATACTATTAATAATAATATAAAGTATAAATTACTTATTAAAAAAAAAGAATTTAAGCGATAATTTACGTTATTAAAAATAATTACCGATTATAAATCAGAAAATATAATTAACTTAATAAATATAGTCTTAGAATTTATTAAAAATACTTAATTAGAAAATAAACGTAATATAAATAATTTTAATTTTAACTTTAACGGATTTAAAGATAATTTAGATTATAATATTAATAATATATCGTTACATAACGATTTACCTCCGTTACTTTTAATTAAAAACTTTAATAACGACTTTAATAAACTATAAATCGAAGAACCGATACTTACTTTTATAACTCTTAATATTAACTTAAGTATATTTTTTTTATTTTAGTGATTTTCGATATTTAACCTTTTTATTAAAGTTATATAACTTAAAATATATATTATAAAATCGACTTTTTATATAACTTTTATACTTTAATATTAAGTTATTAATCTTAATAAAGATTATTATTAAAGTTTATTTAAAGTTTTTACGTTACTTATTAATTTAAATAAATTAAAATAATTATTACGTATAATAAGAACGGTTAAAAAGTATATAAAAAAATAACTATTAAACATTAAATTACGAAAAAAAAAAATTTAATTTAACGTTAAGAAGTTACTTAATAAAAACGAAATTAATAATAAGCTTAAGGAAAAGATAATATTTTTTAATTTTATTAATCTCTTTATTATAATGTTATTATTTATTAACTTTTTAAATAAAATCTATATAAATATAACTTATTAAATAAATAACTTAATAAAACTCTATTATTTTTTAACTTAAGGATTTTTTATTAAGGCTTATTTAAGTTAATACGTGAAAATAATTAATAATACGGTATTATTACTATTAGACTTAATTAAATATTAATATGATTAAATAAATTATTATTACGTTAAAAAAAATATTATTACGGCTATATCTTTATAATCGGGCTCAATTATATTACCGATTTTATTAAACTTAATACCTTAAAGCTCCTCGTTTATTTACTATATAGCTTTAAGCATTTTCTTAACTTAACGCTTAAATTATTTTTTATTTAATAAAACTTAACCAAAATTTTTCTTTTAATAAAAAAAATATAATATCTTTATAAAGAATATATATAATATTATTATAGATATTTATTATAATTAACGCTTTAAATATATTAGAAATTATATATTATAATTAATTTTATATAATAAAATATATATAATTTAATAAATATATAATAATTAAGTTAAGCTTTACGACCCGTTATCGTTAATACCGTTAATTTAAGGCAAATTAAAATTAATTTATTATACGCGATTTAAATTATTAAATTTTAATAAACGTCCTTCCTTATATATTTTAATTTTAATATTTATTAATAACTTCGGCTTATATTGAAATATATATAAAATATTATTAAGTATTTATATAATAATTATTAATCTTTCTTAAAGAAAAAAGAAGCGGTACGTAAATATATTATTTTTAACCTTAAAGTTATACGGTACGGATTTTAAGAATATTATTAAAATCCTTTTATCCGGACTTATTATATTAAATAAAAAGGAACTCATAAATATTAATAATTAAGAAATATTCTTAAGTATCTTTATTTTTATTTTTATAGGAGATATAAAATAGTAAATAAAAAATAGCGGTCTTAAATCTATTTTATTTATATTGGGATATAGGAAATACGTTAATATTAAGGAAGAATAGGCAGATTTTATATATAATACGTATTTATATAAATAAATGTACTTTTAGATCCTTATTAAACGCCGTAAAGTAAAAATAATAAAGGATAATAAAAAATATTTAAAAAGCTTTAATATAAAACCCGAATAAATACCTTTTATATTTATTTCGTTTTCGTTAAATTTAATTTAATTAAAACCTTTTAATATAGCCTATTTAAAATTTAATAATATTATTAAGTAATTATAATATTATTTAATTAAATATATCCTTATTAAGACCGGCTTAAAGGAATATTTAAAATAGTTACAATAATAATTCCCTTTTCTGTTTAAATAAGGGCGATTATAATTAATCTATTACTTATAATTTTACTATATATAAGAGTATAATAAATTATTTATTTTAAGATTAATTATATTACGTACTTAACTTCGATTATAATATATCCAGCGTTATAAGTTAAGGGCTATTAAAGAAATTATATTAAATTATATAAGTCTTAAAGATATCGATTTAATTATAGTTTATTTTACCCGTATTATTTATAGTAATATTTTAATTCTTTCCTTAAGCTTAATTCCTTATTAATAACGGTTTCTTAATAATTATTTATTAACTAGCCGTAAGGCCTTTTAATTACTCTTTAAATATGCTTTTTTAATATCGTTTTTTATCTTTAAAAAAATTTTTAAATCTTTAATTAAAATATTATTTTTTCCGCTTTAAATAATATAGATAATAGTAATAAAAATATAACGGACAATAATAATAATAATATATCGAATAATAAAGAAAATATATTAAACGATAAAGAAAATATATTCTTTTAAAGTAATCTATAAGATCTCGGTTAAAATACTTTTTAAAAGCTGATAAAAAGTTTTAAAATCTTAAATAAAATATTAAAGAAATTAAAGGCGCTATAAAAATATCGATTACGTTTTAACGTATATATTAATTTATATTTTATTAATGTTATTAATAAATATACGATATTAAATAATATTATAATTTTTTAAATAAAAATAAATATTATAGCTTTAAGAAAAACGTATAATATATAAATTACCGGGATATTACTTTTACTTTAATAATAAAAGAAGCCCTTTATTAATTTATTAGATTTATAATTATAAAGTTATTTAAGATTAATAAATTAAAGATTATAAGATTACTTTAAAAGGTTTATTAAGGTTACCCGATCCTTTTAAATAATTTATTCTTATATTCTGAAAAATCAGATTAAGTTAACGTTTTTAATAAAATTATAATAATAACGTAAGCCGATTTATATTATTAATTATTAACTAAATTAAATAAATTACTTTAGAATTATATCCTTAATATCTTTAATTATATTATTAAACTTAATTATTTTTATTTCTTAAATTTATTCTTAAGAATAATAAAAAAGGTATACCGTTATAACTATAAATATATAAACGTTTTTATCCCCCTTAAAAAAAGATTTAATAATATAATAAAATAACTTTTATAGATCCGAAAATAAAACGTTTTTATTTTTAACTTTTATATTTTTATAAATTTAATTTATTTAAGTACTTTAATTTTAAGGCGTTATATATTTATTTCTATTAATTTATTTATATCGTTTTTTATACTTTTTACGCGATATTCTATTAATATATATAGCAATAAGTATTTTAAGTATGATATTAATTTTAAGGTAAAAGATTTTATTATTATACTATAAAATAAATTAACTTATATTAATAATTTTTTTTATATAAATTATTTATCAATACCGTCCGTTTTTTTACGTTAATTAAACTTATATTAAACCTTAAAAAACTCTAAAAGGATCCTATTTTTAAGGCGCCGTTCTTAATTATTTTAAATAATAAATTAATTATTAGCCTTCCTATGATTTTAATAACGTAATATTATTTCCTTTACGTTATAATAAATTACGTTATTAATAAAGGAAGGTTAACGTTAAAAAAGGGTAATACGTAATTATTACTTTATTAAAATCATAATATCCAATTTATATAGATACTTAATTTTAACTATTAACTATAAATATTAATAATTAAAGTTAAAGTTTAAAATAGGTATATAGTCTTTTATATTTGTTTTAATAAAAGCGTTAAATATATTAAAAGATACCCTATTTTATAGCTATAAACCGGGAGTATTATATAAATAAAGTATTTTTAAACTTTCGATTTCTTAAGTATCTTTTTTTATAAATTCGAATATTAAAAATATAAGTATATATATATATACTTACCGTTAAGGATAAGTTTTATTAAGTATTTACGTATTTAAAGTTAAGTTATAATATAATTATAACGATAACGATTATTACCTTATAATATCCACGTTAAATCGGATTAAATCTAAACAATATATATATATTCTTTATGTATTTCCGTATTACTTATAAGTTTTTTAAGATAACTTTAAAATATATAATTATATCTTAAGATTTTAAGGGAGGTAACTTATAACTTTTATTTAATTTAATTCCTTAAATTAAATATAAATATTAAAAAATAATAAAAGTATTTAAAGGAAACTTAAAAATATTTAAAATAATTATTTTAAGTTAATTTAAAAATATTATAATAAGTAATAATTATTAACCTTAATCGTATTATATTAATTTTATTAAACTTAATATATTCCGATTAATAATAATATTAATTATTTTATCTTCTATTATTTAATTAATAAATAATAATATTAATAATAATTTTCTTATATAATATTAAGGATAATAAGTTAATTATTATAAATTAAAGTACGTATATAAGTAAACTAGAAATCCCCGAATAATAATAAGCTTATAAGATAAATAATAATTTATAAAATAATTATTTATATTATAAAATGATAAGTAATAAAATCCCCTTTACCCTTAATTAATACGTATAATAATTTACCTATTTAATAATTATTCTTAATGCCTTATTTTTCTAGGTACCCCTTAAATATATTAATTTAAATAAGTTAATACCGTATATTATCTTACGTAATACTTTGTTTTTAACTTTTAATTTTTTAACCTTCTTCCTTTTTTTCATTTTATCTTTAAGAAAAAAAGGGTTAAATAAGTAAATAACAATTATATTTACTTACGTATTTACCCCTTAAGATTAACTACTTATATATTGTTAAATAGCGAAATTTATATTAACTTAAATATTACGTATACGTATAATATTAACCCGTATATAGGTATTTATCGTAAGGTATAGTTATTATAACGTTATTTTTTACGTTTTATATCTTTATTTTTTAATTTTATATATTTTTATTTTTCTATTGATTTTTTAAATACCTTAAGCTCCTTTTATATATTCTCTTATCGTCTCTTATACGCGTAAGCCCCTTTTTACTCCTTAATAATTTATATAAAATTAATATTTAACCCTTTTTTTTCAGAAAATTTTTAACCTTTTATTTCTTTTTTCCTTCCTTTTCTTATAGTTAAAGTATTATTTAAATTGTATATTAATATATTTTTAATTATTATTATTATTATTCTTAAATATTAATAACTATATAAGGTTGTTTATAAATATTAATTAACTTAAAAAATAAAGAAACTTATTTTTTTCTTTAATTTAAATTTTAAATAACGATTTAAAATATAATATTAATAAAAATAGAAAATATTAAGAAAAAGTTAATAATAATATTATAATTTAAGTATAATTTAAAAATTAATATCCCGAAATAATATAAATATAAAATTAAAATTAACCTATTTAATTAAATTAAAAAAATCTATATTAAAGATGACTTATTACTTATTAAGGATAAAAAAATAAAAAGGTATAATATTAAAATAAGAAAGTATAGTATTAAAGTAAAAAAGTAAAGTATTAAAGGTATAAAATAGGCCGAGATTATACGTATATTACCTATTTACGGACTTATATTAAAAAAATAATAACTTATTAAAGGGTTATTAATATTATAATAGGGAGATAAAGTCTTTATAAAACCTTTACCTCCCTTATTATTATAAACGTAAATAATTAATAACGTAATTATAATATATATACTTAATAGTTTTAACTCATAATTAGAATAATAGAATTTCAGCTTTTAAAATTACGATAATAAGATTATAACGATAAGATTTTAACGATAAGATTATAACGATAAGATTACGACGACAAGATTGCGACGATAAGATTGTAACGATAAGATTGCGACGACAATTTCAACTCTTAAGATTGCGATAGTTATCGAATGAAAATTGCGACGATAGATTTCAACCCAGGATTGCGACGATATAATCTTGACTTAAGATTACGACTTAAAATTACGATAATAGATTTTATCTTAGGATTACAATAATAGAATTTCGACTTTTAAGATTACGATAATAGGATTTTAACTTAAAATTATAACGATAAATTAATTTAATCCGAAAACTAAGTACTTAAAGTTACGTTAATGAAATTATAATTATAAATTAGCCTAAAAAGGTATTATCTTAATTTAAATTGTATTATTAATATTACTATAAATTAAAAGAAATATACCTTAATATTACGTTAATGAAATTATAATTATTATTATTTTTATTTAGATTATATCGTTAATATTATAATAAATTAAAATTATATAATTTTAATATTAATTAAAAAAAAAATTCCCAGAAAAAAGATATAGAAAATATTAAAAAAGAGTAGAAAATATTAAAAAATATTAAAAGAAATTACGGGGGTTAAGAATAAGACTTAACGGGGGTCCCTAAAGGATACCGCTGAAAAGTTAAAAGGAAAAAAGAAAGACTTATTAAAGGTTATAAAAAACTAGTATTTATAAAATATTAAATTAAAAATATAATAAAAACGTACCGGGAATAAAATAATAAATTATATATAATTAAAAATGAAAAGAAAAAGGGATTATTAAATATAATATAAAAAATTAAAAAAAATTAAAAAGACTTATTACGTTATATATTATAAAGATTTAAAGGTCGTTATTAAATATCGATTTATAGCGTTATATATTATAAAAATTTTAAAGTTAACGGTTTTAAAATACTATAGAATTTATAAAAATCCGCGATTAACGTTTCTTAAAATATTAAAATAACGTTAAAAAAAGAATTTATATTAATAATTATAAATCCTATATTAATATTAGGATATTATAAAAACTATATTAATAAAAAATTTTAACGTTAAGGATTTTAAGGTTAAAAATAAGCCGGTTTAAATAATATTATATTATAAAGAATATCCGTTAATTATAAAAAGAACGTAAGCGTAAATTATTTTTTTAAAAATAAATTATATTAATAGTAACATTTTACTTTTAAGTAAATTCCGTTTATATTAAATTAATAAGATAAATAATTACGGTACTCGGAGTCTATTTAAACTTTCTAAATTACTATAAAAGTACCTATTATAATTATACGGGTTAATTATAAGGTATAAGTAAATATTAAGTAATATAATATATATATATATTTAATAAAGTTAATAAAAAAAGTAAATTATAAAGTAAATAAGATATTAGCCTTTTTATTAAAGGAAATACGTTAAAAGGGGTATCGCGAAGTTTAAAACGTATAAGTAAAAGAATTATTATTAACGAAGGAAAACTATTAAGTTAATAACGTAATTAAGTATTAAATATTAATTAAAAATAAAGGAATAAAAGGATAATTAATTCAAAATAAAAAAACGAAAGGATAATTAATTAAAAGGGATGATTTAATTATATAAGTATTAATTAAATATAATACTAAGGGGAGAATTAATATTATTTAAGTAAATATAAACTTTTAACGTTAAGTTATAAAGTAATAAGGATAATATCTTCTGCCGTTAATAGTTATATTTTTAGCCGGTTTTTTAACGGTAAATAAGCGCGTTTTCGCCGTTTTAAGGTATTAAATAATTATAAACGATACGTAATAGATACTTATAGTAATATCTTATATTAAATAATATTAAGGAAAACAAATAATAAATAAGGAGTATAAAGTTAATAATAAGCTGGATAATATATAATTTAATAATAAAAAATAAGGTCGGAAAAGAAAATAAATAAAAAAGGTTTTAAGTATTATAAGGATGAAAGTTAACGGGGTAACGGTGGACTTAACGTTAATTTACGACTGTATTAACGTAACGGGCGTGGTCTAAGTAAAAGGGCTATCGTATTACGTATTTAAAGATTACGTTATACTTCTTTATTAATAATAATAAATACGTCCAGCGACTATATCCCTATTCTGCAATAACCTTAAGTTTAATATATTATACGTAGGTTAAATAATAATATATTTAAGTTAATAATTACACTTACATATAACTATATTTACGTATAATAATTATAATACGTTATATATATTATTAATTACCTTTTTATATTAAATATATAATCCTTAGCTTTTTAAATATATTTTACTATAAATAATAAATAAAATCGTATAAAATCGTATTAATAATTAATTAATAAGCTAAAAAGTACTTAATACCTAAAGTTCCAGGTATAATATCCGTATTAAGCCTATTAAGCCTACCTTTAAATCCTAGCCTAGCCCCCGACCCCAACCTTTATTCCGAAACCTTTAAAGCGGCTTTAAAGCGGCTTTAAAGCCGCGTTAACTCGGCGTTAACTCGGCGTTAATATAACTTTAATATAACTTTTCGTATTAAGCGGTTAATATAATAACGTAACGTTAACTATGCGTTATAAAAAAAGCGGAGTTTAAGGCGCTTATATTTTGGAGCGGCTTCAGGCGTTAAAGCGGGGTCAACTCGGTGTTTTCTACTCTATGGGCTTCGGTAAGGTAGTAAATAAACGTTTATTTCCTTTTATTCTTTAAGGGTATTAACGTATTTAATAAGGATCCGCCGATTTAACGGTCCTATAAATATAATATAGGGTTACTATACCCTTATAACGTGTACGTAAATCGGTATATAGGGCTATTATATTTTACGATTCTACGTATAAATAATAATTAAACTAGGAACGTTTTAGCCTTTTCGTTTTCTCGTTTTAACCTCTTTATTTTTTCAGGTGGTTAAAGCTTAAATTAATAAGATTATTAAGTAATTATAATAGTTATAATAATGATAAAAGTTATTATAATAATAAAGCGACAGCTTTTAAGGTATTTAAGCTATATAGCATAACTAAAGTTTACTAAATTACTAAGCGTAGTAATAAGTATATAAACCGGGCTTATAACCTATTAAAATGGTAAAGTATAACTTGCTTAGTTAAGTAAGTACTATGTAAGGTGTTAAGCGATCTATCTATAAGAAGTCCAAGTACTAGGCTAGCCCCCTTTTGGTAATAGCCGAGGTCTCTGCCTTCTGCACTTCTGACATAAAAAGATCTATATCTATTAGTTAACGGGCTTTAATAATAACTTAGGCCGTATTTATTTATTAAATAAAGTTCTTTATGGGCTTGAATAGTTATCCTGGATTTGGTATTAATACCTTTTTACATTCCTTAAGAAATTTAATTACCGTTATATTAATAAAGATTATAGCGTATTCTTAAACCCGGATATCAATATAATTGTTACCGTATATATCGATAATATTTTAATAATAAGAGTTAATAAACGGATTATTACTAACTGAAAGGCTTAATTAAATAAGAAGTTTAATATATCCAATTTAGGCTTATATAATTAATACTTAAGTATAAGTATTACCTGTAATTAATAAAATTAAACTTTAACTTTTAATTAAGAAAGCTACGTTAAATAAATTCTTATTTAATTTAATATATATAATAATCCTTTCTTTAAGGATAACAATATAATTATTTTTATAAATATAAATACTTATTTTAAGCCGGTTAATAAAAAATATACCGCCTTAAAATAATTCCGGCTTAAATATTAATTTACTATTAACTTACTTATATATATTATAATAAGTATTAAGCTTAATATAGTTTATACGGTATTAATAATATTACGTTATACGTTTAATTTTAATAAAGGGTATTAAATAGTTATTAAGAAGATTTTTTATTACTTCCGTAATATAGCCTTTTTAAAGCTCGTTTTTCAAGGCTTTTTAAAGCCCCTTAATAATTATACGGACTTAAACTATGCCAGCGACCCGTAAATACGTTAATTTACCTCCGGGTATATTTTTAACTTAAAAAGTATAGCTATTAATTAATCTTTAAAACGTTAACCAATTATAGCCCTATTTACCTATAAGGCCGAATACGTAGAATAATATAACGCTATTAAAGAGGTAATTTAACTTAAATGGTTATTAGTTTAACTTATTAAAGTCACCTTAAATCCAATAGTATTACCGGCCCTTAAAGATAAGGATATTATATAAGATTATGCCCTTTTTACCTGGTTTAAATATAATATTAGGGCCTTTACCTTTATTACGGTAATCTTTTATAATAATTAAGGAGTAATTATATTAATGAAGGACCCTATAAACTATTTAAAAACAAAGTATATATATATTAAGTATTACTTCCTCCGGGAATATATAGTTAATAAATAGGTAGAGCTTATATATTATTTTACCGGTAATATAATAGCGGATAGGTTAATAAAGCCGTTATTAAGGGATGCTTTTTAAAAATTTAAAAATTATTTAAGATTAGAATAATTATATATTTAAAGTTTAAGATATACCTTTTATTATTAAAGTTAAGAAGAATTAACCCGTTATTACGGTAATACGGTTTAATAAGAGCTTTTACTCCTTATTTAATAAATAGTACGGTATTATAATATTATAAAGCTACTGATTAAGTAGGAATATTAAAAATATAAAAGGCAAAGACTTTAACTATTATTAAAAGAGGGCTAGCTTACTTCCTAGACTTCTTATAGATAGATATCGCTTAGCACCTTATATAGTACTTACTCAACTAAGCAAGTTACACCCTACCATTTCAACAGTGCTTTTAAGTATATATTAAATAGCCGCCGTATATATTATAGCCGGCTTTATTATTACTTAATAAACGGTCCGGGTTCTTTATAAAGTAATTCTCTATATCGATATAGCGAAATAGGTAAAGCTTTTTTCTTATAAAGTTATTTTCTTTTGAATCTTTTTCATATAATTTCTTTAATCGAGCTTTTTATTTACTTAAAGGTTAAGGACTTAAATTTCAATATCCAGTTTTACTACGACCCTATTTAAGTTTATTATACCTAGTTATTAAATTTTATAGCTTTAGGCTTTTAATTATATAAATAAGCTTATATTTATATAACGTAAATTAGATTCCGTAAATCCTTATTACCGGAAATAGACTTTATAAGCCTTCTTTAATTTTAAATAATTTATATATATAAAAATATTATACGTTAAAAAAAACGTTATCGATAAAGCCTTTAATTTAAACCTTTTACTTTAACTTAATTAATTCTTTAATTAACGGATTATTAAACAATAAGAATAATATTAAAAAAATAAGTAATCTTTAAGGAATCCCGGTTATAACGGGCTTTATTAAGCTTACTTTTTATTTTAAGTTAATTAACGTAGTTTAATTACTTAAAAAGCTCTTTATTTACTTTATTAAAAAAAGTAATATTCCTTTTTTTTTAAATTATATAATAACCTTTAATAATTTACCTTATTAAAAACTTTTATAATATCGAGAAAAAGGAAACTCATAACGTATTTCTTCCTATAGCTTTATACCGTATATACGCTGTTAATTAATCCCTTAAGGGCCGTTTCCGTTAACTGTTTTCTCCTTATTTCTATTTATTAATCGGGGAGGAGCCCGTGATTCTTTATATAATCGTTAAGGATCTTTATTATTACCGTTTTTAAGGTTTTCCTTAATATATAAAGGAATATAATCGGCTTATAAAACTGTATTCTAAAGTAATCCGGCTTTATTAACTTCTTGAGATAATTATTTTCGTTTCCTTAAATTTACGTAAATAATAACCGACGTTAAAATATACTTAAAATAAATAAATAAAAATATTCTTAAACGGTAAAATTATTATTAATAAAAATTTATTCGGGATTTTATTTAACCTTAAAACTTTATCCTTCTTTAGCTTATTAATCGTTTTAATTATTATATCCTATATTATTACCTTATTTATTAATATAGAATTAAGATATATAATACCTTTAATATTACCTACTTAAGTTAATTTTTAACAAAAGTAAAAAAAACGCGCCTCTAAGGGCTTTAATCTTATCGTTAAAGGTATTAATTATTATACTTTCCTGCTTCTTAAGGGGTAAGAACTTAAAGATAAACTTTAATTTCTTACTTTATTCTTTGTTATACTTTATTAACTTTTAAATATTATAGGACAAAACGGTTAAGTTATATGTTATTGATTAAAAGTATATTTATTTAACCTTTTTAATAGGTAATTCTTTCTTTTATTTTTAAGCTTCTTTTAACTGTCAGGGAATTATCACTGACCTGCAGCTACGTGCATGCGGCTTTAGGCCTTGGCACTTCGCTTATTCCGGACACCTTACCTTATTAGGTAAAGCGTCCTACACATTCTCATAATGTCTGCAATCCCTTTGTATGCTATACCTATATAGTTAGAATTCACTCATGTTCAGAACCACCTTACCTGAGCCCCTGACATTAACTATATAAATATCTTTTTGTTTTTATATTAAATAGCCCGTTTAATTAGCTTTTTCACCTTTATAATTATAATTATATACTCCTTATTTTAATAATTTTTAACTCTTTAAGAAGGTTTTATTATTAAGATTATCCTTTAAATTACCTCGTTTAATATATTTATTTTTTACTTTATAAAAGGGTCGATTTACTTTTTATTATTTAGCTATAAAAGGTCCGTAAACCGGGTTACCGTTTCTTCCGTTTTTATATATATTTTAACTTTTTTAACCATTTTTTATATTCTTCTTATTAACGGTAATAAAGTTACGTTAATAGTTTAATTTAAAATTATCTATATTAATATATAATCCGAGTTATGTTTTAAGTCTTTATAAAGCTTATACGTTATTACCATATTAATAACCCTTTCCGTATTAAAAATTAAATTAATTATTATTTTAAATTTATAATCTTTTTATATAATAATCCCTTATAATATTAAAAGTAAAAAGTTAACCTACGTAAGAATTATTAATAAATCCTCCGATTTCATATAATTTATTATACGTCCTTTTTCATTCTATATATAATAATATAAGTTAAAGTCCCTAAATAATATATATTTATTTAATATAAATAAAAAATTTTAAATAACAATATTATAAAGGGCCCTTTTTTATTAAGCGGTAGTAAGTTATATATATTATAAATATTAAGTTTTTTTAAGTTTCTATTTCTTATAATACGGAATATATATAGGTTTCTATTATAATAATTAACGTTTTAATTATTTACGTTAAACCTTTTATTTATAAAGAAATATATTTTAATCGTTTTATTTTTTTAAAGGTTAAATAAAACTTTTCCCTTAGGTTAATAAACAAATATATATATAGGTTATACGGTAATTCTTATATTATTATAACGTTAATATCCTTTATCTTTATAAATTTAAATATCGGTAATATTCTTTTAATTATTTTATTATGGACGTTATATTATATTACCCTTAAGAGTATTAATATACTACTTATTAACTTTTATAAAGACTTCCTTTTTAACGCTTATTTAAGCTATAGGCTTTTTATTAAAATTAAATATTTTTTAATTTAATACTTTCCCGGTTATTATTATTAACTTAAAGCGGTTAATTTTTAAAATTAATATTATAAAGAGCTTCCTTTTTTTTTACTTTATTTATTGTTTTTTTTTTTCCCTTTTTTATTTAATTAACTTAATTTACGCCTTAAAACTATTTTTGGTTACCTTATTAATCTTAATTTATATAAATTATAATGTTAAATTTTAACCGTAATCCTTATTTCTTTTTTATTAAATTTCTTTAATTTTAATAATACACTTAAATTCTTAAGTTAAATAATAATCCTTATTATATATAATATATTTTAAAGCGTTCTTTATTTAACTTTTTATTATTAAGCCTATCTATATATTTATAAATATTATAATCTTTAACGTATATTATATATTTAATTTTATTTAAATATTTTATAATAATATATTTATATTTTGAACTTAATAGAATATATATTCCGCTTGGAAAAAGTGATGGCGACGAACAAAGTGACCTTAGAGGTTTAAAACGATGCGTATATACATAGCTTTCATAATAATAAAGAAAATATATTAAGTGCGATAAATAGAAGTAACGTAATTGTTAAGAATAAGGTAATAAATAAGTAAATAACTTATATTAATAAAAACGGCGACGATACGTACGGGCAATATAATAATAATAAGCCGGATAATGCTTAAAGTAAGTAAGGAAATTAAGGTTAATAAAATATACGTATTAAGGCACATAAAACGGGTAATAATAATACGGAAATAATAAATAAATAAAAGGGTAAAAAGGCCGGTACGGTATCGGCGGTAAGGAATACGGGCGGAAAGAAAAGGCAGGAAGACCGTAATGAAAGTATTATTAAGGGTATATAAAAAAGAAATAAAATTAATAAAAAGGATAAAACCTTAAGGGATTAAAGGTAAAAGGCGGAAACGGTATATCGCCCAATAAATAAAAATAAAAGGACGGTAAAAGAAACAATAAAGGTTTTAAAAGGATTCTTTATAATAAAGTAAAAGGATATTACGTTAAAGACTTAATTAATATTACGGATTAAATTAAAAAGCGTAAGAAACTTTTATATAAAAGTAAAAGTAAAATTGAGGGAGGTAAAGTAACTATAAGGTTTTTAAGGGGTAATAATAAAAACGTTAATAAAGGGTAAAGACGGCGGCTTAAAATTAAATATATAAAGTAAAGGTATAAAAGCGGTAACCCCTTAAACGAAAGAGAGTTAAGTAATAAGGGTAATAAAAAGGGTATTTACGGTAAAGAATAAAAGCATAACGGAGGAAAAAGCAGCCGTATTAAAGAAAACGAGGATAATAACGGTCCGCTTATTTAATAATAAGGAGAGGAATACGGCTATAAAAATAAACTTATTATAATTAATAAAGACTTTTAAGGTAACGATAAAATTATTAATAAATTAGATTATCGCTATATATAAATTATAAAGTAAGGATATCCTCCTTAATATAACGTTATTAAAAGTAAAAGAAAGCTTAAAGAAATTTAAGGCTTAAATTAATAAAAAGGAATATAAGTTAATTAAAGTTTTAAGGTAATTATTTACCGTTATAATAAATAAAATATACCTTTTACGTTTTAAAAACATTAAGAAAGAAATTACGTTAAGGAATATAAGAAAAAAGAATACGGTTTTTTACTTAAAGCTTAAAATCGTTAATTATAAGCTTTTATTAATAATAAAGAAACTTAACTTTTTAAAACGCGTAAAAAGGTACTTTATTATTATATTAAGTATAACGTTAATAAAGATATATAATAACGTTTTAAATAAAGGGATTATTAAAGGGGGATTTCTTAAAATAACTTAATTATAAGATAAAGTGGTTAATATTTATTAATATTTTAAGTATTAAAATTATAAATATATTATTATAAAATACTTTAATATTATAAAATATACGGTTTACGTTAAGGATTACGATACTTATAAGTATATAAAGTTAATAATTAAGGGGCTTATAAAGGGTATATTTAAATACGTTATATATAATAAAAAAGGATACTTAATATAGGATTCTAAATATATAATAAGGGCTAAAGAAATTAAATATAAGGAGATTTAAATAACCGTGAAAATCTAATAATATAATATATATAAGACTGGTTTAATAAGTTAATTAAAGGTAACCTTAAAACGTAAGTTTAATTAATTAAATAATAAAAGGTAAATAACGGTAACGGATAAGGTAAAAAAAGAGAAAGCTTTTTATAATCTTAACCTTAAGGGTTAACCGTCTTACGTCTTTAATAATAGCCGGGAAGGTATTAAATTAGAAAATATTTAATTTTAATAAAAAATTTATAATTTAAACGGGTATAAAAAAGGAGCCTTTATAAAAGTTAATATATAATATATTAACGCTTTTAAGAATAATATAATATAATATCCGTAATAAAAGAATTAAAGTAATAATACCGATATTTAAGTTTAAAAAAGTTAAAAATATTAACGTTATAATAATATAGGAATTATTGTATAATTTATATATATATTTAATTATTAATTTAAAAAAAGTTTCTATTTAACTTTTAAGGGGGATAAAATAATTAAAATATACTTCTTTATAAATAAGCGGTTTAACGTAAATAATTAAGATATTACTTATTATAATAAAAACCTTTATATATTCTATATTATAAAAGAAAAGGACTTAACGGGCGACCTTAATATTTATAATATATATAACCTACCGTTAATTAATAAAAAGGATTTTTTATAATATTATTACTTAAAGAGGTCTTAATTACCTTAAGTAAATATATATTATTTAAAGACTTTAATTTATATTATTATATATAAAACGAAAAAGAACATATAATAAACTATATTAAATTGGATAACTTATTAATAATTACTATTTAAGTTAATTTCTTATTATTAATATTATAAAAAATTATTACTTAAAGAATTATAAGTTTAAAACGATAATTAATTTAACCTTTAATACGGAAAAGGTTACCGGTACGGTTATAATATATAAGTTAGAAAAAAACTTAAAATATAACTTAAATTATATATTAATATAAATAACCTTAAATTAAACC
The DNA here is from genome assembly GCA_019925105.1 of Niebla homalea. NCBI lineage: Eukaryota > Fungi > Ascomycota > Lecanoromycetes > Lecanorales > Ramalinaceae > Niebla > Niebla homalea. The sequence continues at coordinate 15,799 of JAHGAU010000039.1, read as the reverse complement.
GTTAATATAACCTTATTATTACAGGTAAAAAAGGCGTAAAAAACGGTTAAAAAAATAAAGGTTTATATAAAAACGGAGGAAATAATAATATAATTCGCGGATTTCCCTTAATTAAATAATAAAAACCGGATTAATTTCTTTATAAAGTAAATAATAAAAGTATTAAATAAAATAATTAATAAAATTATCCCGATAATAAAATCCTTTTAAAGAATTAAAACTTATTAAAATAAAAAGTATATAACCGTAATTATAAAAATGAAAAGGTTAATTAAGTAAGCTTTTAAGTATAAAATTTAAGAAATATTTAATTAATTAAAAGTTATTTAAGAAAAAAAAGAAAAAATTATTAAAAAAATTAAATAAATATACTTTTAATTTATAATATATAATTTAACGGTTTTACTTTATAAGGTTTAAAAGTTAATAAAATATAATAAAGAATAAAATAGGAAATTAAAACTTATTCTTAAATTCCCGCCCCTTAAGAAACCCGATAATATATTAATTAATATTTTTAACGGTAAAATCGAGGCCCTTAAAGGAGTATTTTTTCCCCCTCCATTAAAAATTAACTTAAACGATATTAACGGCGTTACGTACTTTAACCCCGTATTAATAAATAAAGTAATAATATAAAATATAATAATTAAAGCGATTAATAAATTAAAGAAGGATAAAATCCCAAAATTAAATAAAATTCTTAATAAATTCTTAATAATAATAATTTTACCGTTTAAGAAAATCTTTATTTATTTTTTTTAAGTATATTTTAACGTTAATTATTATTTATATAAATTTAAGGAAATAAAAATAATTATCCTTAAAAAGCTTATTAAACCGGATTACTTTAAGGTAAAATCTTATAAATTTATTATATTCTTATATACGTTAAAAAAGGCCTTAAAAACGGTAATAATAAAGATCCTTAATAATTATATAAAGAATTACGGACTTTTCTTTAATTAATAAATAAAAATAAAGAGAAATCGGTTAATAAAAATAACCCTTAAAAAATTAATTAATAACGTATATATAGTATAAAATTACGGGGAAAAATCTATAATAAGTCTCCTTTTTCTTAATATTATAAATATTTTTAATAAAATAAATTGTTAAAGGTTATTATATAACTTAAAAAAGAAAAAGATATTATTTTTCTTAATTAAGTAAATAAAGAGTTTCTTAAATAATTAAGTTACGTTAATTAACTTAAAATAAAAAATAAGCTTAATAAAACTTATTATAATAGGGATTTTTTAAGGATTTTTTTTTTATATTATTCTTATTTTTTAACGGTTTATTAATTAAAGAGCTTATTAAGTTAAAATAAAAGGTTTAAGTTAAAAGCTTTATTAACGACGTTTATTTTTTAACCTATAATATTTTTATATATATAAATTATTTAAAATTAAAATAAACTTATAAAGTTTATTTTTAATAAATAAAAATTTATAAGATTTAATTTATATTATATAAATATAAGCTTATTTATATAATTAAAAATTTAAAATTATACAATATAATTATTATAATAAACTTAAATAAAATTATAATAAAGCCGGATATTAATATTAAAGTCCTTAATTTTTAAATAAATAAAAAACTTAATTAAAAAATTATATAAAAAAGGTTTAAAAAAATAACTTTATAAGAAAAAAACCTTATTTATTTTATTATATTAATATAAAAAGCTATATTATAAAAAACCCGGATTATTTATTAAGTTATAATAAAGTTAATTATAATATATATTATAATTATTTAATATATATTTAAAAGTATTCCGGAATATAAAAAGAATTTATTTAAATATTATAAAAAATTTAAAATTAATATTTAAAAATAATTAACGATATTTATAAAATAATTTTTATTTTAATATTAAAGTTTAAAGTTTTTATATTATTTATTAAGGTTTTATTAAATTAAATAATTACTTAAATAAAATTAAAAAAATATATATACTTAATTACGATAATAAAAAATAAGTAAATCCGTTAAAATCTTAATAAGTTTTAAGTTAAAAAGAATAAATTAAAGATATTTATCCCTTTTTTATTAAAATAAAATAAAAATAAATTAAGAAAAAGTTAATTTTATTAATATCTTAAAAATTAATTTAAATATATATAAATTCTTATTAAATATAAGAAAAATTAAGATTAAAAAAATTTAAAAAATAAAGATTATAACGATTATTTTATAAGCTATAATAAAATAAATTAAATATTAATAAAAATATAAAGACTTTATACCTTAAAATTATTATTACTTAATTTTTAATAATAAAAAGATTATTAATAAATATTTTTATTATTATAATATTATAAAAAAGAGTAATAATATATTAATAATTTAATTTTAAATAAATAAAAATAATTTAATTTATTTTTATTTATTATATATATTAAAAGTTAAATAAATATTAAATATAAATATAAATAAAGAAAGTAAAACGTTATATATATTTTTATTTTTATTTTTTATTTACGGAAATTAAATTAAAACTTATAATAAAAGTTAATATTTATAATTATTGTTAAATATTATTTATAAAGTAAAGTATCCGGGTAACCGTAAAGTTTATAATATTTACCGGATTATTATTATAATTTAATTTTATTATAAAAATAAATAAAATTATTAAAAATTTTATAAAAAAATTTATTATTAATTAAGGAAAAAAAAAAAGCGGAAATTAATTATATTAATTATATAAACCGGAAAGTATTTTTTATAACCGTAAAAATATAATAATAAATACTTATTAAAAGTTTTTAAAAAGTTAATAATAATAATAATATAAAAAGGGTATATATTAAATATATAAATATTAATAAAGATATTTAAAAGTATTACGTAAAGTTAAAATAATATAAATATATAAAAAAACGGAAGAATAACGAACTTAAGGATAGCCTTTATAAGGATATAATTATAATATTATAGATTTTCTTAAAGGAATTAAAATATAAAAAATATATAAATAAATTATTACTTTTTAAACGGCTATTAATATTTTTTACCTTAAAGGATAAAAAATAAAAGTTTAATAAACGCCGGTTTTTACCTTAACGTTATAAGTATTAAGTTTTTATAATTATTAATAAAATTAAAAGGCCGCGTATTAAAAAACGCCGGAATTAATTTAATTAAATCCGTAATATAAATTAATTAATTAATTAATCAATATTTATATTTTTAATATTTAAAGTATTAATAAATATTTACCGTTTTATTTTATAGTTTAATTAACTTTAATAACTTATTTTTTATTACTTTCTTATTAAGGATATCGTTATATATTTTTATTAATATTATATTTAAAATAATTATAAAATATCTTTTTATTTAATTAAAAATATTTAATTTCTTTATTATAAAAGGAAACTTAAAATTAATAATCTTTAATTTAAAATAAAAAACTATATTTTTTTTTTTTTTTAAAATAAATTCTTTTTCCTTTTTTATAACTTTTATTAAATATATTTTATTTATTATAATAATAAATAATTATTTTAATATTTTTATAATTTTAAATTCCTTTTTATAAGCTTATTTTTTTAATTTTTTTAATTTTTCTTTTATTTTTAAGGATATTATATTAAAAAGGATATTATTACTTTATAATTTATGTATTATTATAATCTGCTTTATTAACGGTTCTTTTATTATGTAAAACGTTTTTATTAATTATAAAGGGTTTATTTTTATAATTATATTCTTTTTATTAATATTTAATAAACGGATTATTACCGTTTTTATTTTCTTTAATACCGTTATTTTCTCTTTTATTTTTACTTTTTTTCCCGTTATAAAAGATATTATATTTATAGTTTTTATTACTTAATTTTTTTCCGTTTATAAAATTTTATTTATTAATTTTTTATTTTATATTATATTCCTTTAACTTTTTTTACCGTTATTTATTAATAATTTTATTATTATCTTTTAAGTTTTATATAACCGCTTTAATTCTTTTAACTTTTTTTTTACTTTTATATAAAAATCTTTTATTCTTTTTAATTTAATTTATAATATTAATTACGTTTTTAATATAATATTTTTTTTATTTTATTATAAAAAAGTTATTTAATACTTATATTATTTTATCGTTATCCGTATTTCCTTTTTATATAAAATAACTTATATTCCCCGTTTTATTTTTTTAAATATTTATAAATTTACCCTTTTTATTTATTACTTTTTTATTTTATATATTTTTAGCTTTATTAAGCCCTTTTTTTTATTTTATATTTATATACCGTTTACTTAATATTGTTTTTTAAGCCTTTTTTATAATTTTTTTATTTATTATTTCTTTATATATTTTATACGTTTTTATATACGTATTTAATTAATTTTAATCCTTTTATTTATTTTAATATTTATCCGATTTATTATTATTACGTTATCCGTATATATTATTATTATTTATATTAATATAAGCCGTTTTTTTTATTTATTATTTTATTTTTAATTATTATATTATTTTTATTTATTACGATTAATATATTTATATTATTATTATTTAAATTATACGTATACGTATTATTTTAAACCTTAAAGGTCCTTTTATTTATTATTATTTTTTTAATTATTCCGGAATAATATATAAATAATAATAATTATAATATTTATTAATAATTAAGTTTTAAATTTCCGTATCTTTTTAATATATCCTTAAAATTAATAATAATTAAAAGAACTTTATTATTTTAATAATAAATAATTATTATTAACGGTAAATATTTAATATTATATAAATTAAGTATACTTATTATATTATTAAATATAAAGTTAAGTATAAATAATAATTATTAAACTTTTATATTCTTAAATTATTATTAAAATAAATCGTTTATTAATAAAACTTTTTTTAATATATAAGTATTTTAAATATACGTAAGTAAATTAAATAAATTAAGTTTATATTTATTTTTATTAAGCCTTTAAGTATTTATAAGTATTTAATTTACTTATAAGTATTCCATTTATTTATAAGTTTTTTTACTTAACGTTTTTTAATTAAATTACCCCCTTAAAATACCCTCCTTTTAAAGGTAAAATATTAGCTTTAAAAGTAACTTTTAATTAAAATAATCGAATTTATAATTAATTTAAAAAAAAAACGTTAAATATTATAGTTTAAAAAGGGAGTAACGGTAATATACGCTATTAAGAAAGCTTAAATAAAAAAAATTATAATAAATAAAAATTATTATTTTACCGTTTTAAACGGGTTTATTTTTAATATTTTTTTAATTATTTAAGATTATTTAAAGCGTTCATAAGTTTTCTTAAATACTTTTAAATAACTTATAAGTAATTTAAGTTAATAAACTCTTTTTATTTTAATTACTTAATTTAAATAAGTTATAGATTTATAGATATTTATAATAAACTTTAATATATAAAATTATTAAAAACGTTATTATTTTAATTAAATTATACTTTTTAATATTTAATTATTAAAAGTATATTTTTTTAAAATATTTTTTAAGTAAAATACCGTTAAAAATTATAGCCGTTAATTTATTTAATTTATTAAATTATTTAATTGTTTTAATTCTTATATTTTCCCGTTTTTATTTTTATTTTCTTTTATATAAATAATTATAATAAATAAATTTAAGAAAAAAATTAAGTATTTTAATTTACTTAAAATTATATTAAATAATATAGACTTTATATAAAGAATAAAAATAATATTTAAATAATTATAAATTAAAATATAAAGTTTTTATTTACTTAATAAATATATTGGATATAATTTACTTAAAGAATAATTTTAAATAAACTTATTAATATTATTACTTTATAAATATTATATTTTAAACGTTTTATTTTTATTATTATTAAGAAATATATTTATAATATTAAATAACCGGTATTAAAATATAATATAAATTAAGGAAAATAATTAAAACTATTAAAGTTTAAGGGTATTAATAATTAAAATATAAACTTTACCGGGCCTATTTCGGCCTAAACCCGGGGTTAACCCGGTATAAGGAGTATTATTAACTAGGTATATTAAGGCCTTCGGCCTTTTTACTCTTATATTTTTATACTTTAATATTTTTAATTATACGTAATATACCTTTTACCTTCCAATTACCCTAGAAAGGCTTATACTTTAATATTATATTAAAGTTAATTTATTTATACTTTTATAAAAAGTAATAAAATAAAATAAAAGCTTTTATTAATAATACTTATTAATAACGGACGGTAAGCCGATAATTAAAAAGGATATTAAACGGGCGGTAATTACGGTTAAATATATAATAATTAATATCCGGATAAATTATAAGAAAACGTTAATAATTAAAACGGAAGGTTATAATAACTTTAAATAAATAAATATTAATTCTATTAAGATATATAAAGAATTAATTCAAGGGTTAAATTTTAATAAAATAATTTAAAGATTATAAATAAAGTAAATTTTAAAAAAATTATTATATATTTAATTAAGAATAAGTTTATAGGAACCTATAGAATTTTTATTTATTTTTTATTCTTTAAAATTTTTAATTAAAATATTTAATTTTATATTTTTATTTTAATATAAAGTACTTAATACTTAATAAGTAAACCTTTTAAAGGAATACTTTATAATATATAAAGAATAGTATTAATTTTATTATAATATTAATTTTATTATTTTACTTTATAATATTATCCTTATAATATAAAAATTATTAAATAAAAGGATTAATAAATCCGTCTTTTTCCTTTTTCCTTTCCTTTTCTTTTATTTATTTTTATCTTTTTTTTACCTTAATTTACCTTTTATTTATATTTTATTTATTATAATTATAAATAATAAACTTTAATAAACTTTTTAATTAAAAGCTTTTACGGGTTTTAAATATAACTTATAAAGCGGTTCTTAAGGGAACCTTAATTAATTAATATAATTTATTAAAAATAAAGCTTTTTCCCGGTTAAGTAAGAAAAATAAGGACTTAATAAATTATTTAATTATTAAGAACCCGGTTTTAAATAATTACTACGGAAGATATAAGGATTATTTTATCCGTTAACGTTATTATAAATTAAAAAATACCGCCTTAAAAAAGTTAATTAATAATACTTTATATCTTATAAAGTCTTATATTTATTTTATTTTTTAATCCATATTATTTATAAAATTTAAGGAATTTTTAAAATAATTAAACTTTTTACGTTAAGAATAAAACGTTAATATATAATATTATAAAAACGTAAATAATAAAATATAAGTTTTTTAAATAAAATTAAATAATATTAAAAAAGATTTATAATTAAAGATTAATTAAAATATCCGTTTATAATAATAAAATTATTTAAGCTTTTTATTTTTAAAGGATTTAAACCGTATTTAAGTATTAAAAAACTATAATTATAAATTAAAAAGCCAGAACGTTAATTTTATTATTAAACTTAAAACCCTTTATTAAAATAATTTAACCTTTTTATTTTATTAATTTACGGCTTCTTTAATTTTTTATAAAAAGCTTAAATTAATTAAAATTAAAAATTTAAAACCTTTTATAAAAAAAGATTATAATTAATATTATTTTTTTAAATATTATATTATTATTAAATTCCATATTAATAAGGATTAATATTTAATTATATAAGTTTAAATTAATTATATTTTAATATTATTAAGCCTAAAAATCCTTAAATAATTAAAAATAAAGTATAATAAAAATACTTTATTAAGTTTTTAAACCTTTAAGGAATTTTAAATTTTTTTAAATTAAATCTTTAAAGAATATTAATTAAAAAAAAGATTAAATTAATAGTTTTTAAGTTTTAAAAATATTTAATAAGGATAAATTTATAATATTTTATTTTAATTTTACCCGTTTAATTAAAATCTTTAAATATATAGATTTTAAGAAAAAAATTGAAAATTATAATCCGTAAATTAATTACTTAATTTTTTACTTAATTTTATAAAAATTTTCTTTAAGGAAATTATAATTTAAATAAATTAAAAAAGACCCGGGTATATTTAAAAAGGATAAACCGTTTTTAACGTTTAAAATATTACCGTTAATAAAAAACCTTTAAGCTTAATAAAGCCTTTATTAAGGAAATTAAGGAAATTAAGGAAATTAAAGAAACTTTAAAAACTTATATTATTTCCTTTAAACCCCCCGGTAAAATAAGAAATTTTAAAAAGTTTAAATTCCAATAAATTATTTCCGTTATTATAAAGTTAACTCCCCCTTTAAATATTAAATATTTTACTTATTAAGGGAATTATTTTTAAGTTAATTACCTTAATTATTAACGTAATTAAGGTAATATTTTAAAGTATTTTATTTAAATTTATTATATTATTTTTAACTTAAATAAAGAACTTACCCGTAATTAAAGTAATCGGATTTTTATACTTTTAAAAATATTTTATTTAATAATTTAAACGGATTATTAATAAAAAATTAAGTTTTATAAAAGCTTTTATAAAGAATAAAAATATAAATTATTTTTAAATTTTAATAATTAAATATATTAATAATATTAAAGACCTTTTTAACGTTTAAGATAATAAACTTTAAATTATTAACGGATTTATAAATTACGGAAATAAATATTTTCTTTTATTTTTTTTAATTAATTTAAACGTTATTAATTATTATTTTATTAATAAATAAATTATTTTATAAGTTTACTTAATATTTTAAATTTCTTTTTTAATCCTTTCCCGACTTAAGTTTATTTAAGATTATAAGGGTAAATACTTACGGTTTATTATTTATATAATTTATCCCCGGATAATTATAAAAAATTACTTAAAAAATTAATTTTTTATATTTATTATTTAACTTAAAATATATAATATAATCCTTAAAAAACCTTAAATAAAATAATATTATATATTTATTTATTTTATAATTAATAAGATTTTTTTTATATTAAATTAATATAATTATAATAAAATTAATTATTAAAATATAAAATTTATTCCGGAATTCCTTTAAATTATAAACTTAATTTATTAAGCTTTAAATATATTCTTAAAAAGTAAAAAATTAAAGTTATTAAAGCCCCGGGAAAAAAAAAGAAACTATTTAATAATTTTCCTTTTTTAAAGTTTATTAAAGAAAAAAAACTTTTTAATTAAAGTTATTAATATAACGGTTTCTTATATTATTATAAAAATTTAAAAAGAAAAAAAAAACTTAAATCTTTTATACTTTAATAACGGATTTAATTAATTATTTAAATTTCTTTAATGGAATTTAATAGCAATAAATAAAGGGATTTTAAAGGTTTAAAACAATACGTATACGTATAGCTTTTATAATAATAAAGAAAGTATATTAAGTACGATAAATAAAAGTAATATAATAGTTAAAAATAAAGTAATAAACGGGTAAATAACTTATATTAATAAAAATAATAATAACGTATATAGGTAATATAATAATAATAAGCGGAATAACATTTAAAATAAATAAGGAAATTAAGGTTAATAAAATATACGTATTAAAACGTATAAAACGCGTAATAATAATACGGAGGTAATAAATAAATAAAGGGGTAAAAAGGCTAGTATAATATTAACGGTAAAAGGTATAAATAAATAAAAAAAGTAAAAAGATTACGGTAAAAATATTATTAAGGATATATAAAAAAGAAATAAGGTTAATAAAAAAAATAAGATTTTAAGGGATTAAAGGTAAAAAGTAAAAATAATACGTTATTTAATAAATAAAAATAAAAAAAGCAATAAGAAAAATAATAAAAACCTTAAAAAGATTCCTTATAATAAAATAAAAATATATTATATTAAAAACTTAATTAATATTACGGATTAAGTTAAAAAGCGTAAAAGATTTTTATATAAAAATAAAATTAAAATTAAAAAAACGGAATAATTATAAAGTTTTTAAAAAATAATAATAAAATAATAATAAAAACGTTAATAAAAAGTAAAAATAATAATTTAAGGTTAAATATATAAAATAAAAATATAAAAATAATAACCTTTTAAATAAGAAAAAGTTAAACGATAAAAATAATAAAAAGAATATTTATAATAAAAAATAAAAAAATAACGGAAAAAAAAAACAATTATATTAAGGAAAATAAAAATAATAATAATCTACTTAATTAATAATAAAAAAAAAGGAACGTAATTATAAAAATAAATTTATTATAATTAATAAAAGCTTTTAAAATAATAATGGAACTATTAATAAAATGAATTATTATAATATATAAACTATAAAATAAAGATATTTTCCTTAATATAATATCTTTAAAAATAAAAGAAAACTTAAAAAGGTTTAAAACTTAAATTAATAAAGGAAAATATAAATTAATTAAAATTTTAAAATAATTATTTATTATTATAATAAATAAAATATACTTATCGTATTTTAAGGAAGTTAAAAAAAAAACTATATTAAAAAATATAAAAAAAAAATATAATTTTTTATTTAAGGTTTAAAATTATTAATTATAAGCTTTTATTAATAATAAAAAAACTTAATTCTATAAAATATATAAAGAAATATTTTACCGTTATATTAAACGTAACGTTAATAAAGATATATAATAACGTTTTAAATAAAAAAATTATTAAAAAAAGATTTTTTAAAATAACTTAATTATAAAATAAAATAATTAATATTTATTAATATTTAAAGTATTAAAATTATAAATATATTATTATAAAATATTTTAATATTATAAAATATACAGTTTACGTTAAGGGTTATAATATTTATAAATATATAAAGTTAATAATTAAAAAGCTTATAAAAAGTATATTTAAATACGTTACGTATAATAAAAAAAGATACTTAATATAGGATTTTAAGTATATAATAAGAATTAAGGAAATTAAATATAAGGAAATCCGGATAATTATAAAAATTTAATAATATAATATATATAAAATTAATTTAATAAATTAATTAAAAATAATTTTAAAATATAAACTTAATTAATTAAATAATAAAAAATAAATAATAATAATAAATAAAATAAAGAAAAGAAAGCTCTTTATAATTTTAACTTTAAGGGTTAATTATTTTATATCTTTAATAATAATCGGGAAAATATTAAATTAAAAAACGCTTAACTTTAATAAAAAATCCGTAATATAAACGGATATAAAAAAAAGAGTTTTTATAAAAATTAATATATAATATATTAATATTTTTAAAAATAATATAATATAACGTTTATAATAAAAAAATTAAAGTAATAATATAAAAATTACCGTATAACCTATATATATATTTATTTATTAACTTAGAAAAAAGGTTTTACTTAATTTTTAAAAAAAAAAAATTAAAATATATTTCTTTATAAATAAACGGTTTAACGTAAATAATTAAAATATTACTTATTATAATAAAAACCTTTATATACTCTATATTATAAAAAAAAAACCTTAAAGGATAACTTTAATATTTATAATATATATAATCCGTTATTAATTAATAAGGAAAAACCTTTTATAATATTATTATTTAAAAAAATTTTAATTATTTTAAATAAATATATATTACTTAAAGACTTTAACTTATATTATTATATATAAAATAAGAAAAAGTATATAATAAATTATATTAAATTAAATAACTTATTAATAATTATTATTTAAATTAATTTTTTATTATTAATATTATAAAAGATTATTACGTAAAAAAATTATTAATTTAAAATAATGATTAATTTAACTTTTAATACGGAAAAGGTTATCGGCGTAATTATAATATATAAGTTATAAAAAGACTTAAAATATTACTCGGATTATATATTAATATAAATAATTTTAAATTAAATTATTAATATAACTTTATTATTATTAATAAAAAAAAACGTAAAAAACGGTTAAAAAAGTAAAGATTTATATAAAAACGGAAGAAATAATAATATAATTTATAGATTTTCTTTAATTAAATAATAAAGATTAAATTAATTTTTTTATAAAATAAATAATAAAAATATTAAATAAAATAATTAATAGAATAATCTTATTAATAAAACCCTTTTAAAGAGTTAAAATTTATTAAAATAAAGAATATATAACCGTAATTATAAAAGTAAAAAGTTAATTAAATAAACTTTTAAATATAAGAATTAAGAAATATTTAATTAATTAAGGATTATTAAAAAAAAAAAATATAAAAAAACTATTAAGAAAATTAAGTAAATATACTTTTAATTTATAATATTTAATTTAATAGTTTTACCTTATAATATTTAAAAGTTAATAAAATATAATAAAGAATAAAGTAAAAAATTAAAATTTATCCTTAAATTCCTACTTTTAAGAAATCCGATAATATATTAATTAATATTTTTAATAAGAAAATTAAAGCCCTTAAAAAATATTTTTTTTTTTTTTATTAAAAGTTAACTTAAATAATATTAATAGTATTATATACTTTAAGCTTATATTAATAAATAAAATAATAATATAAAATATAATAATTAAAGTAATTAATAAATAAAAAAAAATAAAACTTTAAAATTAAATAAAATTCTTAATAAATTCTTAATAATAATAATTTTATTATTTAAAAAGGTTTTTATTTTTATTTTTTAAATATATTTTAATATTAATTATTATTTATATAAATTTAAAAAAATTAAAATAATTATCCTTAAGAAATTTATTAAGTTAAATTATTTTAAAATAAAGTTTTATAAACTTATTATATTTTTATATACGTTAAGGAAAACCTTAAAAATAATAATAATAAAGATCCTTAATAATTATATAAAGAATTATAGATTTCTTTTTAATTAATAAATAAAAATAAAGAAAAATCGGTTAATAAAAATAACTTTTAAAGGATTAATTAATAATATATATATAATATAAGGTTACGGGGAAAAGTATATTATAAGTTTTCTTTCCTTTAATATTATAAGTATTTTTAATAAAGTAAATTATTAAAGGTTATTATATAACTTAAAGAAAAAAAGGATATTATTTTTTTTAATTAAATAAATAAAAAGTTTCTTAAATAATTAAGTTACGTTAATTAATTTAAGATAAAAAATAAGCTTAATAAAATTTATTATAACGGAAATTCCTTAAGGATTAATTATTTCTTTTATATTATTTTTATTCTTTAATAATTTATTAATTAAAAAATTTATTAAATTAAAATAAAAATTTAAATTAAAAACTTTATTAATAACGTTTATTTTTTAATTTATAATATCTTTATATATATAAATTATTTAAATTTAAAATAAACTTATAAAGTTTATCTTTAATAAATAAAAACTTATAAAGCTTAATTTATATTATATAAATATAAATTTATTTATATAATTAAAAGCTTAAAGTTATATAATATAATAATTATAATAAACTTAAATACAATTATAATAAAGCCGGATATTAATATTAAAATCTTTAATTTTTAAATAAATAAAAAATTTAATTAAAAAAATTATATAAAAAAGGTTTAAATAAAAATAACTTTATAAGAAAAAGGCCTTATTTATCTTACCGTATTAATATAAAAAATTATATTATAAAAAACCCGGATTATTTATTAAGTTATAATAAAATTAATTATAACATATATTACGGTTATTTAATATATACTTAAAAATACTTTAAAATATAAGAAAAAACTTATTTAAATATTATAAAAAGTTTAAAATTAATATTTAAGAATAATTAACGGTATTTATAAAATAATTTTTATTCCGGTATTAAAATTTAAGGTTTTTATACCGTTTATTAAGGTTTTATTAAATTAAATAATTACTTAAATAAAATTAAAAAAATATATATACTTAATTACGATAATAAGAAATAAATAGATCCGTTAAAATCTTAATAAGTTATAAATTAAAAGGAATAAATTAAAGATACTTATCCCTTTTTTTATTAAGATAAAGTAAGAATAAGTTAAAAAAATAATTAACTTTATCGGGATTTTAAAGGTTAATTTAAATATATATAAGCTCTTATTAAATATAAAGGAAATTAAAATTAAAAAGATTTAAAGAATAAAAATTATAGCGATCGTTTTATAGGCTATAATAAAATAAATTAAATATTAATAAAAATATAAAGATTTTATATTTTAAGGTTATCGTTATTTAATTCTTAATAATAAAAAGATTATTAATAAGTATTTCCGCCGTTATAATATTATAAAAAAAGTAATAACGTATTAATAATTTAATTTTAAACGGATAAAAATAATTTAATTTATTTTTTATTTACTATATATATTAAAGGTTAAATAAATACTAGATATAAGTATAAATAAAGAAAATAAGACGCTATATACGTTTTTATCTTTTATTTTTTATTTACGGAAATTAAATTAAAACTTATAGTAAAAGTTAATATTTATAATTATTATTAAATATTATTTATAAAGTAAAATATCCGGGTAATTATTAAGTTTATAATATTTACCGGATTATTATTATACTTTAACTTTATTATAAAAATAAATAAAATTATTAAAGATTTTACGGAAAAAGTTTATTACCGATTAAAAAAGAAAAAGAAAAATAGAAATTAAATACGTTAATTATATAAACCAAAAAATATCTTTTATAATTATAAAGATATAATAATAAATGCTTATTAAAAATCTTTAAAAAAGTTAACGGTAATAATAATATAAAAAGGATATATATTAAACATTTAAGTATTAATAAGGATATTTAAAAATATTACGTAAAATTAAAATAATATAAGTATATAAAAAAACGGAAAAATAATAAGTTTAAGAATAGCCTTTATAAGGATACGGTTATAATATTATGGATTTTCTTAAGGGAGTTAAAATATAAAAAGTATATAAATATATTATTACTCTTTAAACGGCCGTTAATATCCTCTACCTTAAAAGATAAAGGATAAAGGCTTAATAAATACCGATTTTTATCCTGACGTTATAAGTATCAGGTTTTTACGGTTACCAGTAAGTCCAAAAGGCCGCGTATTAAGGAACGCCGGAATTAGCTTAGCTAGATCCGTAGTATAAATCAATTAATCAATCAATCAAATTTCTTTAATAATACCTTAATTAATATTTCCGTTATAATAATTTATAAGGATAATTTCGTAAAAAAAACGGCCTTTATAAATCAGATTATAATTAAACTTTTAACGGAATATTACGATTTTAAAAATATCTTTAATTATATAATGGTAAATAAGTTATTTCCGTATTAAAATCATAATTATAAAATTAACTTAACCTCGGAAGGGATTCCCCTCCGGAGTTATATCTATTTACTCTTAAGCTATAAGCTTTAAAAATTAAAAAAATATATTATTAAAAACTTAAAAAAAGGATTTATTAAGCTTAATAAAGCCCCTTATAGTTCCTTTATCATTTTTACCTTTAAGTTTAACGGCGATTTACGACTATATATAAATTACCGTAATATTAACGTTATTATTAAAAGGAATCGATACCTTATTCCTTTAATTAAAGAAATTGGCCCTAACTTACCGGTTATAAGTAAATTACCCGCTTAAATATTATCGTAGCCTTTAATAAACTTTATATATACCCGGAGAATAAAGACTTTATAATATTTATTACTTTATTAAGCGCCTTTAAGTATAAAGTTATATTTTTCAGCTTAATTAATAATCCGGCCTTATATTAATAATATATAAATAAGGTCCTATTTAATTACTTAACTATCTTTATTTAAACTTATTTAAATAATATTATTATTTATAATATTATTAAGAAAAAGTATACCCGATATATACGCTTAATATTAAAGCGTTTACGTAACGCCGGCCTATAAATAAATATCCGGAAATATGAAT